>JAJTUV010002565.1:0-407348 GCA_021653895.1 Mastomys natalensis | reverse complement strand
CTTTGTGGAAAAGGGGTCACCTTTATTCGGGGGCTATCCCATTTTCTTTATTGTCCTCCCCCTTTGAAATAAGATCTCTAACTGAGTCTGAACGGGAAAATTTCTCACATTCAGGTAGGTTGCTGACGTGGGTCAGGCTCCCCTTGTTCCTTTCCCTTGTTTGAGTGAGGTCTCAGGCACAGGCTGCCGTAAGTAACATTTTTCTGTGGGTTCTGGAAATCAGAACTCAGATTCCCATGCTTATGTGACAAGCCTTTTACCCACTGAATTGTCTCATCAGCCAGGTATGTATTTGTTTCCTAAAAACACACAGGAGGGTTCTGGGTCATGGGGAAAGATGTACTAACAAAGGTGATTTTCTGCCAAACTCCCTGTTTAAATTTCTAGAATTCTGCCCAAAGAGTGTCACTCTGTTGTGGAGCCAGTAGATCTACAGATCTTAACACTTAATACAGAAGCCTTTCCTAATGCTCTCTAATGGTTCATTATTCTTTTGGGGATACCCATGATTCATTCAGCCATAAGAATTGCAAATTGTTCTTTGTGTTCAAAAATTATAAATTTCCTTCCTCTCCACCCCTTTTCAAAATAACATTCCTTTATCAACATCAAGTTGAAGAAGGTTCCCAGAATGCCTGATAAATGCATAGCTACATGAATTAATTTGTGAAAACCAAGAGCAATTTTGTACGGTCTGGCTGCCAAAATACAGATTCTAAAACCACAAGATCTTAAGAAAAAGGAAGGAAGGAAGGAAGGAAGGAAGGAAGGAAGGAAGGAAGAGAAGGAAGGAAAGGAGGAAGGAAGGAGGAAGGAAATAAAGGGAGGGAGGGAGGGAGGAAGGAAATAAGGAAGGAAGGGAGAGAGAGAAGAAGGAGAGAGACGGAGGGAGGAGGGAAGGAAGAGGGAATGGGAGGAATGTTAATAACCCCCAGTGTCATTGTATCCAGGAACCATTTTGCTGATTTAAAGTGGCTAGCTACACTTATCCTTCATTCTTTGTCTCCTGCTGGATTTGGAATTTTATCATTGATTAGATTTTAGATCATCCTGAGCCACCAAGAAGAGGAGTTTTAAATGTTAGTAAAATATTATTTTCCTTCAGATAAAACTGACTTTGCTCTATTGTTCAAAGCCACAGTCTATAAATCACATTTAGGGGTATGGAGGACTTAGGGTCTGCGGTTACTGAGCAGTTGATCACTGTGCTGTGACAGGGGGTGAATTTGCAGAGTCAGCATGGTTAGAGGCAGTAGAAGTAGGAGACGTTTGAATGTGTGGCTTTGGGTGACAGCTTTAAGAGACAGAGAGGGGACTTCTGGTGTGTACACAAATTCACAGGCTTTTCTTTGGTGTTTATTAACGGGACCCTGTTAAGAGAGTCATCAGGGGGTCACTAGAAGAGAGGCTAACCACATACTGGGACTGCCAACCAGAGTATCCCTAGCAGTTCTTCTTTAGAGGGTTCAATACGATTATGGCATCTGTTTTGGAAGAAGACACTATTCTTAAAATGACAGCAAAGAGATTTAGAGGTAACTTTTTGTGTATGTGGTGGCTAAGCATTTGCTATGTTATACACCAGCACCATGAGCCTAGTGAGATAAATAATATTTCTCCTCGTTTTTGCCAAGCAGAAACAGACAGTGAAGAAAGAAAGAATGACCTCTTGAAGGTCACACAGTTGGGACCCAGGTTTGATCTTAAGGAGCCTGATGTCAGAAGCCCTACATGAGGGGTTAAACTTCAACTCTTCGTGATGCTTGCACCAAGAGATGAAGGTTCTTCCTGGAAGTCAGCCAGGGGGATGAGCCAGGTGTGAGCTCTGATGCAGCCAGGTGTGAGCCGCAGCAGTGCAGAGGGTGGCTACCAGCCAAGAGAAGCAGAACCAACCCTCCTCCCATCAGAATAGAATGAAGTGACCTTGACATTTAATTTCTAAAAGGGACATCACGATCAGAACCAGGTCTGAGTTTTTCATGTGATGTCATACAACTGAGTTCAATTGTTCGGATTTGGTTGTTTAACAAGAAGATGAACTGGCTGGGGTTGGGGGGGCTGGGGGAAGGGAACTCACCCTCATTGGCTGGCTCACTTAGTAAACTTAGACCACATGCTTGAACTGCAGCACTCACCTCAGTCCTCTCACACTATTGTAACATGCCTGGCTATCTGAGCAGGATTGCTGGAGGGTTTCTTGCTGTGATTTGGATGCACACTATAGCTGAATGTGAGGTGTTTCTGTCTCACAGAAAGTAATGGACACCATCTAACCAATGCTGCCTACCCATCAACAGAGTCAAGACAGTAGTGAGGGGAAAAAAACGAAACTTCTTTTAGATAATGTCTTGAGTACTTAACAGCAAGAAGTTGTGACATACTTTAATTGAAGGCCCTCAACTCTGCCACCACAGACACTGTAGGAGGACATTGCTTTGTTGTATGTGGCTGCCCCCATGCACTGCCGGAGATTCAATAGTGTCTCTGCTCTCGGACTACACAGAAAACCCTTTCTCGAAAAAAAAAAAAAAAGGGAAAAAAAAAAAAAAAAGAAACCCAAAATATACCCCTCTGCCAAAGCTTTTGGCAATCCAAAAATTTCTTCCGAGTTTGGCCAAAATTTTACCCAAATGAGGGGGGCCCCAAACCGGGGATTTTTAACCAAACAAAAACCCTTTTTCCTTGAAAATTTAAAAAAAAGCAACCTCTTTACAGAATAATGATTTTAAATTTATTTAAATTTCAACAAACCCCAACATGGGGAGGGGGGGGGGGGGGGGAGGGGAATGCTAACCCTCCCCCAAGCAGTTTTTAAAATTCTTAAGTACATGAGGTCCCTGTTTTTTTCCCCCAGGGCCTTCTACACCCCTGAAGCCAAACGTAAAGGGGGAAAAACAAAAAAGGCAGACGGTTTCCCTGAAACATACTTTCCCACGGGGTTTGGGGAAAAATAAATCTTTGCAAAGAGAATGTTAAATATTTTTTAAAAGAAATTTCCCCTTGGTTTGGAATCCCGGGGTTCTGGTGAAAGCTGCAGTCACTCTACTCCCGGGGAAATCTGGGGTTGGGGAAAGAGTCCAATGGCAGTTGGTCTGTTGGTTTGGAGAAGCCAAGGTTTCAGGCACCCAGCGTCTGTTCGCGGTTTTCCCCCCAACCCAATTTTGTTTTTATTCACTCCAGAAAGATAAAATTCGTAGTCTTTTATCCACTCAGGGAAACGCTCCCATAAAATTTGCCCCATGCCGACTCATCCGCACTCCCAAAAAAAAAATTACAAAACCACGTTCGTGTTTTAAAACCCGAAACATCTTTTAGTGGCTTTACACAAAAAGCCCTTTTGCTCTAGGGAGAATAGTTTGGGGATGACTATTGGTTTCCCTTTCCCCTAGACAGGTCATCTCCATAAAACTTGCTTCTCACCACCCTCGCCTCAGGGAAAGGCCCCAAAAAGACCCTTGAAGAAGCCCCGAATTGGCGGGGGTGGCCTGCGGCCTCAGTCGGCCCAAACCTGAAGGGGCGGGGCAGGACCCAAAGGGGTGGCGGGCCTTTAGTGCATCTGTAAAACCCAAAATGAGGGAAAATTAGAATCCAGTGAGGGCGAGCCATAAAAAAAATGTAGCTAAATGAGTATCTCGGGCCCAAAACACAACATTTTCCCAGCCACATTTAAAGGAACCAGGGCTTTAAAGTTTTTTTTCGATTTCAGGCCGGGCCCAATTGCCCTCTCCATTTTTGGAAATTGGGAAGGACGGGAAAACAATGGTCCCATTATGCCGGGTGAAAAAATAAGTTTGGTGGAAGGTTCCCCTCGTCTTTTTTCCCCCCCACACAAGATATGGAAAGGAGAATAAAGAAGGAAAACCCGCTCCCAAAAGGAATCGTGGAGAAAAATTCCTCAAATCCACGGGCCCCAGGTAATAGCTGCCTTTCAACAGTAGGAACCTGATGCTTAAAACCCCGGGGGGCCGCTGCCCATTCCCAGCCCTACCATAACTAGACGTAAACCCCTGTGTATAAGAAAGAAGGAATATTTTCTTTTTCACTTTTTTTGGGATTTTTCAACCTAAAATATGTAAAAAAATTTTAGAATACTGAAAAAAGCCAAAGGGAAAGGGCTAACAATTGATCATTTATTTATTACAACACATGCATATAAATAAAAATTTTACACATTATACTGTATAATTGCCAAATTTTTTTTTTATAAATTTAAAAAATTTAATTTATATTTTATATATTTTTAATAATCCAAAAATTAAAACAAAATATTTTAAATTATTTATAATGTTATATAGGGTTATACATATACACACATATAAAACCTTTTTAATATAAAAAATTTTTTATCCCCCCTACCACCCTAGGGGGAGACCCCTAAACACCAGTCTTTTGGCTTTTAGGGGGATATAAAATTTACCTTAAAGAAAATTGCTGAACAGCAAGCTAACTTTTGAATCCTTGGGCCCCACTTTTTCTTAAAATTCCCCCTCAGACCCAGCTTTTTCCATTTTGGATCAAAAACCCCGAATATGGTCAGGAGTGGAAATAGGACAATCACGTCCCCGGGAAAATTGGCAAATTATTTTCCAAGGTTTTCACAAATCATTTACTGAGTTTTTTTTAAAATCATACTTCGTTAGGTTTGGAGTCATTTTTGCTTACACATTCTTTTTTAAAAAACCTTTTGGCGGGTTTGATAAGTGCATGGTATTCTTTTTGTTGAAAAATTTAGGAAATCATGGAGTCATTAAATTCGGTTTAGGGGTTTAAGATAAAAAATAAATTTTTTAAAACTGGCATTTGAAAACACAAGAAAACTAGTGATTGTGAAAACTCAAGAAACCACTAAAACCAATTTCATAAAAACATTTATAAGCAAGAGAAAGGGGCTGCTGCAAGTACCCCGGCCGCTTTTATAAACATCCCAAGCTTCAAACCCCCGGGGAAACCCCAGTCTTTGACCAAATTTTTTTTTCGGGTCAACCAACCCCTGATTTTTTCCCAAGGGGAAAAAACAAATAAAATAAACACCCATTTTAAATTTTTTTGTGGTGCTATAGGTGTGTTGAAAGGCTATTTTCCTTTTCATTGAGACCAAACCCCAAATTTTAAAAGTAACCATTCTACCCAAACCCATCCCCTGATTGTGAGGGCCAACTGTTTTTGGTGCTTATGGGAAAATGATCCAAAAGGTCCCAGATTCCAATGCCACCCCAAAAAGGACTGTGTTTCACCCAAAGGGGCACTCTCTGGGAAAAATGGATGGTAACCACATTCTGAAGGGAGTTTTCTGCTATTTGTTAAAAAGGGAAAATTCGGGAAATTTGGGTCAAAAAATATGGCTTTTTACAATATTTTTTCCCCGCTGCCCATGACCCTGGCCAGAGTGGATGCCACTGAAAGAGATTTTTGCAGGGGTTTGGGGAAAGAATGCGGGGGAAAAGAACAATCCGGGCCAATTTTAAAAATTAAATTTATGGGAAAAATTTAAGAACATTTGATTTGTTTGTAAACCAAATAAGAAATTTTTTCATTTTTGTTTTTAAATTCCAAAAAGAAGGAAGAGACAGGGGTCAGGGCCCGGGGAAATGCCGCAGCTCTGGCAGAGGACCGGGACAGTTTCAGCAAAAACAATGGGAGTTTACAACTTTTTTTTTCTAAACCCTCCAAAATTCCGGGAAAATTTTGTCCCCTTTTTTGGCCCTTTCCATAGTCATCTGTACAAAACAAACCCCAAACACACACACAAAACACCAACCCCACAAACTCAACACATCATACACAAAAAGACATAGGAGGGGAAGAGAAATTTTTTAAATTTTTTTAAAAATTAAATTTTGGAAAACCCCTTTTTAAATAATTTTAAGTAACTGTGTTTTGATTCTCATCTCGTTTTAAAGTCAAAATACTTTAAAGAAATTCCCCCCGGACTTTAAAAAATGGCAGCAATGCTCACCATTAATTATTTGTATCGTGTTACCCCCCCCAAAAAAGAACAGAGACTGATAAATGAAGGTTGAAAAAGGACGGGTGAGGCAACACTTTAGTATAAAAAAAAAAACCTTTTTATACATTTCCCCCTCCTTAAAGGGGAAAAACATGGGAAGGAAGGGGGAGCCTTTTTCCCTCCCTTGATAAATAAACTTGAAATTAAAATTTCAAATTGTGCTGGGGCGGGGGGGGCGCCGGCCTTTTTCCCAGCACTTGGGGGCAGGGGCAGGCGGTTTTCCCGAGTTCGGGGCCCCAACCTGGTCTACTGGTGATTTCCAGGACAGCCAGGGTACCCAGAGAAACCCTTTTGGGAAAAATAAAAAAAATCTCATATTTTTTTATCGCTTATTAAAGGGCAAATTTAGTTATAAAAATTTGGTTTGTTCAATTAAAGAAGGAAGGGAATGGGGAAAAAGGGAAACAGACTAGAGGGGGGGAGGGAAGGAGAGAGAGAAGGAAAAGAGGAAAGTAGGGGGGGAAGGGAAGGATGGGGGGAGGGAAGAAGAGGGGTTTGGGGGAAAGGAAAGGAAGGGAAGGAGGAAGGAAATGGAGGGAGGGAGGGAGAATTTCCCCAAAAGGGAAGAAAAGGGGGGGGGGAAGACGGGGGGGGGGGGGGAAGGGGGAAGGGGGGGGGGAAGAAAAAAGGGGTGTGGAATAGAAAAGGGGAGAAAAGGGGGGGAAGGGAGGGGAAGAGAGAGTGGGAAAAAAAGGAAGGGGGGAAAAAAGGAGGGGGGAAAGAAAAAAGAAAAAGGAAAGGGGAAAAGGAGTCAGAAGGATTGAAATGAATTTGCTGGTACAGAATTTTTCCCTGTCCTTTGCCGGGAAAGGGGCTTTTTTAAACCTAGATTTCTGTATTTTCAATATACATAAAGTGCTTTATAGGAACATTGAAGGAGGCCCCCCTGTTTCCCCCAAAATTCCACACAAAATGCCATTCTCCTAGGCTCCCTTCCAAAGAGACTAAAACCCAAAAAAGGTCCTCTTATAGCAAGCTAACAAAAAAAAAGCCCTGAACCCATAAAAAATTAGAAAAACCTGTGACAAAAAATAGCCCGTTTTTTTTTAAACCCTATTTATTAAATATTTTAATAAGCAGAAAAATTTTAAAAAGTAAAGGGGAAAGAAAGCTTTTAAAGTCTAAACCCTAAAAAATTTTGGATTTCTGAAAAAAAAAAATTTCATACGGGAAAAAGAAAAATATTAGGAAAACAGATAAAAAAGCATGACAGAAAGGCAAGGTGGTTTTTTTTGCACCTTATGGATCACCCTACGAGGTGGGAAGATAAACAATTTCCCAAGGTACTTTAGGGGGAAAAAATTTGGGTTTTAAAAAAGCTGCCAGGGCAAAAACTTAGTGGGGACTATCTAAAAATAAAATCCCTAAAAGGAAATTAAGGACGAAGCCTTTCCCTTAAGTACTTGGCTAGCGGTAGGGGGCCCCTTTGGGGTTAATCCCTCAGTATAAACCCAAAATTTGGGAAAATCATTTTCTTTTCAAAATAGAACCCCTGTGTTTGACCCCCAAACCCTTACTTTCCCCCAAAAACACAGCATGCATGTCTCTGCCCCCTTAGGGGAGTGGGGAATGTAGATGAGAATCCAAGGCCACTCTTGGTAAAAAAAGGTTTTTGAATTTTAGCGTGAAAACCCCAACCCCAAAAAACCGGTTATTAAAAATAAAAGAAAAAAAAAAAAAGAATTAAAAGAATGGATAAAATTTTTTAAATAAAAAAATTTTAAAACTTTTTTAACGGGAATAAACAAAATTTTAAGTTTTTAATTTAACTTAAATAGCATTTTCCCTTTTCTAGTTCAAAGAAAAAATTTCTACCGTTTAATTTTGTGGGGGTCTTTTAAATTAAAATTTTTTCATTAGACACAAATAAAATATTGACACACCCAAAAACTTCTTTTTCCCTCTAATTAAAAAAATTTGAATACTCATTCCCCCCCCCCCCTTTAAATTACAAGCTAACACCCCTTGCTTGAGAAAGTTTTCTCAAAAAATGTGCAAAAAAAATCAATGTCCAATGAATCTTTCCTTTTACTGGATGTGGTCTTCTGCCTAGAGGACAAAAACTTTTGCCAAAAAGAAAAGTGGTATATACTTTTCCCCTTTTCCAAAATTTGGGCTTGTTATTTTTCCCAAAAGGGGTTTTAAGGGTTTTAAGATTGGCAAATAAATCCCCTTTACCCCTGATTGGGCTTTTTTTCAAAAAAAAGAAGGGGAGGGTTTTTTTGCTGGCGTTGTTGGAGAGGAAAGCAAAAATGATAGCATTTTCCCTGCCCGGGTCATACTTTTTTTCTTTCTTTAAAAACTTACTGCCAATGGAAAAAAACTACTTTTTTTTCCTACCCCCCTTTCCTCAACTGTAAAAAGGGAAAGGGCACAGCAGCTTAAAAAGAACATTGTTTTAAAAATTTAAATGAAAGGGGTGGTCTTCCCCAAAACTTTTGCTGTGGTACAAAAAACCCCAAACCCCAAAAACCAAAACCCTGCCCACATATAATTCTTTAAAATTTTTTTTAATAAAATTGGTTGGTGGGTAGGGTTTGGGAATTTCTGTTTTAAAAAAAGGAATGGAATCCTTAGGGGTAGAAACCTTTTGGGAAGGAAATTTAAAAGTAACTTCGGGGGAGTTCAAGTTTTAAAAAATTGGCCCCCCCACTCATTAAATCTTCTGCCCGTCTGTCTGCCTGCCTGCCCCGCCTGTTCCCCCAAACCCCCTTTGTTTGTGGGTGGGGTGTGGCTTTCTTCCGTAAGGGAAAAATGAAATGCTATCCCCCCAAAAAAGAAGGGGGGGGGGGTTAAAAAAGGGCCCCCCCTTCCCCCCTTTTGGTGCTCACAGCTGTTGTGGGAAACCCCAAAAACACTTCCCCGCCCCCCATCTTTACAGGAAAATTTTGGGAAAGGGTTTTGAGCAAGTCTTAAAAACCCCGCTCAAAACCACAGAAACCCCCGTGTTGAGGGTTAAACCTTTACCCGCAAACCCTACTTTCCATCTCTTAGAAACACACAATTTGGGTTTTTAATTTTTTAAAAGGGGGTTTTTTAACAACTTAAACCCAAGGGAAGAAAACATGTTAGGGGCAACCCCAAAATTTTTTTTTGGGGCTGGAATTTAAAAGAAAGAGGTATTTGGAAACCAGCATCGTCCTCAGTTCCCGACTTTGGGTGCAAAGGGGGTGAGCTTTTTACACACTCTTTTCCAGCCCATGGCCCCGCCCATGCCACGCCCTCCTGCCTTTTATGGAAAATTTTGTCCCAAACCCATGACTAGAATTTAAAACCCCCTGTCCTCCCAAGTTTCCCTTTTTTAGGTAAACCCTTTTAGAGAGGAGAAAAATGTAACCAAATTTGTGTTTAAGTCAAACAACAAAATTAAAAAAAGCCCCTGACGTTGCCAAATTTTAAAATTCCCCTACCAAACATACCCAATCCTTGACGTTGCAAAAAAATGTATTATAAGTAAAAAAGTTCACACTGGGGGACTATGCAAAAAATTTCCCCCCCACGTCCCCCGACACACACAAAAGGCCCCGAAAGATTTTTCAACTTAAGTTTCAATTTTTTGTTGGAGCCGTGGTAGTTTTTGGGTGACAAAGGTCCCATTGGGGTTTTTCTTTAATAAATGTTCCCCATTTATTGAAATTTGGGGGAAAAATAGGAGGCATGGCCTTGCTGGAGGAAGGGAGTCCTGGGGGGGGGTGGGAGGGCTTTAAAGATTTGCTTTCCCCAAAAATCTTTTCTTTGCCTCCTACTTTCAGATTGAGATGAGAGGGCCCTTTTCTGGTTTTGCTTCTGTTTTTGCCTTTTTCCACCCGGGCTCTGACCGCTGGGAAATGTAAACCCAATTTAAAAAATTTTTTGTTTTGTAAGTTTCCTTTGGGCATGGTTTTTTTAAAAAGGGAATGGAGAGGCAATTCATATAGGTCCCATTCATAGCTATCTTACAGATTACCAATCCAGAAATTTTCCTAATGATTGCCGATTTAGGAAACCGGAATTTTTTTTAGCTTTGACTCTAGCAATTTTGAGGTGAATGAATGACAAAGACACTCCCCGAAGGTTTCCCTTTAAATTTAAATTTTAAAACAATTTTCATATGGTAATTTTTGTAGAATATACGGGTTTTGAGGAAATACTTAGTTGTTAAAAACATTCATTAAAAAAACATAGAAAGGGGTTGCCAGAAACTTCACAAGTTTATTAAAATAGCACCCCTGTTCCCCGTCCCCTTTTTCTAGAATTTTTTATACTGTCCCCCCTAAAAAAAAACCCATTCCCATTCCCGTGCTTCTAACACTTAAAAAAAGAGTTTTTTAAAAAAAATGTTCATTTAAACGGGTATTTTGTGAAAAACCCGTGGCTTTGAACTTTCTTTAATATAGTTTTTCTGCCTAAATTTTTTAAAAAAAATGATACGCAAACCCCCAGGGTGTTGGGAAAAAAATCGTGTTGTACGGAAAGGGATAATAAATTTCTCTGCATTCCAAAGCATTAATGTACATTCCTAATATTTAAAAGGGCCATTTTTTGATTCCTGGTTTTTGGACCCCCAAAACTGGGAAACTAGAAAATTCCAAGGGAAAAGGGGGCCTTTTCCCCCCCACACATACACAACAAAGTATGAAACTCACTTTTCTTTCACGATTACAATCAAAGTTTTGTATCATAAAAGTAAAGTTTTTTTTCTTTGAACTACTTTCATGTCTAAAATTTGGAAATCCAAAAACCGCCCGTTGGCGAATGAAAAAAAAACTTTTTGAAATTTTTTAAACAATTTAAATTTTAAGTGGTTCCCAAATTTATACTCCCCGTCTAAATTAAAAAAAAAAAAAAACTTTAAAAGTATAAAATTTTTCTTTATGGACAACCAGAAAAATGGGGTTTTGGGGAAAACGGTTTTTGGAAGGGGTTTTGCCATGCAGGCATGAGGACCTTAGTTAATGATTTAGAACCCTGTAAAGCTGGGCTTTGTAAAAAAACCTATAACCCCACACAAAAAGGCAGACAGGCAAAAGATTTCCCCGGGGTTGGGCCCGCCCCCTAGCCTAGCCAACTTTTCAAATTCCCGGTCATGAGAAAACCCAATTTTTTAAAACCAAAATTGGGTCACCCTTTTTAAAAAAACTTACAAACCCCCAAAAAATGCATATGGGAAACTGAGAAGGGGAAAACAAGTTTTTAAAACATTGCAATGGAAAAAAAAAAGCCTTTTGGAAAAATTCCCCAAAAACACACACACACACAAGCATATAACATACTGTCAGTTGATAGAAGAAGAATTTACTTTTGGAAGGGCCAAATTTACGTTGGGGATTAAAACCAGGGTATGTTTTTAAAAATGAGAAAAAAAAAAATGACCCAAAAACAGATTGATACTGATTGTGAAGGGGGGTGGGGCAAAGGAAATCCCTAACTCAGATTTCATCACCTCCCAGGGGAAAAAATGCCACCCCTGCTCCTTTACCCCTATTCGGGCCCTTTCCCTCAGTGAAGGGAATCTCTTTATCCCTTTCACAAACCGGGGTTTCCCCCTTTCCCAAACCCATTCCCGAACCGTGATCCTCGTGTCCCCTTTTCCCCGGACAGTTCCCGGGTGGGTTAAATACCCTTTTCGGAGCCACTCAGTTTGGGCCCACATCATGACATAGGTTATTTTTTTTCACTTCGGGCCCCCCAAAACCCCCCTTTTGCTTTTCCTTCTAGGGGGCCCCTTTCCCTATGCCCCACATTGTGCCATCAGAAAAAATTTCCCCCAAAAACCCCTTTCCCTGCTCCCCTTCCGGGGGGGGAAAAACACCCCTACTGAAAACCTTTAATCTATTTAAAAACCAAAGCCCCCCTTTCCCCAAAAATGAAACCGGGGCCCTTTTAAAAAAAATCCTTTTTATGTTCCCATGTCGCGGGGAAAACACCCTTTCAATTTTTTGGGGCCCCGGGGAACCCCCTTTTTTTCTTTTTTTTTTCCCTTTTTGCACAAAAAAAAAAATTTTTGGGGTTTCCCCCCAAGGGGTTTCGAAAAATTTTTCTGCCTAAAATTTCTGCAATTTTTAAAAATTTAAAATTGCAAATTTAAAAAATGTATGTTTTTTGGGTGAAAAATAGAAAGTTTTTTTTTTCCCGACATAATCGGGTTACTGTTGGGGCAAAGGGTTTTAAATTTTCCCCCAAAATTTCCCGTGTCGACGATTGGCTTCCCTTTCCCCTAAAAAGGGCCAAACCCTCCCGGGCTTTTTTCGGGGGCCCCCTTTTGGGGGTTAAAAGGGTTTTAAAAGGGGGAAAAATTTTTATTTGCCAAAATTATTTTTTTCAAAGAGGCCAGAATTACACAAATTTTCCCTTAAGCAGGGAGAACTAAACCGGGGGGGGACCGCTCACATCAAAATGGGGGGAAGAATTTTTCCTTTTTGCATTCAACGGCCATGTCCCCATTTGATTCTATAGAAGGGGAAAAAGACCCCCGCCATCGGGGAAGAGCTGGGGGGTTTGGATTTTAAATTTTTTAAAAACATTTTTAAAGGATTTAAACCAAAAATGAAAGGGGAAAAAATTTTTTCCCCCCCCCCAGGATGGGGGTTTTCCCCTTGGCTCGGGGTACCAGGGTGTCCCCACCACAGCATATTCTGCTTTATTTATGCCCCAACGCTTGATGGATAGTTTTTTCTCATATTTGCCTCACTTTTGAAGGCACAGATTCTCTTGCCTTATTGATCTTTTTATACCCTTATCATTTTTTCCCCCTGAGTTATTTGGCACGGTGACAGCAGTATATTGCCAAGGTGATTTAAACATCATCCCCAAGTAGGGCAGCATGGTGCTCAGAGTGGAATATTTTAAAACTGAAGCAGTAACACATCTGTCAGGCAATGTTACAAATGCAGTCCTTGTCAGGACTAAAAAATGAGGTAATGCAGAGCATGGATAAATAGCAGGAAGATGGAAGATCCGGGCGACTACGCTTCGCCCAAAAAGCATTTCTCAGTAATTAAATTATTTGGTGGAGAATAAGCTCCTTTTTTTTGTGGTTTTAACTGATTTTTTTTTTCCCCAAAAAAGTCCTTGGTGGTTATTTTTATGGATTAAAGTGCCCAACCGCCAGAAAGTGACGTACACCATATTGGGAAAATAGGTGGTCTTTGATTGGAGTCTTATAATTTATAGGATTTTAAAAACTTGTATTTATTTATAGAGGATAGGCATGCAAGGATGTGGTTGCAGAGGTCAGAGGACAATTTTGAGGTCAGTTTTCTCCTATCACACGGGCCTAAAGAATTGAGCACAGATAAATTGTCAGGCTTAGAAGCAAGAGTCTTCCCCCTGACCCATCTCTCTGGCCCTTAACAGGACTTTATCTAATGAGAGGGATGTAGTTTCTCCCAACATATTTTGTTACACTTGTTCTCCAAGTCCCCTCTTTTTAACCCACACCTCAAACTGATTTTAGTTTTGATTTGCAAAATTCTCTTTATTACCAGTGACCAGTCACGAGCACAGACACAGAATCTGCAGCAAGCCATCCTTTGCAGGTCAACTAGCTTGTTGTGCAGCTGAGAAGAAACAGGAGAGACCCCGCCTCAGGGTATTAATCATTAGAAGGCACACAGATAATGTCGAATGCCTCATCTCAGGACTGTTAAACTCCTCCTCAAAGGAAGAAGATGTCCAAGGTGAGCTTTTCCTCTGCATACATATATTAAAAAAAGGGAAGTGGAGCCTAGGAAATGCGGCTGGAGAGTACCGCCTAACACACAAACAACCCTTTTGTTCTTCCTATCATCATCGCATAAGGCAGTTGTGGTGGAGGAGTCACACCCTTGGGAACAGAGGCACAGGGGTCAGAAGTGACTCCTAGCCAGCCCTGGGTCACAAGCCAACGGACAAACATTACAGAGGTACACAAGGGAGGAAAAGGAGGGAGGAATGCAGATGTATCTACATGTCTGTGCAGGGGAGACAGGACAGACTGGTGACTGACAAGAAAGAAAGATTACGTGAAAGAAAGGAAGATTGTAATGGCCCTGCCCCAACACCAACTTTCACAGGAAAGGGAGTTCACAACTTTACACATGGGTTCCTTCCTGGAAGACGAAGCTTTTCGGTGATGGCATCCTTAGCTTTCATCCGAATAAAATAGCAAATATTTGCTCCATTGTGTAGTTGTTAAAACACGGAAAGTCAGGAACAGTTCCTTGTGTTCACTGGCTTGTGGGGTGCTAGGGGCTGTGGTCAGGAGAGCAAGGAGGAGTGACAGAGAGTAGGCCTGCCCCACCACTCTCCTCTTTGCTCCCTCTGAGTCCAGTTCCTGGTACTGCGTGGCTTACGACGAGCCACTGCACTGAGAGCTACCTGGTCATAGAAACGATGCTGAGGGAGAACTCACAGGTCATTTCAAATAGACAGTATTCATGTCTGCCCAAAATGGAAAATCCATGTTTTAAATTTTACTACATATGAATGCAACTCTTCCAAAAATTCCGAAGTGGGGAGACCCAGAGACAAGGCATATTAGTGAGGGTCTCTCTCTCTCTGTTTATTACACTGAACAATACCAAGTCTCCTGACTTTTCAGCAGTAACTCTTTCTTCCACAAGGAGAAAGACATAATAATATCAATGTCCAAACAAGGCCACCAAGCTCAAACAATCCCAACAGTAGTAGTTGACCATTGTAAAGTGTTTACAGTGGGGCTCTGCTCCCTCCTTTAAATGTACTTTTACCAATCGCAACGCCTCTGCAGGTTAGTAAGCACCGGCTACTCAAGCCTGATTGACAGAGTTTGAACCTCAGTACTCAAGAAATTTTGTATGTGGTGATGCACATCTGTAATGAGAGTCCTCCTGCAGCCAGACTAGGGGCAAGCGGTAGATGGCAGAACCGTCCATATGTGTGCAGGCCAGCTAGGCCAGGGTACAAAGCATAGAGGAGACAAGAGAGACCCTGCCTCAAAACAAGGTGTGAGGAGAGAAATATATTCTAAAAAGTTGCCCTTTGACTTTCATGCATGCACATACCTTGGATGTAACACACACACAAACACTACAAACACACATACACACACATACCCACACTCAAACACTCACAATATACACACTCAAACATACATGTTCATACTACACTAAAACACACACTCACACACCAAACATACATACACTCAAACACCACAACATACACCAAACACACAGACACATACACACTCAAATATACATACACATACATCCACTCAAACACACACATACACACATTCAAATACACATATACATTCACTCACTCAAAGATACATACACTATACATACACTCAAATATACACATACACTCAAATATACATACACACATACACTCAAACACACACATACACACATTCAAATACACATACACACACTCTATATATAGACATTCACACATCAAACACACTATACACACAACATACACACATACATACACACTACACAACACACTCAAGCAACATACATACACACACTCAAACTTACACACATACAAATGATAAAAATGTTTAGTTACCTATTAAGTTTAAATATTTAAATCTTGCTTTAAATGGGTTAAAATGATTTTGAGCAAACAGCATTGTGACCATTTTCACAGTAATGTGTCCCATAACAGACAGCCATCAACATTAGTGGGGGAATCATCTGCACGCTGAACAGAAAAAACTGCCAAAGCACACTCAGGACATCTGCTGTGGACAGGGCTGTGATTCACTTGCTCATCCAAACCTGCTGGGCCTGAAAGTTCCTCTCACTCTCTCTCTGGCAGGGACTCTGTTCCAACTTCTAATTCGACAATATTAGCAAACAGTAACTACTTCAAAAGCCCTGTCAAACATACCCATAGGTTGTTTGAACTAGTTCTTGAAAATAAAAACAGGTTATTGAATCAGAGATGGCTCAGTGGGTCAGATCTGAGTTCCACCTCAAGAACCCACATGGTCAAAGAACAGAGCCAACTCCCTCAAGTTGTCCTCTGAATCTCCACATGGGCACCATGGCAACATTTGCACATACAGACACACACACCTGAACCCAAACACACCAAAACACAAGTCTCATAGCGTTTAAACAAAAATTCCGTAGGAGTGAGCATACTCCTATGCTATCTGAAGCTTTCATCATGCTGACATATACCAGAACAGTTTTTTAACATTTTATTTTTATGTTGGTATGTTTGCCTGCTTGTATGTGTACCATGTACATGTAGTGCCCATTGAAGCGAGGAGAAGGCAGTGGGTCCCCCTGGAAACTGAGTTATAGGCAGTTGTGAGCTATGCCCTGTTTGCAAGAGTAGCCAGTGCTCTTAAGTGCTGAGCCATCTCTCCAAACACAACCTGAAGAACATTTTATTGAAGCAATACTCCCTCTTTCTGATCCTAGATTGCAATGTATTATATAGTAATTTCTAGAAGGTGTATTTTGACCTCTCACATCCTCCTTCAGGTGGTGAAATTGTCTTCTCATTTTCTCGTAGGGGTGGAACACACAGAAACCCTCCCTCAGTCTAGAGGGGCAGAGGAAAGGACATTCATGATGGCTAATGTCAATTCTCAAAGACATGCCTTTTCTGATTCTGACTGGTCTGTGCTTTTCATGTGAGCTGGAGCAGAGGCATCCGTAGGTTAATAACACCTGCAAGAAAGGGAAGTTGGACTTTGTCCTAGTTAAGTATCAACATGACAGAAAAATGTCCTAAGTAACTGTCTTCATCAGGTTGATTCTGTGGACAAGTCTATGAGGGACTGTTTGATTGTTGATTGATGCAGGAGGTTCAGGTCCACTCTGGGTGGCAGCATTTCCTAGGCATATTGTCCTAGCCTGGATAAGAAAGCTATTTAAGCAAGGACTAGAAGTAAGCCAGAGAGCCAGCCAGCAGCCAGCATTCTTCCATAGCTTCTGTTTCTAAGTGACGCCCTGACTTCCCTCCACGATGAGCTGTTTTTCTTCTGAGTTTCACAGTAGCAGAAAGGAAAATAAGAATTCTTTACTGATATCTTAAATATATGTAGTCTCTCTTTTTCTCTTTCTCAGAAGAAATTATAAGTCATTTTTTATTTGACTTCCTTAATAATCAGAACTATTAAAATATCCCATGGCTTCCTACAGTTTTCCAGCGGCATCAATGACATCAGAAAAGGACCAGTTAGTCTGAAATCATGTTCCCCTGTCCCCCTCAGTCTCACACACTGGACAAAAAACCACATGAGTATAATAATTTTTCCAACAGAGAGCTTTTCCTAGTCTAATTTTTTGCATATAAAAAAAGAAGTTTATGGTCTATTCAAATTTTAATCTTAAAATTTTAATATTTGATAGAAAAAATTATGTCAAATGATTAAGTCAATAAACAAAAGCAGAAGTTAAAATCTCCAAAGGTGAGTAGGACTGACATGAATCCAAATCCCTCCATCTGGGTGTCTCCAGTACTTATTCCCTACGAGAATCCAAGAGAGAAAACTGTCAAACCCAACAGATGGGCTTTTTGGCCTAGACCAGCCTAATGAAGTTTTTAAGCAGTTTGCATATTGGCAGTCATTGCACAGGTGTGTGTCAAGGGTTCCAGGAACACCAAGTGAGGCCACACATAAGGTATGGCTTTATAGAGATTCCTGCAGCCCTTGGTTCCTGCTCCTGCATGGTCTTCAGTTAGTCCTCCAGCTGGGTGCTGGGGTGGCAGCTTTTTTTTTTCTCCAGCGGTACTGGCTAACAAAGTTTAGCATAGCTCATAGTCTGACAACTTTCATTCCAATGAAGAAAGAATGCTGCTGTCCTGATGTTTATTACGGAATCATTTCCTAACCAGTATCCACATGACTTCACTCCATGGGGCTGAAGACACTGGCTTCTTTCTTGTCTTATGGTTGGAGATTGAACTTTAAGGTGTTGAGAACTGCCAGAGTCTAACACAGTGGTTCCCAGTCTTCCCTCACGTTGTCACCTTTTAGTACAGTTCTTCATGCTATGGTGACCCCCAACCATAAAATGATCTTCATTGCTACTTTATAACTGTAATTTTCTACTGCTGTGAATTGTAATTTAAATAAAGATAGTAAATAAGATGCACTAGCTACTGAAACCTATCTGAACTACACTGAAAGCTTTGGAAACATTCTTGCTGTTCGTCAAATTCTGAAAACCCTGGAGTAGTCCTCCGTTATGTAATCTTCAAAGACTGTTCACTGCGCTCAGAGACATGTAAAATAAATAAAAATAAACAAGGTCAATTAATTTAAGTAGCCTGCACTTATGAATCATATACACGAGCCCACGCTGCAGATGCTTTTGGCCTTGACTACAGACAAGCAGACATATTGG
Source organism: Mastomys natalensis (assembly GCA_021653895.1). NCBI lineage: Eukaryota > Metazoa > Chordata > Mammalia > Rodentia > Muridae > Mastomys > Mastomys natalensis. The sequence goes on along the minus strand of JAJTUV010002565.1, from coordinate 389,030 downwards.
TCCCCAAGAGTCACATCTTTTGTACTTGTCTCCCAGAGAAGCTCTTGGGGGGGATGCTGCATGTGGGGGAGCCATGCCTGCTCCAGAGGCTTCCACTAGAAGTAGAGTTTACAGGGAGAGACAGCTTGAGACGCAGAAAACTGAGGAGCTCCAAACCAGTGTTCCCCAGCCATGTCCTCAGAACTCTGGGCTGTATACAGAACCCCAACTTGGCTGAGATGATGCTTAGTGCTAGAGCATGTACAAGGCCCAGTGTGCAACCCTCAACACCACAATACATACATGAGTAGAACTAAGTCTATGACCCATGGCACTGTATAATAGGATGTGGGGGACTGGGGATATGGTTCAGTGGGGAGTGTGTGCTGTGTAAGCTAGAAGACCAGAGCCTGTATTCCCAGAACCCACAAGTAAAAAGTGGGCAGATGTTACAGCCACCTACAATCCCAGATCTTAGGAGGCAAAGACAAGAGATTCCCAAGGCAAGCTGACTAGCAGCAGCAAGTTCGAAGTTCACCAAGAAACCTGGCCTCAGTAAATAAAGGAAGTGGAGAGGGAGTGAGGAAGACTGTCTACATCAGCCTCTACCTTCTACCCACACATATCTGCATGTGCATCTACAAACATGCAAACACCCATCTACATACATACATACACACATAATACAAACATGCATACACAATACATATATACACTGACACCACACATGCATACATGCATATATACATACAATACAAACATTACACTGATATTCCACACAAGCATACACACAAGAACAAATGAAAGTATCTGGAAGCACCTGGCACCAAGGCCAGCTAAGTCAACACAAAGTCACCAGAGAAAAAGAAACCATTGTTCTTAGCAACTCTGTTACTTTGTTACTTTTGCCACTTATCAGCTACTCTTAAAATTGAAACAGTGAGTCATTAATACCCAGCCTTGTCTCCAGGCAGTGAACCTGCCCTGTGGCATTTCATCCGCATGAAGCCTAGCATGAGAGCTAGTGTCCTTCCAGTTGCAAGTGACAAGCCACATCAGTAAGTTCATTAGGCAACACTGCATCCTTAAAAACAGGGTCTCAGAAATCCATCAGGTGACAAAGCATGAAAAATCTTCCAGTGCAGTTTTGCTCAGCATTTTGATGTTGTCTTTAATTTTAATTGTGTGTGTGTGTGTGTGTGTGTGTCCTGACATCTAGATGGAAAGATGATGCCAAGCCTTACCAAGAGTTTGATCCCTGTAGTCCTTGTGGTGGAAGCAGAGAACTGACTTGCACAAGCTGTTCTCTGACCTCCATAAGTATGCATAGCATGCACACACACACACACACACACAATACACACACGTCTATACACAAATAAAAATAAATAAACATAGTAAAAAGTAGACTCTACTGATGCAAATCCATTCCTTAATTTAGAAAGAAAAGATACTGTAATGTAATATAATTACAGAGGAGAACAGCCCCACTACTTACATATGTGAATCTTCCAACATTACATGGCAGGTTACACCAGCATCACATGTTTATTCTCCACAAATTAAATGTAAAAAACAAGGTTAATTTTTTTTTCTTGATGCAAAAAGATTTTGATTCTGGTGTGCTCAATCTTTTGGGTTATCCTGACACTTTTGAAAAGCTTTGATCACCACCACAACTACTACCACAACCATCACCATCACCGCTGCCACCACCACCATCATCATCATCACACCACCACACCACCATCATCACCACCACCATCATCACCACCACCATCATCACCAACACCACCATCATCACCACCACCACCACCATCATCACCACCACCATCTGACTTCACGTTTATGATAGGCAATATACTGTTCTGAACATTTTACAGGTTAGGAAACTGACGTATGGAGATGAATTATGGAACTGGCGTTCTGCAGGGTGAATAGTTAAGCCACTGACTGAAGATATTGGAAATAAACCCAGAACCTTTTTGGTATTGGAGGCAGATTCTAACCACTTGAGCTAATTATTATGGCAGTTCCAGTAAGAGTTAGTAGCTGCACTGCGAGATGTCTAGTGTGTGAAGCCATCATCAAGAAAAAAATCTAAGGCTGACACCAATCAAATGAACTCTTCCTGATGAACGCCAAACAGAAAGGTTTGCCCTGCTTCGCTTTCAAAGTCCCCAATTAGCACTACTTTCCCCTAAATCTTATGATGTGCTGTAAGATGCTGATATTTATCATTCAGTTTATTTCCATTAATAATGTGAGCTAGTTATCTGACAATTTCTCAATTTAGAGTGAGTATGCAAAAATGTTCTACCCAAATTATTTCTTTTACTTTAGTTTTGTGCATGTGTGTATATAAGTAGTTAGTGAGTGGGAGCCTGTGTATGTGGGTGCATGTGTGTGCACATGCTTGTAGGGGTCAGAGGTCAGGTCATGTGTCTTCTACTGTTTTTTCCACCTTAATTTTTGAGACAGGGTCTTTTACTGAGCCTGGAGCCATGAGACTCCCTGATTGGCTGGACTGTCTAGCCAGTGAGCTCCTAGACGTGGCCTGTGTCTGCCCTTCTAAAGTTGAGATTATAGATATGTCGCATGATAACTGGTTTTCACATGGGTGTTAGGGAGCTGAATTTAGGTCTTCATACTGATTGTAGATAGTTTTTTGACTGAGCCACCTCTCTAGCCCCAGCCACGGTATCTTGATATTTAGTGGTAAAAGCTTTTAGGACTATGCACCTTGAGAAAAGTCTACCCTAGGAGGCAAAACACAAATGGAAGCTGTCACTACCAAAGAAAGAGAAATGCAGAGCTCTGCTCTCAGCCAGTGAAAATAAAGACGAGACATGAAGACATATCAGCATCTTCCTATTCTTAAGAATCTCCAAGTTCACACCACTTAATCATATTACGAGATAAGCACGCTGCTTCTCTCTGTATTACAATACTTGTACTTTACATTTTTAAATCAAGTTAGAAGTACACTAAATCTAAGATTCAACTATATGTTTAATCATACTGTGAGACATGTAACATGAATGAACATACTTGCCCCAAAGGATGCTCTGTCATGTGACCTTACAAAGTGGTGCCTTATTACTTTGGGTCAGTGTCTGTTACTGAATCGCAATCTCAGGCTTTCAGCTTAGCTGCCTGGCCAGCAAACTCTCAGATGTGTCTGTCTCTGCCTTACCCAACAATGGGATTATGTGCATAGCTTTTTACACAGAAGCTGGAGATTCAAACTCAAGTCCTCAGGCTCACATGGTAAGTGTTCTTACTCACTGGACCATCTCTCTAGCACACTCATATGCTCTTAACACATTTTAAAGATATATTTAATAAAACAAGGGTGACAAGAAATAGTTTCTCTTGTTGAATGTGGTTTCACACATGATATAGTTTACTATAAATGTTTTTCAGAAATACTGAATGAAAAGAAAGGAATTGAGCAAATCGTATAATAATTCAGGAATGTTCAACAAAACATCTAGATGGAAAGATGTGCCAAGCCTTACCAAGAGTTTGATCCCTGTGTCTTGTGGTGGAAGCAGAGAACTGACTTGCACAAGCTGTTCTCTGACTCCATAAGTATGCATAGCATGCACACACACACACACACACAACGTCTATACACAAATAAAATAATAAACATAGTAAAAAGTAGACTCTACTGATGCAAATCCATTCCTTAATTTAGAAAGAAAAGATACTGTAATGTAATATCATTACAGAGGAGAACAGCCCCACTACTTACATATGTGAATCTTCCAACATTACATGGCAAGTTACACCAGCATCACATGTTTATTCTCCACAAATTAAATGTAAAAAATAAGGTTAATTTTTTTTTCTTTGATGCAAAAAGATTTTGATTCTGGTGTGCTCAATCATTTGGTTATCCTGACACTTTTGAAAAGCTTTTGATCACCACCACAACTACTACCACCACCATCACCATCACCGCTGCCACCACCACCCATCATCATCATCACCACCATCATCATCACCACCACCACCATCATCACCACCACTATCTGACTTCATCATTTATGATAGGCAATATACTGTTCTGAACATTTTACAGGTTAGGAAACTGACGTTGGAGATGAATTATGGAACTGGCGTTCTGCAGGGAGAATAGTTAAGCCACTGACTGAAGATATTGGAAATAAACCCAGAACCTTTTTGGTATTGGAAGCAGATTCTGACCACTTGAGCTAATTATTATGGCAGTTCCAGTAAGAGTTAGTAGCTGCACTGGGAGATGTCTAGTGTGTGAAGCCATCATCAAGAAAAAAATCTAAGGCTGACACCAATCAAATGAACTCTTCCTGATGAACGCCAAACAGAAAGGTTTGCCCTGCTTCTCTTTCAAAGTCCCCAATTAGCACTACTTTCCTCTAAATCTTATGATGTGCTGTAAGATGCTGATATTTATCATTCAGTTTATTTCCATTAATAATGTGAGCTAGTTATCTGACAATTTCTCAATTTAGAGTGAGTATGCAAAAATGTTCTACCCAAATTATTTCTTTTACTTTAGTTTTGTCATGTGTGTATATAAGTAGTTAGTGAGTGGGAACCTGTGTATGTGGTTGCATGTGTATGCACATGCTTGTAGGGGTCAGAGGTCAGGTCAGTGTCTTCTACTGTTTTTTCCACCTTAATTTTTGAGACAGGGTCTTTTACTGAGCCTGGAGCCATGAGACTCCCTGATTGGCTGGACTGTCTAGCCAGTGAGCTCCTAGACGTGGCCTGTGTCTGCCCTTCTAAAGTTGAGATTATAGATATGTCGCATGATAACTGGTTTTCACATGGGTGTTAGGGAGCTGAATTTAGGTCTTCATACTGATTGTAGATAGTTTTTTGACTGAGCCACCTCTCTAGCCCCAGCCCACGGTATCTTGATATTTAGTGGTAAAAGCTTTTAGGACTATGCACCTTGAGAAAAGTCTACCCTAGGAGGCAAAACACAAATGGAAGCTGTCACTACCAAAGAAGAGAAAATGCAGAGCTCTGCTCTCAGCCAGTGAAAATAAAGACGAGACATGAAGACATATCAGCATCTTCCTATTCTTAAGAATCTCCAAGTTCACACCACTTAATCATATTACGAGATAAGCACGCTGCTTCTCTCTGTATTACAATACTTGTACTTTACATATTTAAATCAAGTTAGAAGTACACTAAATCTAAGATTCAACTATATGTTTAATCATACTGTGAGACATGTAACATGAATGAACATACTTGCCCAAAGGATGCTCTGTCATGTGACCTTACAAAGTGGTGCCTTATTACTTTGGGTCAGTGTCTGTTACTGAATCGCAATCTCAGGCTTTCAGCTTAGCTGCCTGGCCAGCAAACTCTCAGATGTGTCTGTCTCTGCCTTACCCAACAATGGGATTATGTGCATAGCTTTTTACACAGAAGCTGGAGATTCAAACTCAAGTCCTCAGGCTCACATGGTAAGTGTTCTTACTCACTGGACCATCTCTCTAGCACACTCATATGCTCTTAACACATTTTAAAGATATATTTAATAAAACAAGGGTGACAAGAAATAGTTTCTCTTGTTGAATGTGGTTTCACACCATGATATAGGTACTATCAAATGTTTTTCAGAAATACTGAATGAAAAGAAAGGAATTGAGCAAATCGTATAATATTCAGGAATGTTCAACAAAGAAATATTCAGCTTAGCTCCTCAGGGGTTGACAAGTGGCTGAATGAGCCAGGCTGCATTTCGATAAGACATAGAGGGGACCCACATTGTCATTTACAAAGTCGTTTTAAATGAATACAGTGTTCTGTGTCAGATTTTTAAAAATTACAATCACAGCTTTTAGTACAGATTTCATTTTTAATAATCTCCTTCAGCATCACTAAACATATCACCCTACCATGTAGTCTCTCCTTGCACACTGCTGGCACTCCCACTGTTTCAAGCTAATTGCTTTTTTACATTATCTTAAGGTCGGCCTCACAGAATGAATCTGGAGACAGTGTAGCTGGGAGCTGCAGCTGTCTAACTTATCAGCAGTGAATCAGGATGGTTAATGTCTCCTTCAGAATGACACCAAAGATGCACACTCTAATTCACTTCCTGGTGAATGGTACAGTGGCTGACACTGTAGTCTGAAAGTTGGCTAAAAGGCATTTATTTCCATCTTCCATGAAGACCTTCTGGAAATGTTATTCATTTTAAAATTTATTTTTTCATGCATTTGTATTTATGTGGGAGGAGCGCATATAGACAAGGGTATGGATGCATGTGTCTGTGTGTGTATGTAGAAGCCCAAAGAGAAACTCAGTATTCACTCTCTGGCTTCTCTTACTGAACGTGAAGCTAGGTCAGCAGCCAGAGAGCCTCAGGGGTCCTCCTGTCTCTCTCCCAAGGTTGCTGGGGTCAAGGCTTATCTGCAGCCACACCCAGCTTCTTATGTGTAGCCTGGGGATTGGAAGTTAAGTTGTCATGGTCACATATATAGTAGGCATGTTACCATCAGAACTGTTATCCCAGTATCCCTCCTCCTCCTCCTCAACGTCTGCTTGAATCTCTCTAAGTGAATGCACCTCTTTTAGGGGAAAATCTGACTAGGAGCTGCATAGCCTCTTCAACTCACCCAGGAGCAATGGAATTGTGAAGCCAAAGCAACTATAGGTCTCTTTTCCAAATCAGTTCCTAGGTTGCTAGGTACACCCTGGGTGGAAATATTGCTGAGATGGCTGGATTTCCCCCACTGCAGTGACAAATGAAACAGGTGGTTAAAAATGTGGTTTGCTGATAATGTAAAGGTGTGTGTGTGTGTGTGTGTGTGTGTGTTTTGTGTGTGAGAGAGAGAGAGAGAGAGAGAGAGAGAGAGAAGACAGACAGACACAAAGACAGAGACAGAGAAAGAGACAGAGTCAGAGAGAGAAAGAGACAAGAGAGACAGAGAAAAGACAAAGAGAGAGACAGGACACAGAGACACAGAGAACAGAGAGACTCAATCTCACTCCCTGTTCCCCCACCTTACCTAAGACATGCCACAGCCACACTTCCAGTGAATGGTAATCTCTAAATACATGCTCCCCCATGAAAATAATGAACCTTGTCTTGACACCAAAGCGTGTAAACATAGATCTGGATATTAAGTACTGATAGAAAAAAAATGCCATTGTTATTTCTTTTCCCCAAAAGAGTTAAGGACAAAGAATTCCCAACAAGAGCAACTGGCAAAGCAATTTTCTGTGCGTTTGTTTTTAACCTAAACACAGGATATGGACAGCCTGGATATGAGCTACCAAAAGCATCAGCGTAGCTTAACTATTGAAGCATGTGTGTTCATGGAGGAAGTTCCGAGTTTTAGATTTTCAGAGAATCTGGACTCGTTCACAGATCTCATTCCTGCGCAAAACCTCACCTCCTCACTGGCTTCTTTAGAGAATGTTCTACCATCTAAAAAAATATGAAATGAGATCCGGACTCTGATGCACACTTGGAACAGCATATAATCAGTCCTTCACCCACAGGTGTGTGTGTGTGTGTGTGTGTGTGTGGTGTGTGTGTGTGTGTGTGTGTGTGTGTGCAATCATGTGTTTGGGATTATTTATCTGTATGTGGGTACATGCAAGCACATATCCATGTATAGTTATGTGTAGGGCAGAGAACAACCTCGCTGGGAGGGGGATGATGGTCACTTCTCTAGCTCTTCTGACTTTTGTTTGAGAAAGGGCTGCACACTGGCACTTCACCATGTTGACTAGGCCAACTGGCTAGTGCTGGCCAAGCTATAGAGACCCGCCTGCCTCCTCTTCTCACCCTGCATCCCTGGGATTACAGGCATATGCTCTACCTCCATGTTCAGCTGTTTACCTGGGGTCTGGAAGTTCAAACAAGCTCCTCATGCTTGCAAGGCAAGCACTTTGTGACTGAGTCATCTTCCAGACCTATTCGCTTTTAATGCAAGGTAAATGTTTCCTTCCATTCCCAGTTTTATTATAATTCATTAAAATTCGGAGGAAGTGAAGGGACCATCCAGTTTCATATTCTTTCCATGGTTGAACTGCTATGAAGGAGTATTTTATTTGATAATTTTACAGTTACATTTTGTGACCATCTTTCAGGTATATATTTTTTCACCAAGGATAAAATGTGAGAGAAGAGGAATTAATGTGTTCTGTTGGCAAATACTTGACCATCCTCAGAAGTGACCTACCTGTAACTCAATACTCACACCTGTGTGAGCAGAACAAATAGAAGATTTATCATTCAATACTGACCTGCCAACCCATCACCGTTTACTACTACAGAAGGGTGGCATGGGTCAGGGGTTTAGCTAGAGAATTCGGAGCCACCACCAAAGGTACACTGCTCCTCAGAGGAGAGCTGGTGGGCAAAACTGGTGATGGCACAGTTAAGGGGTAAGTGTACACCCACGCCTGAGGATCAGGCAGTAATCCTTAGAGGGCAGGTTAAACATAGGGCCCATGTCTCCAGGCCAGGGAAAAGGCAGTGTTATGAACAAGTAACAGGACCACAGAACTTCAACACTGGTGTGTTTGCACTTCATTTTATAAATAAGAAAGACAATCTAGAAGTCTAAATGCATGTCTTCAGCATGGCTCAAGTGACAGAGTCTATGAACGATGACCTGTCTACAATGAGATCATTATAGAGATCAGGGTCAGAGTGTAAACTCAGGCAGTAACATGCTGCTTGCCATGGAAGCATCAAACCTGAGCTCACTCCCAGAACCCATGGGAAATGAACAGCTTGTATGGTCCAGGCTTCGTGCCAGTGCAAGGGAAGCAGGGACAGGTAATCCCTGAGGTTGGCTGGCAGCCACCTGTCAAGTTTCATCAGTGAACCCCAGGTCACCGAGACATCCTGTCTCAAAAAACAGGTGGAAAAACTACTAGGAATGGTACCTGAAGTTGACCTCTGACCTCCATGAGCATATGCACAACTTGCATATGTACACATACACAATGGACACATATATACATATACATGTCAAAGAAAAGCGTTGCATATTTTAAGGATACAAAAACATGTAGACATTGCCATAACCTCCAAGTATCTGACTTAATATGAATCTGCATCTGATTTAATATTAATCTGCAGTAGATGACACATGCAGCCACAGTCACGGATACACACACACACAGCAGACACACCACACACATACACATGCACAAATGCACACGTGTGCATGCTCTTCATCTTGGTTCATATGAGAAACCCCTGCTGGATCCAGCCCTCTGTACTCCTGCGGTATCAACCTCTCCATGGCTCTCAGGCCAGATCGGACATGGACTTTCTACAAAACTTCTTTCAGCCACACTTCAACCTAATAACAAAGGGAACCCCATATACTCATCTCTAAAAATGCAACATGGTTCTCTAGTAAAGAGTCTTGCTGCCAAGCCTGATGATCTGAGTTCGATCCCCAGCTCCCATGTGATGGAACAGAGACCAACTTTAGCAAGTTGTCCTCTGACATGTCCCTGACATATACATATCTCTCTAATAAATATATGTGATTCTAAGTTTTAAAAAGCTCCTACACTAAGTAAGATGAGATCACCAAATGCCCCATCGGTGCCATTTGCAATTTTTTCCTTTCAACCTCTTGCTGACCTCCAGGTTGGGCATGGTTAGGAACTGGTTCCAGTATAACCAAAATCCTTTCCTGCAGGAAGCAGGAAAGAGTTTTAGTTATTATGTCTAACTGTGTCATACTTATGATAGAGAATAGGAGGGACAGGTGAGTGCGCTTTCATATTCTGTATTATAAAGACACACTTCGACTCCATGTCGTAAGAAGGGTGATCAACGGATACAGTTATTACTACTTTTGCATATGCATACATGAATGTTTTTTTGCTTTAAATTAACTCGCTGCCCCAGCCCAGATGTCCCTGGAGAAGTACAAGGTTGAAGTCAGCAGAAATTAACTTGACTCAGTGTCCCATGAAGTACATGCTATGTACTTCATCTATGGCGGAAGAGAGCAATGACGAGAGAGGTGCAAACATTGCTAGTCTCAAGATGCATTGACAAGGCTGAACTCTGGAATGAGTTGCTCACTTTTCTCCTGTCTCATAGACTGGATTCGGATTTCTAGGATGTTAGCCCACTGTTCTGAGGCACAGTATTAAAAGATTCAATTCCTGTCTCTTCTCATTGACATCTATAAGTGGCAGACAGCGGTGGACTTCTGCATCCCAGCTGCATAGTTACTTGGCTGGAAAATGGGCCGTATTTGATTCACTTGTGATCCATGGTTAGATCCCTTACCCTTTTACTCTCTTACTTCAAAACATTCAAAGATCTCATACTTTGCTTCTTAATGCCAACAAAATTTAGGTCATCTTTCTCACCCTCAGCTTGAACTCTTCCTTCTCAGTACACTTGGATGTGGTTCGGTACAAAGTCCATGCCCCAGAACCGCACACACGGTGCAGAGAGCAAGTGTCTATCATTCGGAGAAACTCCCCAGTCAGTGAAGATTCTAATCCGGATGCTGTGATACAGGAGAGGTCTCCAAATGCATCAGATTGTTGACAGGTCATCTTTCTGATCAGCAGACTTCATAGTCAGTTGTAGGAACATTTGCAAGATCCCTAAAGAAATCAATACAGCTAACTCACTGCTGTCGCTATGAGAAGGAAGAAACCAGACGGCAAGAGCCCAGCTCAGGGCCGCTGAAGAATTTTACTCATATTATTTTGGTTTCTGATATTGTAAAAACCTACATGAGTCCTTGCTTATTTAGTTCAAGGAACATTTATTGAGCAGAAACTGTGCAGGGATTATAAACAAGGTACACTGGCTTGAAGTCTGCTGGCTGATCTCTTGGACGGGCTGCTGAACGGTGGGCATTTGACATCCTGTACTGCTCTGGTGGGGTTTTACAGAGTACTTTGGGTCTTAGCCAAGTATAATCTAGATAACTATGACTTCTTCTGCCTTTTGAATAATTGTGCCTGAATACTTGTGGTCTGAAAGTTAGAGCAATCAGTACATTAAAAAAAAAAAAACAAAAACCTTACTTTATTATTTATGTGTGTCTGTGTATGTATGTACACCATAAGCATGCAGGTACCTCAAGGATCCAGAAGAGAGTGTAAGATCCTTCGAAGTTGGAATTACAGGAAGCCATGAGATGCCTGACATGGGTACTGGGAACTGAACTCAGGCCCTCTACAAGAGCAGCCAGTACTCTTAACCACCGAACCATGTCCCACCTGATTTTTTTTAATAAAGGCATGCATAACCATTTATAACTTGTAGCTATCAACAACCTTTGATGACGTAACACTAACTAAGACATATTTTATTCCAGGGCTAAATAGTAAAAGAGAGCATTTTTAATAATCTGAAATTAATGTGGAGTGTTTCTTTTTCGGACTCATTTTCCCAAGTACTGGGATTGTAGGCATGAGTGAGCATGCTGGATTAATGTGGATTATTTTTTTGACAGTGAGTGATAGACATTTCTAGACTCTGCTTAATGATGTTTCGCTTACTAGCCAGCTGACTGATTGTTGATTAGTATGACCACTGAGAGAACAGGAAGCAGTCCTTGTCACCTGGATTCAATCTGGAATCACCACTAACTTCTGTCTTAGCCACTCCCTCCAGCAGCTACATCAAGAGCTCTAAGCACATCATCTCCTTAGCCATTCTTTCCTGCCACTTAAAATTCTCCACCTGAGTTCAGAGAAATCTCCATGAGTCCGAACCTTCAAGGCTATAGGTGAGCAGCAAACCAAACCATCCTCCAGGGACTACAGGTTCTCTCATTCATCTTGGGAAGCATCACAAATATCTCCCACCTTTCTCCGCCATTTTACCTCCAAGAGGGAAAACACCCATCCAGTTCCATCTCACACTAGTAAACACTTCCGGACTACAGAGGTATGTGATATTTGACTTAGTTAACAATATCCTCTCCACCTGTTGCTCTGACAGATGCTTCCTCTCATTCTGGGATACTTAACAGGAAACACCTAGCTTTGAAGTAGTGTGACTGTCATCTTGCTACTCTGAGTGTCTTGACCGTGGCTGCTTTGCTTTGGTCGTTTTGCATATATGTGTGGTTTTGAAAAGAATGCTTTGACTTATGTATTTGGTAGTCCTGGAGTTGCTACTCTCCTTCCACGTGTGGGTTCCGATGAATAGAACTCAGGTTGTCAGAACTGGCAGCAAGTACCCTTACCCACTGAGCCTCTTACATCAGTGTTGACCACAGGAAAATATACAAAGTGACTTTGCCATGGAACAGTCTGAAAGGTTTTGACTTGACAGTATTAAGTATATTCATGAGGTTGAGTGTCCAATATCAGTATCCTACTCTAGAACTATTTTTTCCCTACCAAAGCACTGTATCTATTAGACAACACCTCCCATTTCTCCATCCTTCCAACCCTGTGTAAATACTTTCCTAGTATGTCCCATGGATCCTATTTCTGTAGGCATCCACTATGAAAGAACTACATAAAATGTATCTATCCTTTAGTATCTGACTTGATTTAGTTAAATGTTTCTTTTTAAAATAATTTTATGTTTGTAAATATGGTGTGTGTGTGTGTTGTTGTGTGTGTGTACTGTGCGTTTCTGCATTAACATGTCAGTCCTCTAGGTTGAGATAGGACTTCTTTTTAACAACTGCATAATCAGGACAGCTAGTCCATGACATTCTGGGGATTCCCCTGCCTCCACCTCATGCCTCCCCTTATTATACGGAACATGATACACCCCTGTGCCTGCTCACTGGAGTTCTTCAAGGTCCATTTGTATTGTAAACTGAGTCACACAAACTTCCTTTGCCATCAGCTCAATTCTCTCCACGTTGAGAACCCCAAAGTACTCCCTGGATTCAATTGTCTGTCTCGGAGTGGAGTAAAGCCACCATGTTACCGACTTCACGAGTCTTATCTCCTCTAACAGCACAGACAGGACAGAAAACAGGTATTTAAAACATGTGGTGACCACTACAGCTGTGTGTTCTACTTTGCAGGACTTCAACATACTTTCCAAGCTCCATACCTTTGAACTTCACCCAATTTAACACCATAGAACATAAACATGACCTGACCCCTACACACACTTTCCTGCCCATATCCACCCACCCACCATTCTGACATAAGCGTGGCTCAAGATTCTCTTGGGATTTGCCAAACACATTTATCTCACCAATTCAGCTAATATCCTCATTCCACTCCTTCCTTTTGTGACCCAGCAGTTTAGCCAACAGCAGCATCTTTAGATACTGGCTCAGTGCATGCTTGGGAAAAGGGATTGGTTTTATAACGGAGGTTATAAGCTCAGCTGGGAGACGCCTTTAGTTTTTTCTGTCTCCTTTAAGGCTTCACTGTGACTTTTAACATGTATTCCATATGCGACCCTAATGAAACAAAGAAGTGATGCTGAAGATTCTGCAACTATTTTGAGACAATGAAGCTAAAGCCATTGTGCTTTGGGGATCTAAAACTTGTACAGAGGTTCAATCTTGGAGTATTTATGTCAGCCTCCCTATATAGGTGTCTTCAAGTTTTCAAGCTCCTAATAGATTTAATGTTACTTGTGGTTAAGTTTCTCAGCCATGATCTTTGTTTTTTATAGATGAGGGAAAAGTTACAGCAGGGATGAGAGGGAAGGGAAGAGGCTTCATACAGCCAGGAGCTCTGCGAGCTGGGAGCACAGGAAACAACAGAACTGCTTTTCTGAGACCTACAAAACAATGTTCAAGATGTTCAACATTCTCAACAAAGCTTCTTGGATGGTCAGCAGATTATTGAAAACGGCCCAGCAAACTCCAGCTCTTCAGATACAACCCCAGACAGTCTAACTCAGACTCTCCCTTCCTACTGGGGAAGTGTGTCAGCCAGTCATACTGGAGCAGACTGCTGGGAGCCACAGTTCTAGGATTCATAATGTCATGTGAAGGCTGGTTTGGTCACTTTGCATTTTCAGCAAAGTACATTCTTGGAAGATGGGGATCTTTTGAGCACCAAGAACACATTTTTTTTCTGCCAGCCCATCTCCACATCTCCACAGTGTTTCCAGAGGCCCCTTTCACAAGCAGTTAGGACAGGCAGCAGCCATATGTTCTCCTTGGCACTCTGCCAGTGGAGAAGAGCAGACAAAGCCTTTTCATCTCTTATCCAGAGAAAAATTCAAGTCATAAAAATAATTCTGCATTTTGCCACCACAGTATCTGGTTATTAGCAGCTAGAAGACTGTTTTATTCACTCAATAGTTGGTACATATTTCTAGAAAGTGCACTTGATGACATGCTGTTCAGGGATCTCTTGAGGACAAGAATTCAAGAAAGGAATATATTTCATTTTCTCTTTGAGTTCTTCAACGCATACTATATTCAACCCAGAAAGATCTAGAAAAGGCATCCTGGAATAAAAGAGGTGAATTGTCTATAAAGTACTATTAGAGGCTGCAGAAGAAGAAGAGAAGAAGAAGAAGAAGAAGAAGAGAAGAAGAAGAAGAAGAAGAAGAAGAAGAAGAAGAAGAAGAAGAAGAAGAAGAAGATATAAATAGTGTATTAGGCATTGTGCTATGCTCACAAGTGCTTTCTAAACTGGTAGTATCATTACCCTCACTGGCAGGATAGAGAGCCTGTGAATAATATGTGTTTTGTGATGTTCACACAGCTAAGAAGCAGTGGACAGGGAGATGAATGGCTCCATTTGGAGTCTAGACATTTTACACTCAAGAGCAGCACTGAGGGTACCTCTGCCTTGACCATGCAAAGGCCATGAGAAAAATTAAATGCAGGGTGTTGTGCATTCCCCGTTCCTCATCACAGATGAAACATGAAGTAATCATGAAAACATTGCTTTATACTTCTCCTGTCAATCATCTCACAGCAAGACATGCGGTTATAGTCAAAGCTCTCTGTGCATAACAGTGTTGAGATTGAAAGATAGATCTGAAGAAGGAAAGAGTGAGTGGAAGGAGGAAAAAGTCAAAGAAACATGAAAGGAGAAATAAAGAGAACCTTTGGGGACATAGTCTCTTCCTTCTCTTAAGAGATAAGTAAGTTCCATTGTCTTTTCCTGAACTAGCCAAATTTAGCAAATGCTAAGGACATGTGTATGAGTAAAATTTGAGGAGATATTTAAGATGAAGACCAACTGGAGAGGGCACCATCAAAAAATAAAGACCAACTATTTAACACTTTAAAAGACGTATTTATTTTGTTATATGTATGTAAGTATCGAGTCTATGTGTGTGCACCATGTGTGCAACTGACTACAGAGTCTAGAAGAACACATGAGAGCCTCTGAAAAGCTGAAGTTACAGACAGCTGTGAGTCACTGTGTGCCTGCTGGGAATCGAACCCTCATCCTTTCCAAAAGCAGCCAGAGTTCTTAACCACTGAGCCATTTCTCTGACTGATTGATTCTACTCTACATGAAGAAGTTGGGACCTTTAGAAATGTAATATAACCAGACTATTTGTTGCAAGTAAATGTACTCAACTGTGGCCCTCAGTAAACACTTTAGTAAGCACACCATTCTAGGGTGTTCACCTATAGCACATGACCACACAAGTTACCAAGCCAATCGAGCAATAGAACAGACAAGCCTGAAGTTTATGGTGTCATTTGACTGATACATCTGAGGTTCTCCTGTAGGAAATGACTTGAAGAGCATACTGAATTTGTGTTTCTAACACATATGGGACACAGACATTTGGAAATGAATAGTGTATAATTCCATTATTAAACACTCAGCAGGATTCAAAGACAACTGCATCTCATTAATAATAAATAATAAAAAATGAAGACACAGTAAAATATTAACATATCAAACACCTCTCTATTGCTATTTTTATGCACAAAACATCTTAGTTCCCAGGAGACTAAGTGCCTGACTGATTGTAAGTTAGGTATTTACTAAAGAAAACAAATACTTTCAGATGAGGCAAAGAAAACAAAGCCATCAGTTATTGGGCACATTTTTTAAAAAATATTTTGTACAGAAAATAATTCAAAGACAGAATAAAATTATAAGAATAGTACAAACATATATGGGAGAATCAACATGTCCTTTCCCCAGGGTCACCTGTTATATTTCAATGTATTCGCTTTAAAACTGACTACTCTGTCTATCGTGTGGAACATGCTTTTTTTCTGAACTACCTAAGCAATTGGTATAACTTGCTGTCTCATGTCTTAAACTTCAGTGGACATTTCACAAAATAAAGACCTTCTCTAAGATCTTTACAGTATAACAACATCAGCAAATCTATTATTGATAGAATCCTCTGGAATCAGTAAATCAATATACAGAAGATTTTTATATTGTGCATTTTTCAAAGTATATCTACAGGGTCAGGACATTTACCTGTCCTGGATTGTGATGTGATTACCTGACTGAGGGGCTGTTTAATTCTTCCATTGTGTATTTACTGTCTTTTAGTCTACAGCTCATAAGCCATGGACAGGAAGTACTCTATGGCAAAGACTTCCTTATCACTGTTTCCCTTCCTACATTCGTAATCAGTTGGTGTCTCTTGACTGACTTCCATGTGATGATGCTCCAGCTCCAGGCTCCCTCCATAACTAGCTCAGAATGAGGCTGCTGGAGGACTACCATACTCAATGCCAGCAGAGAACACTTTATTGCTCAGTAGTAACTGTATCAAAGACAGGCCCTGACAATCTTGGAGTCTAAACTGGACCATGCAAGTAATGGAATATTTTTGGTTTGTTGGTTTTGTTTGTTTTAGAAAATCAAAACATTGTTGACTTGTTAAATCATATTATTATTTATACTTTTGAAGTAGGATTTTTATAAAAATATAATCTTTATTAATTGAAATTTAAGTGTTTCCACTGCCACACAGTAAAGGAAAAAAATGTCATTTTATTCTCTAATTTTAAGAATACTCAGCATATATTTTTCCAAATCAGAAAGCTGTGAGCTAGGGAGAAAAACTTTGACATTGGACAGATGGAGTTTGTCTCAGTAATTATAATCACTGACCTGTGTTTTTCTAATACCATAGTTACTTTTAGTTACTCTTCTGTTGCTGGGACATAACACCATGATTAAGGCAACTTATAAAATAGTTTAATTGAGCTTATGGTTTCAGAGAGTTAGAGTTTAGGAGCAAATGCATGAAGCAGGGACAGCTGAGAGCTCAATCTTGATCTCAAAAGTAGGAGACAGAGACAGAGAAGAAGGAGAGAGAGAAAGAGAGAGGAGAGAGAAAGAGAGAATACATTGGGTATGGTAGGAGGCTTCTGAAGTCTCAAAGCCCATCCTTGTATTACATCTCTTCCAGCAAGGCCACACTTCCCAGTCCTTCCCAAACAGTTCTACCAACTGGAGACTAGACATAAGCATAGAAGCCTATGGGGCATTCTTATTCAAATTATCACATGTACTTCCTACTTAATTTTATGTATGTATTTATTTGCATTTTTGTGTGTAGATGTGTGGAGTTGGGTTTCCATCCTTGTATATATAGAGGCCAGAAGAGGGCATCTAGTGTACTTTTCTATCGTTCTCCACCTAGTCCTTTGAGGCAGGGTCCCTCTGTAAACCTGGTATCTGGTTTTTTTAGACTGGCTCGAAGCCAGCAATCCTAGCAGTCCTCCTATTCCCACCTTCCTTGGAGCTGATACAGATAAATGTGGACAGCTTGTGATGTGGGTGCTAGGATCTGAATTTATTCTCATGAGTGTCCAGCAAGTGTGCTTGACTCTCTTAACCTTGAGCCATCTCTCCAGCCCCAACCTTCATACACACACACACACACACACGCACACACACACGCACATCACACTCGCACATGCACACGCACACACACACACACACCATATGGCATACACATTCAAATGTTCATTGATTGTTAGTATTTATGCTAATAAATAATTTCAGAGGGAGAGAATAGCTAGTCTCAATGATCAGACTGTGATTACAACAAACCTGTAGTAGAACATATTCTCCAGAAAAGAAAACAATAACCAATGCTTTCATGTTCAAGTTAGGATCCACTAAGGATATACAGGGGCATCATGCATTTTTTCTATATCAATTAACTTCAAATGCAACAGATAATAGGAACAACATTGGAAGTCTAGGAAATGTGGTTGGTAAAACAGGTGAAAAAGAGAGTTTATAAACTGAGGTATGATACTAAGGGCAGAATATTCAAAAGATGAAGGATACGTAGCTATCTGGGAAATGATATCCTTCAGAAGGAACCATAGCAAGGTTCAGTAAGACTCCCAACAGCAAGAGTTCAGCAAGTGTACCATCCTGGCTGCTGTAAGATGATCTGGAGGGTAGGGGTGGGAGGTGCCATTAGAGAGGTGAGGAAGGACAATCTCTGGACTTGAAGAATCATTCCAGGGCTTGAGCATCAATAGTCACATGGCCTGGTTTACATTTTAACAAAATGTATGTTTAGCAAAATAAATGTTTTCATTCTATGCAACAGGAAGGTTTGACTAAATAGGACACTGCTAAATGGGTATCTGGGTAAGTCATCCATCTACTGGTTGTTCTTAGTTTCTCTTTCATCTAATTAATGGGATGTGCGTATCATTTGAGATCTGTACCTCTTAAATCACTCTGAATTCTTTAATCAATTTTCTTGGAGCTGGAACGGTAGCTTAGAAGCTAAGAACATTTGCTGATCTTGTAGAGAACCCAAATTCGGACCATAGCAACTACAATATGTGACTCGTAACTGCTTGTAACTTCAATTTGGGGAATTTGATGCCTTCTACTGGCTCCCATGGACACTGGAACACACATGTGCACATACACACAGAGAGAGACTCACATACATCTACACAAATAATACAAGTAAAATTTAAAACTCTTTTTGTCTGCATATCAAAAATAATTTCAAAGACTCATTTCTCTTTTTCATTTATGATAGTGTAATTATTAACATATTGGTATCCTACCATGGACCTTGTGATCCATTTAGACAATCTAACATGTCTTAATTCTCAGAATCCCAAATGTACTGTGTTAG
Organism: Mastomys natalensis; assembly: GCA_021653895.1. Classification (NCBI taxonomy): domain Eukaryota; kingdom Metazoa; phylum Chordata; class Mammalia; order Rodentia; family Muridae; genus Mastomys; species Mastomys natalensis. Next base: position 370,036 of record JAJTUV010002565.1, on the reverse strand, counting down.
AGAATATACCTCCACAATAGTGATAGAGATGGGAATAAATGTGTATAAGGCTAAACGGTATATTATATTGTTATTTGAAAGTGTCTGTTCTGCTAGACATTAAATGAAAACACTGTGATGTTAAAAAAGAGAAAGAAAGAAAGAAAGAAAGAAAGAAAGAAAGAAGAAAGAAAGAAAAAAGAAAAAAGAAAGAAAGCAAAGCAAAGCAAGTTGCTCTGAAGATTGTCTCTGAAAAATGCAGAATTTTAAATGGACTTTCAGGTTTCATATAAAGGGAAACATCCCCAAAGAGACATTTGTTTAAAGTTGGCTTCTTCTGAAGCAGTAGTAAAAATGAAAAATGACAAAACACATACTGTGTGTCCTTGTCTGTGTCCTCATATAAATGTGCTTTGCAAGGCTACAATGCAACGTCTCAGGACCAAAGACCACAGCAACCTGGCTTTAACTTACGAGATAATTGTCATACTGAATCTGGCAAAAGCATACTCCAAGAATTTAGAACCTGTGGATTTTTTTTTCACAAATGCAAGAGAAAAAAAAAAAGATCAGTGGTTTGAACCAACAATGAGTTTTGTAAGAAAATTTACAGCAAGAAGAGAGGCATCCTAGTAGGCTTTCAAAATTCCACAAAGCCTAGATCTTTGTGGAAAGCCTGCAAAGGGATCTTAATTCAGGGATGTTCCAGATAAGACTGGCCTATGGCATAGCTTGATGGGAGATTATTACAATTATTAATTGATATGGAAGGGCCAAGCCCACTGTGGGCAACACCATTCCCTAGATGACCCTGGACTGTATAAGGAGGCTTGCTAAGCATGAGTCTGTTTGAGAGTCAATAAGCAGTGTCCCTGTATGACTTCAGCTTTGAGTTCCTACCCTAACTTCTCTTAATAATGGAACATGACCTGAAAGTTTAACTCAAATAAATAATTTCTCCAAGAAGCTTTTAGTCAGACTGTTTTGCCACAGCAGTAGAACAAAACTAGAACAAGACAATAAGGCATCTTGTCACTATAGGGAAAAAAATTAGCAAAGCCACAAGGTTGATGTGGAGACCACAGAATATTCAATACCACATTCTCTAATAGTCTGCTTATACAGTACAAAGTGTTTGATTTATAATCTCTCATTTTTTTATTGTGTGGTACCAGAGACTGAACTCAGAGCCTTGACCATGATAACCACAGAGGTTGCTCCACTGAGCTACATTCTAAGCCCTTCACCATGTTAGCTTTGAGAAAGAAAACTGGCAAAGTATGTTAAATATTGCCAAGATGTAAAAATAAATGAGAGATGAGAATGGTCTGAGCAACATAAAGTTCCTTGGAGTCACTGACAAGAAATTTGTTTGCAGCAGAAAGCCTGGAGGGGTCTGACCAGAGAACAGGAAGAGGAAATGAGAAGGAAAGGTGCCTAAGACCAGAAGGGGAGGTGCTTAAGGAAGGCAGAGAGATTAGGTGATCTCTGCAAATGGAGTCAGGAGCTCTCTTTTCCTGTGCAAGCTATTATTTATTCTTTCACTTATCTATTCACTTGTTATTGTAATTTGTTGCATTAATTACTCTTCTTACTGCTATAATAAGTATCTAACAAAAAATGAGTTCATGAAAGAAGGGTTCTTTTGCCTCATAGTCTGACTGCACAGCTAGTTCATTGTGGTGGGGAATTCATGGGAGCCAGAGCCGGAAGCAGCAGGTCCCGTTGCATCCACAAGTCAGGAATCAGAGAATAAGGAATTCTGGCTACTCCACTGGCTTCTCCTTTTCTTCCCCACTTTCAATTCAGGACCCCAACCTTTTGAATGCTACCACCCATGTCTAAGGTAGATAGTTCTACCTCAACCAAATGTAAAAACTCTTCCAGAGAAGGCTGGAGCCTTGTCTCTAGTGATTTTACGGATTCTGTCTAGTTGATGACCAATATTAAGCATCACAGATGGGAATGGATGTTTGTGTGCAGACGGGAGTAATGAAGAGAAAGCTGACGGTGCCTTGTGAAGCAGAGTATGGGACTTGGGCATGAGTAAAATAGTGACCTTTCCCAGGATGGCGATGAGTCATCTGCAAGGGCGCTTAGGAGGGAATGTGGAGGCAGGGGGATGGCTTGAAAGGGTTGGAGATGTTATGCAGGAAGCCTTTTGAAGTTCATGTTGGGCAGCTTTTACATTTTCAGTGAAATGGCAGAGTTAGCTGGAGGAGAGAGAAAATGTAGCAATTAGTCATCCTAGGTGAGTGGGAACATGAACAGACCCAGGCAAGAGAACACGGTGTGAGGCAGCACTGAGGGCCCGCCCGAGGTGAGTGGGAAGGAATTAGAGACCGATGAATCTTGCTCTCCAGTGTGGCTGTGGTTTGTGCTTACAGAAAAAAAGAAAGAAAGCCGGAATTAGAATTTTTCCACAGTAACAAAAAGGGGAAAAGGTGGGGGGGGTATATGAATATATGTATTAGAATTAAGATTTTCTACAAAGTATCAGAGGGGCACTGTGACCATGAGGAAGTAACAGAATAAAGAAAAGATTACAAGAACAGCAATCCCTAGTTCACCGTGTGATTACAATGAAATCCAGACAGGGTGAACTAGAAGGACAACAAAGTCTGAATCACCAAAGATCTGAAACCAGGATGATGAGAGAGGATTAGGTAACTAGTAATGACAGAGTCTGGGACAGTGCCACTGGGTGGGTGGCTAAGGTCCAATAAAGATGAAATAATATAGGAGGGAAAGGGTTAAAAACAGATAAACTATCAGGTGTGGCAGAAGGATGCAGAAGACCATGAGTCACCACAGAAACACAGCAGACATGTTTGTCACTTCTTGTTGCGTTTCTGTGACAAAGTGTCTGGCAATGGAGAGTTTACTTTGGCTCACAGTTCAAGTCTACAGTCCATCATGATGGGGAAGGCATGTGGCCAGAGGATGGGGCAGCGGCTCACATTACATCCTCAGAGAGCAATAAAAGCTAGGGCTCTGTTCCTTCTCTTCATTCAGCCCAGGAACCCAGTTCAAGGGATGGTGCCACTTACATTCAGGGTGGATCTCTCTACCTTGCAGACACACCCAGAGATTGGTTTCCATGGTTATTCTAAGTCCTGTTAATCAAGATTAACCATCATGGGTTTCATATCATAAATGGGTTTTAGGGAAGAGATGGCAGAAACAAACTGAAGATGGAAAAGAGAACACACAACCTGGTACCGGAAGCATCCACTTCCCCAGGATGAAGCAGCCTGAAAGAAATCAGTATCTCTGAGATGTCTAAGCTTTCGTTAGAAAAAAGAGAAAGAAAGAATTTCTTTTAAGTGAAAATTAAGGATTTTTTTTGTATTAGATGTTTCAACTTCCAGGGTACCCAGAGTAGGGCATGGATGTGACTGTTTGCCAGAGAGATCTAGGAGTCTTACAGGAACATGAATAGCCACGGAGGTTCGCTGGACCCGGACGACGGACACAGTATACCCCAAAGCTCTGTCTCGTTATTTTCTCTGTCCGTGCTTGCTTTCCATTTAGCATTTCTCTGAATGGCAAACCCTACGCCCCACGTTAAGCATGCATTATTCACGATTTGCCTTTTCACCTTCCTGTGGCACACCAGTGGCAGAAAGTAAGGTCAGAGATGGTGAGATGGCGCGGGGGTGAGATGGCGCGGGGGTGAGGTCGAGGGGTGGGTGAGGCTGCTTAACAAGACATTGTTTTAAATTTCAGGAGGCAAAGTTTCTTGAGTCTCCATGCCAGGAGTGCTTGTCTGGGACAGCTGGGATTGTGGTGACACCACAGACACATTTTCATTTACCAGAAAGAAGTAATCTGAGCACAGTAAAAAAAGTCTTTCTCTCCTCCTGGCTCATAATGCAGGAATGTCAGAGGTCCTCGGGGAGCAAGGACACTTTATGCAGAGCAGGAGGGCCGGCCGGAAGTGGCCTGTGGGTTTAGCAGCCTCAGAGTCTGTAAAATGTTCACATCTTTTCTTGGACCTTTCCTTTGAGACTCCAGATACCAAGGCAGAGTCTCACCTGCTCTGCAGAGAATATGGTTAAGGCATCAAATTACCCTCACTGGTAGCAAATGTCTCTCCCTGTTTTATGACATAGGTGGTTTTAATAAAAATCTTCAGACCAGAAAAAAAAAAGGAGCTCTGAGCCTCTATTCAGGTTGTTACTTCCTTCCTGTTATGCCAGGTGGCTTTTACTGTCTGGAGTCTTTTGGCCTTAGCTATTTTGTTATTTTTTATTTATTTACTTATTTTGGTGGTAGGTAGGGGGTGGTCTTTACTCTTCAAACTATTGGAATTCTATCTTTACATCTGAAATCTTTCTTCTTATGATTTTTGTCATTATCAACCACCTCGGGGCAACCATTCACTTCAGAGTTGCTTGTCTGTAATTTAACTTTACACAATTCAGGTAGACCTGTTCATTATGAGACAGAATCGGCCACACTTCTCATTCTGCCTCATTCGTTTTCCCAGTGTGTCTGTGAGTCCATTAATCAGTTGCCTACATTTTATAGGTTTAGATGTGAATACTGAATATCTACACTCTCAGATGCAGCCAAATCACGATCTAACCCAGGATGGTCAGAACCTAGAACCCATGTACTCTTAGCCAACACCAGACACTTCCAGGCACTGAGTCAGGGGCCAGGGAACTGTAGTAAGTGGAGAGATTGACCCGGCTCAGCCCAGAGACCGGAATGGGATTAGCCTTTCAATACAAACAGAATCCTAGTCCCAGAGTCCCAAAGGCACACCCACACACAACAGTTCAAATCTGAACAGCCATAAAGTTAACTAGCCATCTGTAATGGTTCTAAGAGCTTGCTAGTGGATGGGTTCTTCTTGGCGAATCATTTTATAAGCGTAAGGAACGGGGGCGGATGGGAAGGAAGCTGAGAAGGAAATTTCTCTTTGCTGGGCTTACTTTGGAGGACAGTAACTGTGACTCTAGGGAAGTGCTCATCCTTCACTGACTTTATGCTAGACATCCTGTGATTATTACAGATGCAGTCCCAAAGGTCCCCATAACATAAAAAGCTGAACTCGGAGATGCTAACTGAATTGGGCTTATATACAAATCTGTTTTTATATTTTTACTGGGAACAGAGAAAGAACGACTTGTAGGGAGTTGGTTCTCTTTCTGGCTTGCAGGTTCTAGAGAGTGAATGCAGGTTTGTCAAGCTTGGCAGTAAGCAGCCATACCCACTGAACCATCATGACTGCCATCAAATGTGGTTCTGGTCCCACTAGGATTGTGATAATACCTCTATTAGTGCAGAATAAACAACTCAAATCATCAGTTCATAATTTGAACATGTGTCACTGGACTCTGAATTCAAAGACAGGCATCTATATTCTTTGTTGAGTATGAGTTATTATACATAAGATAAGCTATCCCCTATCTTACAGGAAGCTGCCACTGGTGGTATATGCACTAAAAACTGAAGAGCACAAATCAGACTTAAGGTCCATGGGTACCTGTTTATTATCTCTGTTGTGAGATAATATATCAATAAACATATTGGCAGTAGATATATTATAAGAGCTAGCTTATTATTATGCCACTATGTAATGCCTAAGGAGTGTTACATTAAAACAGAGCAGGATACAGAATCTTTAAGAACACCTTCAGCTTAGATACTAGAATTAAATTAGAAAAGACATCAGGATGGTGACGGAATGCAGAAATTAGTATCAGTTGTGTGTAGACTGGTGGTGTTCTATCTGAGAACCCTGGTGACACTATTGGAGAACCTGTAAAAATCCAAATGTCCCTTCCTCAAGTAAAACAGGAGCCTGCGTTTCTCATGCTTTTCTTCAGCACATCTGTTCATTCTGCCTCTCTGGTTTCCTCAAACTTTGTAACAGAGTCTCTGCTTCTACAGGGGTGGGGGCGGAGGTGAGGTCACTCAATCAGCCAATCCACAGAGCAGTTAAGCTTGAAAACTATGGAGCCGGGAAAAGCCTGACAAAGAGTTGGCTTCAGCACACAGCGATAGAGTTAACATGCTGCACCCTTTTAACCACTCCCCACAAGGCTGGAGTCTCCACCCTCACACAGCTTTAGATGAAGGTAGGAGGATGGCCATCCCAGAGTCACAGCTACTCAGATATGACCAGGCTTGAAAGTAGCCGAGGATGGACCCCGCTCTCAGAATCAGTAGCTTGTAAAGACTGGAATGAAAGGGTGGGGCTCCTGAGTGTTTGTCAGAAGTGTGGAATGTGAGACACAATTCAGGCTCTGCAATCTCAGACGCCACTTTCTGAACTGTCTGGAGAGCCATGAGATCACTATCTGGGAAGAGGTACTCTGTCCTCGCAGAGTATCCCAGTCTTCCCCAGTCTCCTCCCTTGAGAGTTCAACTAAATGGGCCTGTCCATCACCAGGACAGGAAGATGCTTCAGGAAAAGCTCCGCCCACACTGCTCTCCTCTTGGATTCCTTTGCTATTGATCACAAGGACCAGGGACCCTGCAGTTCCAAGTGAGATACTAGTGACATCCTCTGTGTCCCCACCCAGCTGCAGTGGATTTCCTTAGTCTCTGTTGTGGTAAATCATGGAATCGCTTCCATGGAGCTCCCAGCTCCTTTCTGTGTACAACTTCTGTCCATGCACACGGAAGTAAGGGATCACCATGCGCACCCTGTGCGCCTGGCTAAGGAATCACTTCAATCACTCCATTTTACTCCTGTCTCCTGTCTCCATGGCAATGTAACTTGGGTGCCTTATGTGAAAGGAAGGTAACTACAGTCACATGGTATTTTCTGGGTGTACCTGTGGCCATACATAAGGTTAATGCTTTCCAGGACAACTCTAGAATCTGACAAACAGTATGATATCGAATGGGGCACTGGTGGAATTCCACCCTCGCCAGCCAAGGAGCTTGGCCTCTGCTGACCATGGTAACCCTAGAATTGGACAAGGTGTGATCCCCAGGCTCCTGAGAAAATGTAAGACACCCCACTTGTATACTAGCTTCTTGGTAAGGCTTTCTCAAATTTGAGAGTGTCAGCTGCCCTCAACCTGCCATTTGCAAACAACCAGGTCCTTTCATTTCTTCATACATGCACTCAGAAAACAGTTAGTATTCTGGTTTCTAGATGTTGTCAATTACGTGTAGTGGGTGTGAGTGTGTGAATTCAGGTTCCTGAGAAAGGCAGAGAGGGTGCTGGACCCCTGGAGCTGCAGCTGTGGTTGGAAGCCACTGACATGAGTGCTTGGAACTGAACTCAGGTCCCCTGCACAAGCAGTGTGCCATCTCTGCAGTCCTCCAATGCACATTCCTTTAAACGGTAAATTGCCTTCCACAGGGCTCCCTCTGGATCCCTTGCTTCCTACTTCTTGGCTTGAGTTGTGTGTTGGCATTGCTTTCCAGTTCCTAGTGGAAGCAGAAAGGACATCATAGACCATTGCTAACAGTCCATAGGCAGGGAAGGAAAGCAGTCATGACCAATGCTGTAAGCAGCACCCAGGTCAGGGCCTTTCTTTTTACATTCTTTGGTTAATTGTTTCAGTTTGTTCTAGTCTCACTTACTTTCTTCCCCTAAGTCTCCTGCATCCTCACTGTGCAGCAGAAAGGTTGCTGGGAATCACCCTCTGCTCGCCCTGAGGAGCGGGACTTTAGGGAGGATTTCACTGACAGGATCTAACAGTCTCCTCTTACTTAGTATCCTTCCTTCTCTCTCCCCGCCCTTCCTTTCTTCTTTCTTTCCTATTTCTGTCTTCCCTCCCTCTCCCCTTCCCTTTTTTCCTTCTTTCTCTTCCTCTCCCTTCCCTTTTTTCTTTTCTTTCTTTTCATTTTTACTTTCTTTTATTTTTAATAGGCACTAATGGACCCCAGGTTGGACCAAACTTGCTATGTAGTGGAGAGAAGACTTCCAATCCCTGATTTTCCCAACTCCCCTTCAAAGTCCTGACATTACAGGCTTGTGACACCCCACTCCATTTTATCTGATGCTGAGAATCAAACCTAGGGCTTCATGGATGCTAGGTAAGAATGCTACCAACTGAGCTACACCCTCAACCAACTGTTTGTTTGATTGTGTGTGTGTGTGTGCGCGTGCGTGCGTGTGTGCGCGCGCGTGTGTGTGTGTGTGTGTGTGTGTGTGTGTGTGTGTGTATGTGCGTGTTTCTTTGTTTATAGACTTAACCATATTTTCAAGTTACTTCTACCCTGAATATTGGGCCTGATCATTCAATGGGCTGTCAATGATCAGTGAGTTCTTTAGCAAGCCAACAGAAGAAGTTAGAAGTGAGCACAGAAGATGATTAGCTACACCCTAAGCATGTTACTTCCAACTAAGAGAACCTGTGCACCAACCCACAAGTCAGTCCCATACTTCCTGATTTATGAAATTAAAAATCCAGAAAAGCCAGGCATGGTGCTGCATGCCTATAGTTCTAGAACACAGAAAGCTGAGACAGGATGACTAAGAACTATAGGCTAGCCTAGGCTACATAGAAAGATTCAGTTTCACAGAAACAAACAGAGGCCTAAAACAAAGCAAAGTCCTGAAATTTTCCTTGTGAGTTTTAAATTTTCCATTTGGGTTTCTTAACACAGAAACAGAAAAGGCTAACATGATGGGGCATGATGGAGACATGATGGAGAAGTGATAGGACATGATGGAGAAATTATGGGACATGATGGAGACATGATGGAAACATGATGGAGACATGATGGGACATGATGAGGATATGATGGAGATATGATAGGACATGATGGAGACATGATAGGACATGATGGGGACATGATGGGGACATGATAGGACATAATGGGGACATGATGGGAACATGATGAAGATATGATGGAGACATGATGGGACATGATGGGATATGATGGAGACATGCTAGGACATGATGGAGACATTATGGGACATGATAGGACAGGATAGGACATGATGAGACATGATGGGACATGATGGAACATGATGGGAACATTAAGAAGACATGATGGAGACATGATGGAACATGATGGAGACATGATGGGACATGATGGGGACATGATTGGAACATGATGGGGACATGATAGGAAGATGATTGAGACATGATAGGACATGATGGAGACATGATAGGAACATGATGGAGACATGATAGGACATGATGGAAACATAATAGGGCATGATGGGGACATGATAGTGACATAATGGGACATGATGGGATTTCCCAAGCCCAGATACCTCCCTGGCAGCCCAGGTACCACTCTGACAGTTCCACATACATTTCCCGCCTATTGAAACATCCCAGTCAGACTGTTTATAGGTTTTAGGACCTACCCCAGTTTATAGATAAGTAAATAGGGAAACAAATCTCTGTGTTTACCCCTTCCCTGTGGTAATGCCAGACAACACAGACATCTCAATCAATGAACTCCTTTTTCCTAGTTCAGAAGAGGTGACTAGGTCCCTCAGACATACTTATTCTGAGAGGAACAGCAGCAAACTTGTGAGTGAGAAACAGAAGTCTACTTGTTAAAGAACACTGCAAGGAAAAAATAAAAAGCAAAATTATCTCTGTGTTTATTGCTTCAGGAAGGCATCTCACACTTCTAAAAAAAAGTCATTTGTTTTTTCTTATAACAACTCCTAACTTAAAATTTGTAAATACTCCTGTTTGATTTACCTATGATGGGGACATTCATTGGCTAGGTCTCTTACTATAGACAGGTATAGCTGAAAAGTAGTAGGATTTTAAAACATTTTAAACAAAATTAAAGCAATGTGTTCATAAGACTTTATTATGAGCATTTACTAAATGTATTTCAATTTGACTTGTGTGTGTGTGTGTGTGTGTGTGTGTTGCGTGCACGCGTGTGCACACACATGTCTGTGTATGTGTGTATATATGTGCAGAAGCCAAAGAACAAGCTTGGGTATTGTCCCTCAGGAGCTGTTTACCTCTGTTTGGGGACAAGGTGTCACTAGGACTGAGGATCGGTGGCTTAGCCAGGCTGACGGCTGCCTCTGCTTCCCAGCGGTGGGATCGGGAGTACATCATTCACCTGTCTTGGCATAATATCATGTGAGTTATCTCTCCAGCCCTTTAACTCTTTAATTCAATTATATGTACACACCAACTATAGACAATTGAAACACTCAAACTTCTGTGTGCCTCTGTGGTCCCCCTCTCCTTAACGGGGCATTTTCTTTGTCCCTGTCTGTTATTCTTTTATATAAAGCAATGGCCTTTGAATTCCACCCACCTAAAGGAACAGGGAAACATCTTTATTATTTTTAAAATGTTCAAGTAACAAATGGCTTCATGCATAAGTGGATGCTTACACACAGGCATGCAAGAATGAGTGACTCTTCTAATGGTGAAAGACATATGGCAAAAATACTTTAAAAAAAAAATTTCATTTTGTACATGGAACGGTCTGGTACACCATCAGGCCTTCCAAGTTCTGAGGTGATCAAGTGGCTAGGCTAATTTTCTCCTCCTGAGAACGTCATCTTGAACTCACTGCAGGTTTCCCTGGACAAATCAGATCACCATCAACATCTGCCTTCAACTCTGGAAACCATACTTGCTTATGGTAGCACCTCCCTCCATAGGTTTAACAGTCCCCCACTTGCACGCATATTTATTCACACAAACAATAATGTCACATGCTCAACATGGTTCTGTGTGCCTGCTGTTTGCTCTCAGAGACAATGGTCACATTCCTCACTTAGCACACTGTGCACATATCTGGGTGTCTCCAACATAACTTCATGAACGTACATAAGTCAGATTCACTGTAGCAAAGCCATTGCACTAACCTGGCCATCAAGAAGAAGCTTCACAGGGATTGCTCCAATCCTTTGGAAAGCAATCCATCTCTCTCCATTTCAAAAAAAGAACTATTTAAATGTCGCACTTGTAACTCCCTTTGGCCTGCCTGCCTTCTCCCTGGCCATCCAAGAAAGGCCTATGAATCACCCAACCCCTAGGCATGTTGGCACATTCTTGGGTGGTGAATGGAAATACAGGTGTGGGTACATAGGCACATCCCTGTAAAGAACTACCTATATCTTAATTTAAAATTTAATTTTAAAAGCCTAACATCTTGGGCATGCTGACCCAGCTTGTTGCTAGAAGGCTGAACAAAAGAAACATTAAAGGCAGAATCGCGAACCTGGTATCCACCATCATGACATTCAGCCATGTTTATAACTATCCTGCAAAATGTCAGCCCCTGCCTCTCCCCAACAGCTGGCTCGGGCCACTGGAGGTAAGAGATGCTTCTCTCTGTGAGTCTTTCTACCCTCTGCCACTCAGTCCAACTTCAAACAGCCACCGGTAAACAGCACCCTCCCAGCTCCAGCCCAGGCTGAATTCTAATCAAGGTCTTGTAAATGCCATTGAGCAAATCCATACCCTATGGATTGTTTTTCATGTGCCTCTGGCCAAATGCTATTCACTGGGTCATTTATTATTTCTAGAAAAATGGAAGCAATCCACACTAATAGTATAAATTATTGCACGTCTTGAAGCAAGCCTTCTTGTTGATTTAACAAAGCAACAGAAAAGAGTCCTTGGTTGTCACACACACCCCCACCACTGATTTATTAGATGCTATGATGCAGGAGTTGAGGGGGGGCGTTGTATCACACCACCAAGATTTGTCCTAAAATCCTGATACAACAATCTGGAGGACATGTGAGACTGCATCCCAGGAAGACTACAGCAGGGATTTAATGTCCAACAGATCAATGCAAGCTGTATGTTTACCAAAAGAGAGGAAGCCCCAGTTGTTCTAGAACAAACACAGAAGAGAGATGTCCAGATTAAATGCCATTTTCTATGGTTGTTAAGTAGCTAGTTAGATATTATCAGATTTGGGCCAGCACAATGGCTTAGTGACCAAAGACACCTGTCAACCTAGCAGCAACCCTGAGTTCAATCCATGAAACCCATGCATGTGAGTCCCTAGTCCTGTAACTTGTTTTCCTACCTCCATAGGTGTGCAGTGGCACATGTGTCTCCACCATAAACACATTCTCAAAGTTAGATATTAGCAGGCTTGAAGAGCATCATAAACACAGGTCTCATGTAGCTCATAAAACCAGTAAGTGACACTGAAGGACTTCGTTTGCTTGTCAAAAGGACAGGGTTTGAGTCCTATCTCTGGTCCTAAATAAAGACATGACATTATAAGCTGTCTAGAAATTCCTGCAAATTACTGCTCAGCTGGGGGTTTCCTAGTAGAGAGCAAGGACAGGCCATTGACTCTTCACAGGAAGAGTTAATTCAAGTATCTGTCAATCACCCATCATCTTCTGCTCTAGAGACTTTACAAATAAGATAAATCTGGCTTAAAATGTAGGTTGTCACAGTGACTGACCCTTTTGGACATTGCCCACTCTCATCCTTGAGGGAGCTCCCTTTATCTATAATTAATCCTACCTATCTTTTACTCTTGGCGCTCTCTCTCTCTCTCTCTCCTCTCTCTCTCTCTCTCTCTTTCTCTCTCTCTCCCTTTCCTCCCCTCTTTCTCTTAGATAGATCTCCTATAGTCCAGGTTGACCTCCAACTCTATGTAGTCAAGTATGATCTTGAATTTCTGACCCTCCTGTCTCTATCACATAGTCATCTAAATACTTCCCATTTGGACCACAAGGGCCAGGGCACCAAGGTCAAGACCTAAAGACAGTTTGTTTACATAAATCTTATGCCTTGGAACACAGGATAGTACATGTTTCTCAAATATGCACATGGGCTCAGAAAAACCCAACCGAAATCAAGAGGTGGTATCATTAAAGTCCTTATGATCCAAAGGCTGGGAGCCAAGTGGAGCATACACCCAAACTTCTTTCACCTGCCCATCCACCTGAGATTCAGGTCAGTATGACTGAGGTCACATAGTACAGGTCTCATTGTACCTAAACCTACTTCCTAAAGGTGCACAATGATCAAAATGGTTTCTCCTTCCTGAGAAACATTTAAGAGTTGCTTTATCTACTGAGAATAAGCCTCTTTCTTGGGGGTCCCTGCTGGACCCCCATTGTGTACCACCTACAATGGCAATGATAACTAGTCCCTAGCCTGAAGGGCAGATCAACTCCCAGGCCTCTTTCTCCACACTCCACCCCCACTTCATCCTCTCCTATTAGGTCACCCTCAAGTCTGAGAGAGGGAGAAGGAGAGGAGACAAGGCAGACAGCCTGGCTGCCAGAGCTCTCTAAGGCAGCTGGAGCCTTCCCAGAACTGTATGTCATCAACTCTGTCTGCCCATCAGCCTCACATGCAGGCCAGGGAACCACAAGGCCATTTCTCCGCTGTTTTTCAGAGGAGCATGAATTTAGGCTTCGGGATGAGGACTTCCACAAGCAGTGCATGTACCTGCACCAAATCTTCCCTTTAATTAGGTTGGAGCATGGCGGGAGGGGCCAGGCATTAAAGTTTCAGAGAGAACTGCTTATTTTTTGAGCACAGTTATCTGTTAATCCTGGGTTAGAATTAGAGAATGAGACAGCAACAGCCCCCACTAAAAGTCCCCATTGTCCTCATGGTCACCATTCTGGGGCTCTGTTCCCAGACTGCACAAGTTCCACCCAGACACAAATCTCAGCATGGAGAAGGGGAAGTATGCGTAAAGGCTGTTTTGTTTGTTTGGTTGGTTTTTTTGTAGTTTTGTTTTTAACAGACTCTCCTAGACTCTCATTTTAAAGAAGAGATGTGAAAGCCTAGGGTGAACTCACTCAGCAGATGTCCCGGAGCACACAGAACTACCAGGGACTGTGCCAGGCATTAGAGAGATAACCAATAACTGTTCCCCAGCCCGCTAAGCATAGACCCACCTGCTGTGTTTGGTCCTTCCACATCTTGGTAAGGTCAAGTCCATCTTCTCAGGTGACAGGCACAAACTCAGTAGGGATTCCTAGTCCACCAACCTGCATTGCCCTTACAGCATAAACCTTGTCTGTCTTTTCCATCCATCACTGCTGTTGTAGACTTGATTCCCACTTGTATGAGGGGTGTGTGTGTGTGTGTTGTGTGTACAGGCACACCTGTTGTACGGGTACAGGTGCCCATTCCTCTGCATGTCTTTATCACTTTTTACCATATGTATGTATGTGTGTATATGTATATGTATATGTATGTATATGTATGTATGTATATATGTATATGCATATGTATATACACATACATATACATACATACATACATATGACAGGATCTCTCGCTGTACTTGAAGTTCACTGTTTCAAATAGGTTGACTGGACAGTGAGCTTCCAATACCCCTCTGTCTATGTTACCCCACCCCTAGGCCCTGGGGTTCTTGGCTTACAAAGCCATGTTCAGCTTTTACTTGGGTGCTAAGGATTCAAACATTACTATACATCCTTCCCATGCATGGCAAGGACTCTCACCCTGAGCCACCTCCCTGCCCTCACTCTTAATGTCTAACTGCAGTAGAGTCAGGTTGAAATTTCTCTGCTCTGACAGAGAGAGTCATCCAAATTGGGGCCTCTTAAAATACCCAAAAAGCAGTTCTCAGACTGGCAGGAGTGTGGTTTCAGCAGGATCCATGTGTAAACTCTCTAAAAGAACATGCCGAAACCGCTCACTTACTTTCGCCAGGGTAATCTTGGGCATTGTTCTATGGCCGTTTGGACACACTCCACTCAGTACTTCCTTCCATTCGTTGGCTTAGGACAGAGCAGGAAAGCATAATAAAATACTGCGCGCCCGCGTCCTTCCTGATTAGTAACAATCTAACTGCAGGGAAAGTGAATGCGTAGCTTTTATGGGTCTAGCTGCATCCAAACACTTGATTAGGCACAGGAGAATATTCTGTTCGCCTAGTCTCAGGAAGGACCCCCTCCCCTTTTTTAAAATAAAGTGATTCCTGCAGAGTGAGAGATTTGGCATGCCCACCAGCTCTGAATGGGATGCCCTGGGATGCCCTTATCACACCTCTGCCTCAAAGCTCTCGACCTATGAGGAAGAAGAGGTAGATAGATCTTGAGAGTCAGGTGTGGTGGATGACTTCCTGTTTTCAGACACTATAGGGCAGATGTGTACATAAACCCACAGAGGCTCCGTAAGATCCACATACACTCAAGTCAGAGAGGATGCTAGCAGGGAAGATGGAGGTGGACAAAGTCCCACACCAGCTATTAGCAACTGAGAGCTGGTGGGAGAGAGAAAGTAAGTTTTCTTCAGTGTAGTGACCCCGGGTGTATCAACTGCACTCTAGGGCAGGCCTCATGCTTAGGAGTAGCCGGTCAGCACAAGCCAGACGTCATGTTTGACATTTGGTTTTATTTGTATTTGGTCCTTTCTCTCTCTCTCTTCTCTCTCTCTCTCTCTCTCTCT
The DNA here is from genome assembly GCA_021653895.1 of Mastomys natalensis. Classification (NCBI taxonomy): domain Eukaryota; kingdom Metazoa; phylum Chordata; class Mammalia; order Rodentia; family Muridae; genus Mastomys; species Mastomys natalensis. Next base: position 354,734 of record JAJTUV010002565.1, on the reverse strand, counting down.
CTCTCTCTCTTTCTCTCTTTTCTCTCTCTCTCGGTATGTGTGTGACATTTTATCTAAAAAAAAGAGAAAGTACATCAACTTGAGTGTTTAGGGAGGTGGGAGATGATCTGGGAGGAGGTGGGGGAGGGGAAGAAATATGATAAAAGTATATTGTATGGAATTCTTAAATGTTTACTCTAAGAATGCATAAAGAAACAAAGGAAATTCTGTCCCTACAACATAGCTATTTTAAAAAAATATGTATATCTACACTTCTTAACCTTGTTCATGCTTTTTTTGTAAAAAATAAAAAACCACAACATTGATCATGTTTTCCTGCTTATGAAAATAATAGATATCAATAACAGAATGTTTGGAAATAGAAAGTGAGTGAAAGAAAAATTAAAATTTCTGTAACACAGATATTGATAATTTGAATTGGAGTTGATCACCAGATATTGAAACTCTGGGAAACAAAGTCACCAAAAAAGGGAGACAATTGGAGTCAACTCAGATGTGATTTCTGCACACACTGCCCTGGACTAGCCCTGATTCCCCCTCAACACACACACAAACACACATACACACAAACACAAACACACACCACACCACACACACACACACACACACACACACACACACACACGGATCTTCTCTATTTTACTTTTCACATGTGTCATCAAATATAATTTTCTTTATTCTATCTTACTTTCATTGTTACACATCTGGGTCACCTTTCAACTTTATAACTTACTTAAAGTACTTGACCAAAAGTTGACAAGTAAGGCCCAAGTTGCAAAATTAAAACAAATAAATAAATGAATAAAAAGAACAAAAATAGTAAAAGAGAGAGAAAGACAGAAAAAAAAAAGAAAGAAAGAGAGAGAGAATGACAGAGAAGGCATTTACATAGGACACAGTTCCCACACATAGGACACAGCTCCTACACTTGGGACATCGTTCCTACACATGAGACAGTTTCTACACAGAAGGAACACAGTGATTGGGAGGAATCTCCCCCACCCCTTTTTTTTTAAAGTAGCTGGTATTGTCTTTGGGATAGTTAGGAAGCTGATATTTAGAGCACGCACACCGTGGATCTCTGATTTAAAAATAACAGAACTGGAGGCAATTTTCTTTAGGATCAAAGTTTCCTTTTATAGTCCCCAAAGAGATCAACGCAGATCCATGAGGTTGGTAAGGTCTTCATAACCCTGAAAAGGCAATTGTCACATAACACAGAAATCCAGTGTTGTTCATTGTTGCTGCTTGTTTTGTTTTGGCACCAGGGATTGAACCCAGGGTCTCCCACATGCGGGGTAAATACTCTTCCTCATTTGTAATTCTTAGCCTTTTTGTACTTTTTTGTTGTGTTTTGAGATAGTGTTTTATAAAGGTGCTCTGGTAGGCCTTGAAACCCTCAATCCTTCTGTCTAGTCTTCTCTCAACTAGCTGGGATTACAGACCTGTGTGCCACACCAGGTCTGGCACTATTTTTAACAGAATGATGTGTATTCCAGGCTGGCCTCAGACTCATTAAATAGCCAAAGATGATGTTGAATTAGCAGGAACAATGGGGCCACCTCTATGTAAACACTGGGAGCTGCACAGCTGCAAAAGCTTCTCCTGCAGGAGGACCTAATTGAGGACTGCCTGAGAAACCAAGGATTGCTGGTGCAGACAGTGCCAGCCATTCGGGAACTGCTGTTTAGAAGAGATGCTTTTTTGAGACCAATGGGGTGTGGGTGGAAGGTATTAAAGGAGCTTGCAGCAGTGTTTAGAGAGCTTGTTACAGCATTTTTCACCTGCTCCTGCTGATTCTGTATCAACTCACCTCCAACGCCACCTCACCTCCAACCCCCAAGGGCAGGTAGGGTCAGGCAGGGAGAGTTCAGGGCACAGGCAACAGTTGAACTTCTGATCCTCAGGAGCACTAGAGTGAAGCACCTGATTCCTGTGGTGCTAGGGACTAAATCCAGAGCCTCATAGATGCAGGGCAAGCCTCTACCAGCTGAGTTATACTCACAGCTTCCCATACAGCCCATGTGTTAGCATTTTACAAAACGCATCACCATGAATTCTTTTGAAATGGAAAAATTAACTTGTTAACCTTTTACAAAGAATGATGTCTCCATCCATTTGGTGATGCTTTTATTTAATATCTTCTCTCCAGAGAAAATTAGACTACGTGACTTCTTCCAGTCAAAAACAGAGCACAAAGGAATGGAGCCATTTCAGCCAGTCCTGAAGCATCAGTAGAACGCTTGATGACGGGCAACAGCCAGCTGAGGCTCACTAAGGTTGAGTGGATTGAGACTGAGAACTGGAGAGAGGTCTCTGAAATACCAGGTTGGAGACCTTACGTAACAAATCGCAGATCGTGCGTAAGTTACTTGAGAGATATCCCCTAAGTTCAGTTGATTTCCTGATGGTGGAAACATGGTTGGAACTGTGTACATTTAGATGGAGAGGCATAGAAGACGGTGAGAAAGGAAGCCAAGGAAGTAGACAGAAGTGGATGAAGGCATTTCCTCAGAGGAATTAAAAGAATGAGACACAGAGCAGCAGGAAACAAGTCAAAGAGAAGATCACCCAGCTCAACACTAAGAAGTACTACGATCTTTGTTTTATGTCAGATACATGTAGAACACACATTTTTCCCCTTTCCGATTTTACTAGACATCATCTATCAGTTGATGGGACAGTTGACATAAGATAGCACTGCTTAGGCCAGGAGTGGTGCACATCTTTAATCCCCCAGGCTTCTGAGACAGAGACAGGAGGATCTCCTTTAATTCAAGGCCAGCCTTCTCTTCTTAGTGAACTGTAAGCCAGCTAGGGCTACACAGTGAAAGCCTGTCTCCAAACAAGCAAAAGAAGGTAGAAGTGAAGGAAGGGAGGAAGGAAGGGAGGGAAGGAAGAACAGAAGGAGGGATGGAGGGAGGGGGGAAGGAAGGAAGAAGAGAGGAGAGGAAAGGAGGAGGAAGGGTAGGGTAGGGGAGGAAAGAAAAGACAAAAACCTGGAAGAAATGTTCAATTTTTCTAATCTTTCTTTACACACCTCACTTTCAAATGGCTTTGTGTTAAATGTACACAAGCTGCTTTCAGAAAAAAATTCACAAAAAATATCTTTCCACGTACAAAAAAAATTCTATCTAGTATAGTTGGATTCTTTTCTCAAAACTTATCTGGCAGCATGTGATCGTGTCCATACACCTGTGAATTTGTGTTTGGAGGTTGGGTTTATACGGAGGGCTCAGTCTCCACCACAAAAACTAAAAGTGATTTCTTTCTGTGACCTCCTGCTCTGACCCTGTGAAGCCACCTTCTGTTCATTAGTCCTAACCTTTGCAGGGAGCTCCCGGATGTTGGGGTCAGGGGAAGGAGGACCCTGAGAGCTGCAGCCATCCAAACTCCTCAAATTATGCTAGGCATCAGTGACTTCATGAACTCATTAGGCTGGCAAGACTTAGGAGGGAGAACTAAGACAGTCCCCATACCTCAAGCAAAGCTTTAAAAGAAAATGAACAAGAGGCCTTAATGCTGACCAGGGAGGTTTAATTCATTATTCTAATGGTTTTCCCAGCAGGAGACTCTCCCCAGGAAACACAGGTTTGTGCTTCTAATAAGGCTGCAGGGACCTGACTATTCCTGAAGGACTCTCAGGGCTGATTCTGAAACATCTTTTTTATAGATGAGGATACATAAAGCACGTACAACACAAAACAAAACTCAACCGATGCCATTACCCCCCCTACCCCCACTCCGGCTTTACCAAAAGCTATCTTAACACACGATCAACAGATGTGAGGGTGATTGGTGGCAGATCCTTAAATATTTGAGTGGTTTATTTTGAATTTTTGTTTTCTGTTTATTTTACTAGACTCGAGCCTCTGTTTTGTTCCTGATCTGCATAGAACCCTAAATAAGATACTATGTCGTAAATAAGCCATCCTGGTTCCCTACATAGTCGTAAAATGCAGCTTGGGACACGGGTACAGTTCAACGGTGGAGTACTTGCCTAGCCAGCATGGGATGCTGTTACCCCAACATCAGCACAAAGCAAGCAAACAGCCCAGGGAGTCCCTCTGAATCTGCTTCTGCCCCTTAACACCTTTCCCAGACTCCTACTTCCTCTGGTGCCCAGTGACACGTTTGCAGCACAATAGAGTACCTGTAGGAAAAAGCCAGCTCCCTATTTATTGACTGACACAGTTGTTCTATAGACTGGATTCTTCAGAGTTGTCTCCACTCACCACACAGCTGATGTTTCTTCAATGCCACATTGAAGAAATCTAGTATCTAACCATCCCTCCCTCCACTTCTGGTAGTTAGGGTTTGCAACAAGTCTGTAATGAATGTCCTCATACATGTATGGTTTTGTATATGTGCACTGAATGCCTAGACATGGAAACTTTGGAACTAAGGATTGTGGCTTTTTGAAATAGGTGCATGTTTCCAAACTGTAATTTTGAAAAAAACATTTTGAGTGAAATTTACTAGTCTATACCAATGTACATAACCTTCACAAGGTCAAGTCAGAGAAAATCACAGCGTAGAGGAGGGAAAGCAGGCATGAAATCCCACTACTAGGGTGGTGCTATTGTTTTTGTTTGTTTGTTTGTTTGATTGATTGATTTTTATTGAACTGTGGGGAAAGGACAAATGTGGTTTCTTTAATAATGTGATCTCTGGAAGGCTGACCACAGATGGGAGCAGGTCCCATTTAATAGTGATTGGACACCATGAAGTGGATTTAATGTAGGGAGAAGGTGGAGGAAGAGGAAGTAGAATAGGAAGAGAAAGATAATGATCTGGGAGAAGTTGGGGGAGAGGATAAATATGATTAAAATATCAAAATATATTGAATGGAATCCTCAAATAATAAAATATTAAAAATACATACACAGAAACTCTCCTTTCTTATTCAGTGTGATCCAGATTTTATGTTTTTAGTTATTTGATAACAATGAGCCTTACTGTTGTCATTTTTAGTATAAATCCACTTTGGAGCTGGGGATTTGGTCCAGTTGGCAGAGTTCTAGATGAACATGCGTGATGGTCCTGGGTTTCATCTCCAACATCACATGAATCATGTATAGTGTCTCATACCTGCAACCCCAGCACTCAGGAAGGAGGAACAGGAAGATCCAGAATTCAAGATCATCCTCGGCTACAGAGTGAGTTTGAGGCTAGTTTGCATTATAGATGACTCTGCCTCAAAACCAAACAAAGGAAACATAGAAGGCTCAGGAAGCTCCTGAAGCTCATGGAATTCACAACTCCCCACCTAAATATTACGCAATACAATTATACACAACTTCTGGAGAAAAGTGATTCTTTAGCTAGCAAAATTGCTTTCATATTACTCTGTAAATATTTCACATGATAGTGAGGTCTCAGGTAGTCTTTTCAGGAAACCTGGCTTGGAGTCCCTGAGTATTTACATTCCAGGACAATTGGGTTTTGCTAATATCGATGTCATTATTTGCAGCTAGGACACTTGTCCAGAAAGGAGGCAAATCCAAATAAGTAATAACCTATTCCTTTGAGGCGTATCTCCACTCAAATGCCTGAATTATAAACTGCATGAAAAGTGTTTTGTTCTTTCCGAATAATGTGGAAATTCTGTAGATTTAGGTAAAAGGATAAGAAGATGCCAAGCAGAACCAAACAGGTCCTAAGATGAAAATTAAAATAAAATATGAACACTAAAGCCAGAATCTGGTGTTTGGGACAGATCTGCATGTAGGCAAGGCAGTCTCAAGAGCAGATAGGAGAGGAAGGATGTTTATATCACACAGAATTTTAAGGGTAAGGCAAGTACTTAGTCATTGTTTTGTACACAGTAGTGCCTCCAATACATGAAGTGTCTATACTCATATAGTATCACCTCTGAAATAAAAGGCTCTTCTGAAGGAAGGAGGAAGGCTCATAAGACTCAGAAAACAAAGGAAACATAGAAAACTCAGGAAGATACTGAAGCTCACAGAACTCACGGTCCTCCACCCAAATATTATGCAATACAATTATACATAACTGTTAGAGAAAAATAATTCTTCAGCTAGCAAAGATGCCTGAAAACTGTGCAGAAAGCTCTATAGATGGATGTTGGGAAGTCACTACTCCATCTAAAAGGTTTTTCAGTGGTGTAGCTGTCTCAGAGCCATCCATATTCCTGTAAATAACCTTCATGCATGTTGCTGTATAGGAACCCTAAAAATCTGACAGGTTCTTTGAGCTATAGTTGGGTGAAAGAGTTTCTTCCATCAGTTATTGAGATTGGTTTACATGTCCCTAGGAAAAATCACACAGTACTACCTATCTATAGATAAAATACATAGACATTATACATTAACCTCCCAAATGGATCTCTACCCAAAGGACTAACTCACAACTGTAAATAATACAATGTGCATGACTTTAACCATGAAGTAGATCCTAAGGCAGTGTTCAATTAGGTTGAACACGCAATTTACAAAACAAAAGACTTTAAGCTGTTTGTTGACTGTGCAATTCGATCTAAAATGAAAGCTGTTGGTCTGGAGACCTGGCTCACCACTTAAAGACACTGGTTGCCATTTCAGAGGACCCTGGATGGCTTCCAAGCATCCACATGGTGGCTCAAAACCATCTGTAAATCCAGTTCCAGAGAATCCAACACATTTTTTTAAATTTCAAGCATACTTCATGTACATGATGAACAGATAAACATGCAGGCAAAACAGCCATACAAATAAAACTTAAATTTTCTGAATATAGGCCATAGAACTTGGGAAGAAACTATACAGTAACTATACAGTCCAACCTTGATTGCAACTCCTTTTTATCTTTCTTTTCTTAAAGAGTTTATTTTATTTTATTTTATTTTTAATTTATATGTAGAAGTGTTCTTCCTATATGTTTGTCCATGCACCAGGTGTGTGCAGTGCCTGAGGAAGTCAGAAGAGGGTGCGAAATCTCCTGGCACTGGAATTATAGACAGTCATGAGCTGCTTTAGGAGTGCTGGCACAAGGCACATATTCTCCAATAAATATTCACCTTGAAAACTGAAGCTCAATCACATAAGTATGTACAAGTTACCAACTGTTTAAAGATACACAGTCCTTGAGAAACCATGACTCATGTGTCAATTTCTGTGGCCACACTATTTTTATATGCCATCTTGGCAAGAATAAGCAAACTGAATTGTAATGACTTATTTAGCAAGATGGAGGTCACTAAGATCTCATTTTCACTAGTCTTGACAAGTAGAAGTAGGTTACCTATGCTCTCTGAAACTAAAAGGTTTCACTTTTTCTTCCCAGGGTTCAATGGCCCAATAAAACACCTTAAAAATATTCTCTTGAAGGATTATTATAACCTAATTGCTTGGCGTCTTGAGCACCACAGTATCACCTACCAGGTCAACACAAGATAAAGTAGAAGCACTTTCCCATCACCACTGATCCGGAGGATTGTGAAACCACAGCCCACAGACATCATTGAGTAGAAAAAGACAATACCACATAGCTGAGAGAAATTGCTAGATGCCACCTTCTTCTCACAAGCAGCCTTAGGACAACTTCTAGGTCTGCCTTGGGTATCGCCTGTGAACTCCACTGTGTTGCCTTGTTCTTCATCTCACCTATCCTTTGATTCTAGACCTCCTGGGTGATGAATACATAGTCCCTTTCCCAAAACAAAGGTGGTAGCAATCATTCTTGGTTTGGTTAGAAGACTCATGCCAGTTTGCTTTGTATAGATCATTCTTGAATAAAGATTCCATTTAGATTCCTTTTGAAGGGGAGGGATTATCTAGTCCTGTGGATTCAGAAACAGGGGGACACACTATGAAACCACTGACACAGTGGATGATTAAACATTGCTGTGACCTGTTAGATTTTGGCTGAAGGACACAACAAATATGTGGCCACATTTCCAATTAGAGAAGTGTCACAGAGGATGACGGAGTCCTTCCACGTTTGTTTTCTTTCTTTATACATTGTTTCTTACTGTGCATATATTTCCATAAGAGCTGTTCAGTTTGACTAAAGATCCAGCAATATGTAAGGAAACTCAAAGATATTAAACATGACCATTTTTCAAAACTAGAATGCTTTGGTGAAACTGGGATTTAACTGGTAAGCCAATTGAGGAAGATGTTACAGAGATTTGGGTTGGTTTTCTTACAGTATCTTAATTTAGGCAAACTGTGGCTTTTCAAATTTGACTACACAGTGGTTAAGTTGGCTACAAAACAATCCTATGCCCTGCCAGGATTGTGATGCTGCTCAGAGATGGAAAGGTAGGTAGGATGCTGGCTCCATGTTCACAGCACATCCCACACAGTAGAAGCCCCGGCCATTAGCCATTTTCTCTACAGCATCAGGGATGAGTCGACTGATGTCTTGGGAACCAGATGGCAGGCTAAGACTCTGGCTGGATTAAAAGGCCGTTCACTCTATAACATGTTGCTTAAATGCCTCGTGCCTCAGATCCCCCACATGAAAATGAAACAGACCAACAATGTAGCTGTCTTGGAAGTGCTTGTCAGAGTTCAGGGGAGTTCCTAGAATGCAGTCTGAGGCAGAGTGAGTGTGGGTGACCAGCAAAAACAATTCCTTTTGGTTTGCATTAGCAGGGGATCCTACTGTGGACAGGGAGTGAATCTCATTCATAGGGCTTCACAGAATTAAGAATAATAGCATCCCTCTGGTTCTGCTGCAAGTTCATGGAATCCCTGAAAACCACTCAGTATGTTCTGTTCTGTGTGCACAAGAGAAGACTGTGACAGTGTGGTGTGTGTGTGTGCGTGTGTGTGACGACATCATCATGAGAAGTGAAGACAATCAGCTACAGATTCCACATCACAAATGAACAAAAGTATACAAATACACATACATTAGTAAACACCAACACACATAATGTACTCCTACGCAGATTGAGAAGTAAGCATGCAAAAGTTTAAATATTGAGTGTTTTCTGATTTTAGGGTTTAAGCGAAAACACCAAGAAGAATTGAAAATGGCAATCATCAATCAGCAAACTGTGAGAATAGTTTTAAGGGACATCTCACAGAAAAAAAAAATCCCCAAAACAATCTCCCCCCCCAAAAAAATACCCCAACAAACATAGAGAAAACTACTCTCTCTCCAGCAGGAGCCTGGTGAGCCTGTCAGAGCATGTGCCTGATCTGATAACCCTAATTGGAAAGAGCAAATGTAATTTCTGACATTGTACGGTCCAGCGGAAGAAGCTTTAGGATGCTGAAGGATGTAGAGATATCAAGCAACTCTGCATGTGCCTATTGAAAGGCATCAGTATGGGACTGAAGGGGAACACTGAGAATGTTTGTCTTCTGAGTAAAAGGTTAATTAGAAGTTATTAATGCTGTGGACAGGCAGCTGCCAACACGGCAGAGGCTCTGGGGAGGGGTCACTGCCACTTGACAGATGTGGGTCTCTTATAGGCCTCAGAAGAAGGGAAAGTTCTATGCCGTGAATGAGGTGTAGCACATAGTGCATGACTGCAGTTAGGCTGTCACTGAATTAGCTGTGGGAGAGGGAGTGGCCAGGATATAGACAAACATGTTACTTTACTTCAAGAAACCAAAGTTCTGACTTTCCAGGAAAGATCACAGCTCAACTAGAATGGAGGAGCTTTACGATGAGCATGGGCCTGACTAACATTAACCAACGAGGTGGAGGAGCTTCACAAAATGGGTTGGCACTGGCTATCATCAATCAATGAGATGCAGGAACTTTACAATGGGCGTGGCTCGGCTAACACTCACCAATGAGATTTTGCTAAAAGGAAGCTGAGCATAATCTGTTAGTGTGGATCTATAACTTATCCCACTGCCGATTGGCAGAAATGCCCAAGGGACTATAAATTATATTGCTTGAGGCAGGCGGGGAGAAGAACCGGGTCTGGGGTCCATCCTATAACTCCGGGATCTGGGGTCCATCCTATAACTCCGGGATCTGGGGTCCATCCTATAACTCTGGGGTCTGGGGTCCATCCTATAACTCTGGGGTTGGGGTCCATCCTATAACTCCGGGATCTGGGGTCCATCCTATAACTCCGGGTCTGTGTCCTCATCCTCTATAAACCCGGTGGGGCATAAATATAAATATAATCGGGATTAGGTATCGATCTTTATAATGGGATCTGGGTCCAATCCTTATATGTACTCGGAATTGCTGTGGGATACATTATACAAACCGGATTAAATGCAATTATAAATCATCAGGGTTGAGAAGTTACATTGATAATTAGCCTATCGGGGCCAATCTCCATAATTAATGGGATTACGATCAGGATTCCAAACTCTAAAATCCGGATCTGGGGTCCATCCTATAACTCTGGGATCTGGGGTCCATCCTATAACTCCGGGATCTGGGGTCCATCCTATAACTCTGGGGTCTGGGGTCCATCCTATAACTCCGGGATCTGGGGTCATCCTATAACTCTGGGATCTGGGTCCATCCTATAACTCCGGGGTCTGGGGACCATCCTATAACTCCGGGGTCTGGGGTCCATCCTATAACTCCGGGATCTGGGGTCCATCCTATAACTCCGGGGTCTGGGGTCCATCCTATAACTCTGGGGTCTGGGGTCCATCCTATAACTCTGGGGTCTGGGGTCCGTCCTATAACTCCGGGATCTGGGGTCCATCCTATAACTCCGGGATCTGGGGTCCATCCTATAACTCCGGGATCTGGGGTCCATCTATAACTCCGGGATCTGGGGTCCATCCTATAACTCCGGGGTCTGGGGTCCATCCTATAACTCTGGGGTCTGGGGTCCATCCTATAACTCTGGGGTCTGGGGTCCATCCTATAACTCGGGTCTTGAAACCCATGTCCTCTGAGCTCCATGAGCATGCATAGAAACCCAGGTAGGCACACAGACATATAAATATAAAATAAATAAATTATAAAGATAAGTAAATAGATTTTATAAATGAAGTATGGATAGTATTAAAATATTAATAATTGTACTTTTAATTAGCTGTTTAGGGAATACATTTATAAAAAAACCAAATACAAATGAATTTATAAATCTATCAAAAGTTTATAGAAGTTAAATTTATGACAAAACTAAATTTTAAGTCCTTTTTAAAAGACAAATTACTCCATAATTAATGTTGGATTACAGATCCAGAGATTAGACCAAAACTCTACAAATGTGTGTATATTTCTTGTGCAAAACCATACCCAAATTATTATGCTGTATATAGCATAAGCTCCACAGCATAGTGTAATGATAATGGAAAAATATGAAGAGGAAACTATGGCTGAAGTCTTTGTGTAGGAGAGATTTCTTAGTCATATTAAAACACAGAAGGTTCAAACGACAAAAAGAAAAACAGGAAGAAAAAAATTTTTACCTAAATATTTTGTTTCCATATGGACCAAAAATCAAAAGGAAGAAAATATTTAGAGAATATATATATATATTCTATAAAGTGACAGCATAAAATAAAAATATTTAAATTGCATGAAGTTTCTGGGAAAATATGCAAATAAGAGATACATATAACAACAAAAGAGCAGAATTTCATTTTTCAATGTTTAGCTTGGGGAAAAAAATTAAGTTTAGTGATCATAAGCAAAAGAAGCCATGAGGAAATGCAGACTAACTAGACTTGTCAAAGATAAAGGCATGATTTATATCCTTATGGGCACTTTAAAGAGAGCTCAGGGGTCCTTTGATGTGGTATTACAACCCTTAGGGGTTTAACCTAAGAGCACATTCCTAGAGTCCATCAGCATATAGGGTCTGTCTCTTCTTTGTTGGCATTTACAATGAAAACATCCATCAAGATTGGACCAGCCTCAATCAAAGTATCTCTACAATAAGGGAGGCAGTGTTCCTACTCGGGAGAAAGAGATAAGGTTTCAGAGAAGGCTCAATGGCTAAAATGCCGCCTTCGTATGGATGAGGACATGAATTCAGATCACCAGAACCCACATAAATCCTGATGTGATAGCACACATCTGTAATTCCAGTCCTCCTGAGGGGAGATGGGAGACAGAACAAGACAATCGCGGGACACTCATGGGCCAGTTAACCTGGCAAATGCAATTTATGAAATGGCAGCCTGTTTCAGACAAGGTAAGACCAATGCTTGAGGTTGTCCTCTGACTTCTACATGTATGCCTGGTGATGTGCATTCCTTATTCAACATATGCACATGCTTACATGTGTGTGTCACACATACACACAGAGAGAGGCAGGGGGAATGCAGATGCAATAGAGCTGTCCTGAGGAAAAGCAAGGAAGAAATGAAGCAGGCAAGCTGGAAATGTGTAACTATTACTACTTTATATCACTTTAGGCAAATAAGCACATACACGCTATTCTGTACAAGAATAGCTAGGAACAGAAAACAGTCAGGAGATGTAGCACAAGGAAAGGGCACAGGACAGAAGGACATCTCTTACACTGCTGTACCTGCACCTATTTAGTATAAAGTTCAAATTGTTTGTCCAAACCATCTATCTCTATTCTCTAAAGGCTAAGGTACCCATGTTAGTGACATAGATTAAGGTCCTTCCTTGACAAATACTTTGTCCAGAGCAGAACATCAGCTTTATCCAACCAACAGAGTCTGACTTCTGTCGGTCTCTACAGCCCCTGCACCCCTCACCACTTACTAGACTGTCTCACATGTATATAGAAAGCTATATGTGATGTGCTCAAATGAAGACGTTTTAAACAAAGTTATGGTTGCATTTTTTTTGCATGTGGCAAATCAATTGAAATTAATTTGTATAAATGACTGCACCATGTACATGAATCCAGATCTGGAAACACTTACGAATAATCTCATAGTCTCTAATACACTCCTTGAGGCTGGAGCGATGGCTCAGAGGTCAGGAGCATAGGTGCTCTTGCAAAGGACTTAAGGTTCACTCCCAGCACCCATATGATGGCTCACAACCATCTGTAATACTAATTTCAGGGAATCTTATGTTTCCTTCTGGCCTCCTGTACAGGTACACATATATATTTGAAGGGGGAAAAAAACCTTATACACACAAATAAAAATATATAAGCCTTTTAAAAAACTAAGCCCAAACAAACCATTCTTCACTCCACTGATCAATTTACCAAAAAAGGGAAAAACCAAAACAACAACAACAACCACCTCCAATTAGGAACCGTTATCACTTCATTCTAGGCCAGACTGTAGTAACAATTTTCTAAGTAATTTACTGTCAGAAATATTCCAAATAAACACAAATTACATGAATCAATAGAGATTCATTGGGAGGGTTTTCTGAGGAAAATTAGAATAGTATTAAGTTCTGACAGATGTTAGAACAGATGCCATTGGCAACAATATGTTAAACTGGATTCTTTACCTGAGGCACCAAAACAAAACAAGGAGCCAGTAGGGAGGTAAGGTAGACACACTGAGCACTTGTGCAGTGTCAGCTTAGGAGGGCAGGCTGCTACTTAAAGGGCCCTAAACCTGCATTCAGGGCTGAACATCACTGCAGGACAACTCAATGTGGAATAGGAGTAATCAAAAAACCTGTTGGGTCAAAATTGTGTGCTTACTCCTTCTCCTTCAGCTAACAGAGAAGACTCCAGGGCACCCTCAACCATACATCTCCTTCTAATCAATAAGGCAAACAGGGTAGTTAGCAAACCCCATTCCAGAACCTCAAAGAACACATTAGACAGCCAATGAGATGCCTGGGAGTGCAGTCATTCCCAGCACTGTTCTGAGGTAACCAGACTGACAAGATGACATTCTAAAAGACACCTGTGTCCGTCCCTGTCTTAGCCTATAGAACATTGAAGTAATGGATCCCATGAAACATTTCTCCAGAAATCTCGTAATGGGGGAAAGGAGTGGTGGTAAAGTCTAGTGCCAGCCAGAGGGAGACCTGGTTTCCTGGAAAGAGGTTTACAGCTCATCACATCACCTTCAGGAGGGACTGGAGCCTAGACAGTGCTGTGGCAATGATGGACCGGGCCATACTTTGTTAGTCCTCAAAACACTGGCCTCTGTTTAGGCCTGAACCACACACCAGGATCCCTGAGTGAATTTGTGAGGTCCCTGGTCTCTGTGTTGGTCCCTCCTTCCAACATGGCCACATTGGCTGAATCTTTCTGTTTTTCACTATTACTCGTGTCCTTAATTGGCATATTAAGGCTATTAGAGCTATCAGAACCTGGCATCTGACTCTTAATAATGCCAGTAACCTTGGCCATGGTATGCATGTTCAAACTGTGTTTGAACCGGGAATGAATGAGAATCCTCTGCACCCGGTGAGAGTAACAGAAGAGACAAAGAGTTCACAGCTGAAGACTGTATAAATCTTGACCAAGAGAACACAGGAAGCTGGGAAACAATTCTGGGAAATATTCAGAGTGAACCTCCTGAGTGCACTGTGTGGGGTGGGGGTGGGGTGGGGGTGGAGGTGGAGGGCAGATATGGGGGGGGGGACAAAATAAGATATACTATCTTTAATGTTGCTTTTCAGCACCCATAGCAGCAAGGCCTTGGAAGAGCTAAAGAATGTTCCATCTTTAGACAGTAAGAACACATTTGCTTCCCTCCACTGGGTCCCCCTTCCCTGTTTCTTTCTGGGCCACTGGCTGGGTCAGAAATAAGAGTTCTTAGTCTAGTTGTGGGAAGACTGAGAAAGAAACACCTCCTCTTCCTTGGAAGAGCCCTTTTCTGTACAGACTTTATCAGGAGAAAGACTTGACCAACTATGAATCTATATTCTTATTAAAGATTGATTAGCAAGCAGGAGCTACACAGTCCAATTTCCTAATGGAGCATGCCTTTGCATCGCAAAACAGATCCGGCTCACTTTAAGAGGGAAATTGGTACTTGGAGACTTTAAGATGCAGTGTTTATCATCTGGCAAATCAACAGCTGAGGAAGATGTTGAGACCACAGCCTTGCTTCCATTATTCCTGATGAGAATGATTCTCATTCATTCCTGGCTCAAACACAAGCATACTATGCTCAAGGTTACTGGCATTATTAAGGGTCAGATGCCAGGTCCTGACTGCTTCCTGATAGCAGGGGGGCCTCCTTCTCAAGATAAGGAGTGTGTCCTTCCTTCCTTCCTTCCTTCCTTCCTTCCTTCTTTCCTTCTGTTCTTTCTTTATTTTTTTTAATAGGAAAAGAGTCAAGAGAAAAAAGTTCTCATGGCCCTCAGCCTACCACAAATATGTGGCAGCATATGAAAGGCTGCTGATGAATAGCACAAATTAGTTTTTTTTTTTTTCTGGAGACAGTTGGGGTACTGTTTTGTCTACCCGCATGCATCAGGAACAGGGTAGCATTTCAGAGCATGCCTTTTACACACAGCCCCAGTTGTGTGTTAGTGATATTTCCTGACTTGATTAAAAGTCACAGAAGTAATTTCACCTGAAATATTTTCATGCTACATCCCCTTTGAGGAATTATGCTTAGTTTCAGTTAGCTTCATTGATGAGACGGCAAAGAGACGTGAGTAAGAAAATGATAAGAACGGAAGAAAAGAGTGTATTTCTTCACAATAGAGGGTTCCAGAAACTGGATAATTAGTAGTCTAACTGGGATGGAAGAGATGAAGACTAGTGTCTCTCAATCTGACTATCATACTCTTTGAAACAATGGCACTCAAAGAAACGAGGATTTCTTAAGAATCTCAGCAAGAAGGAAGAAAGAATCTTTTCTTTCCCCAGACACAGGGGAACTTGCATGCTACAGAGAGATTGCACATAGTCTAACACCTTGGGAGATCACTCTACAGGAAGGAACAGTGATGTCTTAAAGTGGGGCTAGACTCACCTTCACTGAGATGCTAACATGTGCATGTCCCTGGCCCTCTTCAAACTTTAGTTTTACTTCAGAACCCAGAACAAGGACTTGTGGAAGACTCTGGACCTTTGTCCCTCTTCCCAGGGTGGCTACATTAATCAACCTCTTTTTTTTTTTCCTGCTTCTTCTATTAATTTAGATCTTTTAATTGGCTCACCGAGGACAGGTGGCTGAACGTCGCTTGGAGCCCCGGCTGTGACCCTCAACTTCGATAACAGTGGGAGCCTGGAAACTCACTGCTCTCTCATTTGCTCTTGATGTACTTGGCCAAACATACTCAGCACACTTGTGTTCCTTTTCAAAACGTTTCAACTAGGTTCTTACTATGAGCACATTCTCGACATTATTGAGGCCAGAATCATCTTGGCTGCCAAGGTGTTTCATATGACTATGGAATGTTAGTAGAAAACAGTTAGTAGGAAATAACTATGGCTGGACAGATGGTTTCAGTGATTTAGAGCACTTGCTGTTCTTGCACAGGACCTGGGTTTAGTTCCCAGAACCTACATGGCAGCTCACAACTGTCTGTAGCTCCAGTTCAAGGGATCCTACACCCTCTTCTTGCCTCCGTGGGCACTGGGGATGCGTGCAGTACACAGATATATATTAGAGCAGGTCACTTGTACACATGATTTTTGTTTTAAACTTTAAAACTGCATTTTAAAGGATAGGTCAGCACTCCTTTGTCTTCCGGTTTAACCCAGGAGCCTGTGAATTGTCTCTCCCCGCTACACTGCTCCCAGAGCAACCCTTTATAACTGCAGTTCCATCTAAACCTTCCCAGGACCACAAGTCCTGACTTTCAGGAGTAGGAACTTTGTCGCAGCCTTGTGAACTGTGTGTGATCTGCATAATTCACTCTTTCCTGCAATTCCTCAAAATGGCAGAGATTCCCCCCATCCTGAAAACACATACCCCATAGATAATAACTTTAATTAGCAAGAATATACAATGTAGGCTATAATTTAGCAGGATTAAAGGAGTGATTGGCCTTATTAAATTAAAACAAATGGGTCCCGAGACCACTCTTTGCCTACCAAGCTTATTTTAGTCTGTCTCCTGTATTAGAATTAAGAGGACTTATTTATTCAACATTTTTAAAAATTAAAAATGTAAAAACAGTACATGTAACTCTCACTTACAAATGTGCCACTCACAGACTTCCAGCTTGCCTTGAGCTTCAGAAGGCTGGCCAGTTTGCCTGATGCTTTTCCAATATTCCTCTAAGCAAATTCAGGTCTGATGTTAAAAAGAGCATGACATCAAATTGAAGGAATGAGCAGAATTGTTCACAGCTCTCCTCTCTTCCCCTTTCTCATCATTCCTCCCGAGCCCCAGTACTCCCTGTTGGAATTCCCAACATTCTTGGTAAAACTCCTTTTTCATGTAGCCTGAGGCATCGAATGAAAACTCACCATCAGGCTTTGGGAACATAAATAGGAGGAAAGCCTCAAACCTGGCAAAGACCTGCTGTTCATCTCTCTCTTAGCTTGAAAGTTACAGTCAACAGCTATTGAAATGGTAGGCTTTTGGGCCAAAGGAGTTCTCCTTCAGGATGTTTTCTTTGTACTCTGAGAGTTCCCATCTTGAAACATCAAACCCCAGCTCTCACGGGGATAAAGGAAATGTAACCATTGTGTAAGAAGATGCCTGAGAGAAAGAAGCCCCTGCTGCTTCTCACAACAGCTCAGCGCTCAACTGATCCAGGGACATTTGGGTGTTCTGAACTTGTAAGACTTTATGCCTGTATTACTTATGTTTCTGTTACTGTGATGAAACACCACAACCAAGGCAACTTATAGAAGAAAGAGTTTATTTGGGCTTATGGTACCAGATGGCTAGAGTACAGATGTCTGGGCAGAGACTGCAAAACTGCAGGCAGGGTGGCTAAAACAGCCAGCTGACGGTCCACATCCCAAACCGCAAGCAAGATACACAGAGAGTGAACTGAAAAGGATGCAAGTCTTTAAGCTCCCCAAGCCTCCAGTGGCACATTTCCTCCAACAAGGCCATATGGCCTAAGCCTCCCCAAACAGCATCATCAAGTAGGGACCAGGTGCTCAAATGCCTGAGACTACAGGTGAAATCTCATTCAAACCATGATGCCTTCTCTATAATTCACATTATACCAGAAATTAGCTTAAACAGAAACCTAAAGCAGAAACAAAACTGATCTCCCCCTCATTTGGACAGCTCAAAGCATGGCTTTCGTTGCTTTGATGCACACAAAATTACATAGTCCCATTCTATGCAATGGTGTCTGCTGTTTTTCTGTGTCCATCTTTCTAATCTAACAGGGAGCAAGACATTCCATGGGGAATGCCAGGAACACAGACCAGCTCTGGGTGTATGTAAGAGTTCTCTGTTTTTCTTCAGTGTGCCCCCTTCTGTATCCCACCCTAGTTAGAAGCCTTACCAGAGGACTGAAATAACGAGCCCAGTTTCAGGGATAAGTCATTGACATCAAAGCCACATGGCCTGAGGGGACTCTACTACTGATGTTTTGCTTTGTAACTATTTACACGCATATTCCTGGCTGGAACAGTATGACACTCAGCCTCTGTCAGAGAGACCTCTTTTGGCAGCAAGTGACAGTTGAAATGGGGTCCCTATAACTGGTCAGATTGCTGGAAGTGAATGACTGTTAAATGCTTAGTCTCAAAGAAGACATTTGTGCCAGCCCCTCTGAAGCCCAGCAAAGGCTTATGGGAACCTCAGGATAAAGAGGGTGTGCTGGGACACTGACTTCTGTATATAGTATGCCTAATGCTGTCACCAACACTCAGCAGCTGTGATTGCCTAAATAGGGCAAGCAAGAAAGACAGACAGAAAGAGATGGGGGAGGGGAAAGAAAGACAGACAGAAGAAGAAAGAAAGAAAGAAAGAAAGAAAGAAAGAAAGAAAGAAAGAAAGAAAGAAAGAAAGAAGAGAGATACAAAGGAAAGCAGAGGGAAAGAAGAGAAGAAAGAAAGAAAGAGGGGGAGGAAAGGAGGAGGGGCATGAGATAGGAGCTGGATTTCTTGGAAGAACAAAGGGTAGGGGTGAGTGAAGAGGGTAAGAGCAAGTTGTGGGTTGACTGTACTCACGGTGTATGGTTTACAAGTATGCTACTGTCGAATATTTTCACAAAATGAAAAGTTCTTCAAATTTTCTTATTTTCCCCCTTTCAGAATAAAAATTGGCTGTTTGCAACTATCAATTTCAGTTTTCCCTTTTCTGTATCAAAACCAGTGGCTCCCAGTGGCCACATGGGCATCCTAGGTATGACCCAAACTGATTTCCTAATTAGTTTGCAATACTCCTCTGCCTGCAAATGAATTATGTTAAGGAGGCCAGCAGCAACAGTGGCAAGGTGTCAATCATAAGCATTTCCTTAAGGGTCTCCTTTAAATGTCTTACGCTCAGAGCAGCCTGATTGCATGTTTGCAGGGAGACACTTGAAAGGGGCATTCTGACATGTGCATCATGTTGGAAGACAAAGTCACATGCCAGGCAAGTGAAATGTATGGATGGGAAGAGCTATGTCCTCCAAGAGGTATACCCATCTTTTCCTTATGCACAAGAGGATATCAAGTTTTGATAAAATAGCCTACAGCAAGAAACACAAGAGAGATAGAATGGCCTGGGGCCAGGGAGATGGTTCAGTTGGTAGAGGACTTGAATTTGACAGTTCACAAGTAAAAACCAGTGCCCAACTGGAATTCCAGTTGTAGAACTCCAGGAAATAGGGACAAGTAGAGCCCTGAAGCTCACTGGCCAGACAGCCTAGACAAATAAAGGAGCTTCAAGCTCAGTGGGAAACCATATGTCAGAAAGTATGGTGGAGAACAATGGAGAAAGACACATGATATTAACATGTGCAAACATGTTCATACATGTAACACACCCATAAACACATATACTCATAAACACTATACCATATACACATACACATATATACACACATATACACACATATAAACACACATACATACACACAAACACATACACACACACACTGAAGATTAATATAAAAATATTTATCTTGCTTCCATACTGTTAAAGATTACAGGACTTTCTGTCAATAAATATGTCTTCATGGAGAACACTGACATCTATAGCATTTCTGTACAAGAGTGGATAAACCCATGAGTTTTCAAGAGACAATTTATCCATTTGCAGATTTTCTGTTCTCTTCCCAAGAAAAGGTATAGACAGAACTGATCAGGTAGAATTCATTGAACAAGACATGCAAATTGCTGACCTGTAGCCTGGTGAAATCATTTAAAATAATAAAAGAAGTCCAGATGAATGAGAAGACTAGGTCAATAGCTCTCTTCCACCATAACTAGCAAGTGAGCCTTGAAGGAAAACAAAGAGGCAGTAATTTAACTTCAGGGTCTTTAACAAGACAAATAGGGCTGCCACATCTTGTCTAGAAGTGGGCTAAATGGTATGTATAGGAAGGCTGGGATCAGAGGTTTGATAATTAAGACTCCTGTAGCCCATGGGGGTTAAAAAAAACATGTTGGGGGGCTTGAAGTTCCTGCAGAGTTCTGCAGAGCTGGGCTATGGTCAGTGGTATCAGGCACTAGGGTTGTCTGTCTGACCGTTCCTGAAGAGACTTTATGGATAAAATGGCTAGATGATCTGTTTTGATGGCCTATGTGATTAAATATTGAAAATGTGACTAACACTTCTGTTGGGGGAAGGGAGGCAGAAAAAGCATGCATGTGAAGATAACTGGCTTCGGTTACATCAAGAAAAGCACCAGAAACTGACCCCAATTCTTACCAGAGGTCTGGGTGCCAGATACCGACGATCAAACACACAAGAGAACATTCACCTTGCTAATGCACAGTCTTGTTGCACGTAATAGCTAATTGATTTTGGACTGCATTTAAGACATTAGCCTGCACAGAGGGAATGCCATTTATAGACACAGGAACCCTTAAGGCACTAAAAATAGGCACTATGATTGGGAACTTGCGCTGTACCAGCAATTCCCGAAAGAAGGGTCTGAACCGGGCTGGCGAGGCAGAACAAAGGACAAGTTCAATTGCCCTTGGATAATTAAGGGGAATGTGACTTTTGGGGAGATCTTATCTGTTGTCCTTTTCAGTACCACAGTGACCGACATCGTGAGATGAGGTTTCACAGGCCATATGGTCCTACTGTTATATTACAAACTGGTATGATACCGTCACAGCGTCCATAATACCAGTGCACTGCAAGAGCAATAGACAGATAGATGGCATGGTTGATAGGAAAAGGCTTTCCATGAAGAAGCCAGTGTTCTAGTTTGGTTTTCTGTTGTAGGCTACTCCACGAAAAGTTACCATGAAGCAAGGAACTTAGTCACAGCCAAAACATACAGTACAAAGCAGGGAGGTATGCTAACTGATGGCTTGCTCACAGGTCTATGTTCTGCCAGTGTTCTTCTACAACCTAGAACCACCTGCCTAAGGATAGTACTGATAACATGGATAGTCCATAGTGGGCTGAGTCCCCTGTCCTGGCTTGCTGTGATAAACACTGTCACTTTACATTTGACATTTCATCATGAAAGGAAGGCAGAGCAGGAACTAACGCAGGGACCTAGTAGCAGGAACTGAGGCAGAGACTCCTCATGACTTGCTCAGCTAGATTTCTCATACCTATGTAGGGAATGGCAACGCCCACAGATGGCCGGACTCTCCTATATCTATCATTAATCAAGAAAATGCTTCCAAAGACTTGCTTATAGGACAATCTGATAGAGGCATTTTCTCAACTGAAGTTCCCTCTTCCCAGAAGACCCTAGCTTGTGTCGAGCCAGCACATACTCGGTACATCATCACCAACCAAAACAATCCCTCACAGACATGCCCACAAGCCAGTCTGATTCAGGCAATCCTCAATCTAAACTTCCTTCTCAGATGACATTAGGCTATGTCAAGTTGATGGTCAAAGCCAACTAGAAGGCCAGGGGATGTGATTTCTTCTGCCTGGGTCACTATATTCTGTAACACACACTGAAGAAGGAGCTGTGACTACAGCTATTGTGTGACATGAAGTTGAGAGGGGAATGTGGACAGGGATCCAGGGGAAGTTGGAGGGGAAAAATGGGAGTGGACTGGATATAATCGTATTTCATTGTATATGTGCATGAAATGCTCTAAGTTCAAAACTCACCTTTGTATAACCCCGTTATTGTGTGAAATCACTTTCTTACTGATAAAATGTAAACACCACTGTGCAAGTCTGCAGAGTATTACCTTAATTAAGAACAAGAACAATGTAGATTAAAGGACCAGGGAACTGGCCAGAGCCCTGAAAACATCAAAGGGAGAACAAGGAGAATGCTCTCAGCTCATTTCAGGGTCCATGAGACTTCCTAGCCTTATGATCAATGGCAACAGGAAAGTTCAGTTTATGCCCATGTGTTTGGTTAACTATTTTATGAAAATACTTTCTACGTAGAAGGTGATTCAGAGAGTAAAGGGTCACTAGGACCCAACATCTTCAATGCATTCCTTCACTGCCGTTCTCTGTGTTCTAGTGACGGGGACACTGCCTTCTGCCTTTGAAGTTAGAGGCCTTTTTCTGTGATCGATAGCTCATTATTTTCATCAGAGGAAAATATTAGAACCCCGTGGAAGAGAAAGTGTTGCATATTTAACATTAGTTAATAGTATTTATTTATAATGTAAACTGTTTTCTTAAGTAGCAAAGTTTGTTTTGAAAAATTGCCAAAATTATTCACACATAGACCAAAACATGTTATGTGTTAAGCTGCATTGTTCTCTGTTGACCATGCGGATTCATTTAATCCTTGCAACAGTGTCAGTGTTAGGATACTTAAGTCAGAAACACATGACTTCCTTGAGTATTTGGCCCTATCCTTAGAGATAAAGTCTATGGCATCATTTATAGACATGGTTATGAACTATTCTCCCAAAATATTTTCAAATAATAACCCAGGTCTTCAACTGGAATCATGTTTCTTCCTTGGGTTATTTTTATCTATTTCACTTGATGAACTGAATTCAAACCCAGGAACATACATGGTAGAGGGAGAGGACCACCTCTCAAAAGCTATCCTATGACCTTCACTTTATGTGATGACATGTATACACACACACACACACACACATACGTAATACACATACACACACATAAATAAATAAAATGGAATAAAATTAATAAACATGAATACATCGCTAATTATTTATACAACCAAATTTACAAACATTTCAGAAATTGCTAAAAATCTTTCCTAATACCTAAACCTTTACTGTCACTTAAGTATATGATATAGTACATGCATGTTTAGAATTTCAGTGTCTAAGATGAGCCAGAAATATCACTTTTTCCCTACCAGCCACTTAGTTCAATTAAAAAGAATGCTTTTCTGGCTTTTGAGTATGTCTCTTTACTTACAAATTTAGAGACAAACATTTACACTGAAGAAGGAGCCATGAGTCTCTCTGTCTCTTCCTCAAACACACAAACTGTTTGTATAATGAAAAAAGAATCAATAAATAAATCATCTGACACAAAGCACAATTATGGACTTTAACATAACTGCTCAAAATAGGTAATTATATTCTTGGCAACTAAGAAAACCCCTCAGTCATCCCCTTAACGATATTCCAGGTGTACAAGTAGGTTGTGCTGTGTGAGCCATTATATTTCCGTGACCTACATTAGCTATTTCTATACTCTGATCCCCAGAGTCATACCCTAAAGGACAGATTTTCTTGTTTGCTTCTTTTTGCTTTTTAGTGATTCTAAACTTTTTATACTTCATGTAAACAAGTATGGGAGGCTTGGATAATAAAAAGTTAGTAATAAGTTGGACACAGCCCAAATAAGTTGATTTCTAGTATATTCCAGATCCAGAAAAGCATCCAACTGAAAAGAAACTCAAGCCAATAAATGATTCACGTTTTATCTTCACTTGAGATTGGCTTCTGTGGTCGTTCAAATGAGAAATGCCGCTCATAGGCTCAGGCATTTGAACACTTGTTTCCTATGTGTCACTGTTGGTGGGAGGTCATAGAACCTTTAGGAGGCGGGGCTTTGCTGAAGAAAGCCAGTTGTAGCCTCACCACGCATCTGTTCATTCTCTCTGCTTCCTGTGTGTGGTTGAAGATGTGGTGTCTCAGCTTCCTGCTCCAGCTACCTGTTGCCACGCCTTCGCAACCATTACAGATTCAATTCCTCGGGAACTAGAAGCAGGAATAACCTTTTCTCCCTAGAGTTGCTTGTAGTGATGGTGTTTCAACACAGCAACAGTAACTAATACAGCGACCCTGGGAGTTTCACCACTGGTCCATTTTCAGTGGAGCTATAGAGGGGTCGCGCTCCATCAGGAAGCTCACAGATTATCACTAAGTCATCTGCCAGGAAA
Source organism: Mastomys natalensis (assembly GCA_021653895.1). Classification (NCBI taxonomy): domain Eukaryota; kingdom Metazoa; phylum Chordata; class Mammalia; order Rodentia; family Muridae; genus Mastomys; species Mastomys natalensis. Next base: position 330,557 of record JAJTUV010002565.1, on the reverse strand, counting down.
CCAGTTGCCTCCCTGTGTTCACATGGGGGTGCCTCTTCCTGGCTGCAGCTCAGAACTCAGCACTGCTCTATATTTATCCCCAGTCCCAGTCTGAAATGTATCTTCCAACACGTCAAGGTTCACTGTGTCTTTCTTTCCTCTCTGACTACACTACCTGTATTCCTGGAGATGAATCTTACCCGAGCGCACTATGCTTTGAGAAGGCCAAGCCATAAAGTTGAGGTTTCAGACGAGAGAAAACTGCGCCCCTCTGATTTTAATCCAGTCAAATAAAATCCAATTAGCAAGGGTTTGTCATGGTCCTTAAAGTGCAGAGCATAGCTTTACTCTCTCAAAACGAAAATGTCTTTGTGTGAGGGTAATTATTGTTTTAGATAGTGAAAGATGAAAGATGATAACAATTCTACACGTGATAAATAGGCGGAGCCCCTTAGAGGGATTATAGAGTGCCGAGGATAAATACACGTTAATTTAGAGCAGAGAGCGCTATGGAAACCAAGCTGGGATGACCTGCTCTGAGGACAAGAACACAGCCAGGTCATCAGAGCAAAGAAAATTCCCCTCAGCTCCCCGGAGCTTTAATAAGCACCTTGGTCAAGCCAAATATTAATTACATGACTTATTCAATATGAAAGAGCTGGAAGGGAAAGAGATTGTCAAGTGAGATACTGAGAAAATATTGAAATGTTTTGCTTGAGGGTACCGGATAGTATGGGAAGTGTATGTATTTTAGAAGTGCTACAAACCAGTGTTGGAGCTTCTCAGTATCAGGGCAAAGGGAAGCATAACTATTTTAGAAGTGCTACAAACCAGTGTTGGAGCTTCTCAGTATCAGGGCAAAGGGAAGCATAACTACTCTTCCCTGAAATTCTTTCTTTATCTGAAAAACTGAGTGATGAGCTCTACGTGTCCAAATGGCCCATCAGGAAATGAGAGAACATAAGAATGTTGTTGATTCATTGGTCTAAATGTAACTTTTTATGCAATTACCACTATAAGGTCAGTTGTATGCATTTGATAAAAATTATAGTGCTTATTATTTATTTCAGTGTGTGTGTGAGGCGGGGAGGAGAATGAGGGGGGCTGAGGAGCCAGAAGAGGGCATGGGAGGTGCTTGTGAGCCTCCAGGGGGAGGTGCTAGGAGCCAAACTCTACTTAGTCCTCTGCAAGAGCAATAAGTGCTCTTAACTGCTGAATCATCCCTCCAGTCCCTGTCCGGAACAAAATTGAAAACTGCACTGCTTACTTCTTTGCTTTTTATGTGTGTTTTACAACAGCATTGCATATGCAGATATACACATAGATGGTTCTGCTCTCCCCAAAGGCAAATGGGTCATTGTTGGTGGCTAGTTCTAGACTCTGAGACTGATGAAAATAACCTCTTATATGCTGGAAGATTAAAGCTTAAGGATACAAAAGCAAGAATATTTCAAATAAATTAAAATGGATTATTGTCTGTTCAAACAGGATCTACCTCATTCTAAACTTTTCACACAATACATATACGTATATATGTACAGTGTGTGTGTGTGTGTGTATAGCCATATATAGTCCTGTGTATGAAAGGGTCATAGCATACAATGTATTTCATTTTCTATCATTTTGGCTATGCCCTTGAAACACTATGATATAATTATCTTATCCAAACACATAGAAGAAACAAGGATATTTGACATCTCCTAAAACACTGAATTTATTTCATGAGATCGTAGCAGGGCAGTTTTGCTTCTTGCTATAATGGATTCCGGCAACAGGCATTCTGGAATCTCCTGTAAGGATTCTTGACTGTTGAACATGAAGAAAGATTTGGCATTTTGCCAAAACTGGCTAATACAAACCTGGAGCTGACGCTATGAGCGTGATAAATGGGGTAGTTACAAGTGATTTTGAGACACGTTCACTTTCAATTTATTTGACCGTGGGAGAAAGTCCTCAATTCTCACAATCCCTCCGTTAAGAGGAGAGATGCTGTGTACAGGTATCTACTTCAGACTCTACAAAATGCATTCTGCCGGGAGACAGCTTGCCCCTGCTGCTGTGGACTGGGCAAAGGAGAAAAAGTCTATTGGGAGAGTTGCCAAGGGGAGACAGTTGCCAATTTGTGAGGAGCATTCTCATGCAAGGAGATCTTGCTTAGATGGCGTTCTTGATGTAATTGTCTCCTGCCGCCATCTTGAAATTTTTCAAAGTCAGAATATATTTGTTCTTGTACCTATGCGCATGTGTGCATGAATATGTATATGTACCTTGACACCAAAGGACAAACAAGTTCCAGCTAACAGGCTAGGTCTTGGGGGCAGTTAACTGATAGGCTAGGCTGTCTGTCCATAAAGTCCCATGGACCAATCAATCGCCTCACCAGGGCTAGTATTATCAGTCTGTAGGCTTTTTTTTTTTTATTGTTTTTTGTTTTTTTTAATTTTTGCTGTTGTTTTGTTTTACATGGTTTCTGCTGATCTGAACCCAGATCCTCATGCTTGCAAGGAAACATTTTATTCGTAGAACCATCTTCCCACCCAAATTCTGCTATTAAAAAAAAAAAAAGTTCAAAGGATTAAGGCATATCTGCACTGTCTCCACACCTTGTAATGCTGTTAGGAATTAAGTAGCAGCTACGAGGCTCTCCTATCTTCTTGCTTAATAATCACGATTAATGTCTGCAACATAACGTTTTCCAGATATTTTTGGACAACAGCAGACAAGAAATTCAGAACGGCAACTCCACACAAATGAGGACCTGCAGCCACCTCCCACCTCCCAGTGCTCACACCAGCACACAGAACACCAACAGAGAACACTCCAAAGTGCCACTCCCAAACTTTCTTTTTCATTTGTAAATACCTTTTGTCTTCATTTTTTTCTTCAGTCAGACAAGGATAATGAGCTGAATTTAGTGTTGGTGAAAAAGGGGATTGAGCATCAGAGCTTGAAGAATGAGACTTTCCAACTGTATTGCAGAAGAATGATGCTCTGGGTCCTTGAGAAGGCACGCTTCCATGTTAATCCTGCCTCTCAAAGATGCAGCCAAGAAATCATCACACACTGGAGTCACAGAATAGTGAGAGAGAGGAGTCTGGCTTCCTGTGGCTGACCACTGAGTGGTGTCTGCTAAAAAGCATGCCAATTAGTAGCTAGCGAAGCAGACATAACAAGCCAGGTCATCACTGAAATGAGCAAAACATGCTTGCCAAGAATGACACCAAAACCAGGGATTTGATGATGCTGGGCCACTGGTCCGCATAGGCAGGGCAAACGTGGTCCTAAACACTGTCAGGAGTCCCAGATAACAGCAGACTTAGTTACATCTTAATAGCTTAGATATTTTAAAGACATTGATTATGTGGAACAAGGAATCTGAAGTATTTATAGAACAAAAACAGGATCAGGGAGGAGTTAAATTATTGGGGGAAATAAGAAAGAAGAAACAGAGTGGAGCAGAAAGAAAGGGAACAAAAACCTCTCTGGTATTATCTAAATATTTGGAATGGTAGTTTTTATATATTAGTGTTCATCAGGACTGTCTGAAAGGTGTGTGTGTATGTGTATGTGTGTGTGCAAATGTGTGAATCCATGTGTGTACTCACATGTGCATGGGTGAGCATAGTAAGTGTGTGTGTGCACATGTATATAAATGTGTATGCATGCATGTGCACATGTTTGTATCCATCTGTGTGTAAATGTATGTTGTGTGCATGTGTGTATAAATACATGTGTGTATAAATGTGTGCAAATGCATATGAATGCCCTTGCATGTACTGGCCAGAAGACAACTTTGGTTGACACTCCCCAGGATCAGTCCACTGGAGATTTTTGATACAGGGTCTCCCGCCATTCCGGAGCTCTTTGTGTAAGCTTGGAGGTCTGATGAGCAGCTCCGGGAATCTTCTGTGTTTGCCTATCTGGCTCTGACATTATGAATGCAGGCCACCACACCCAGTTTTGGTTTTGTTTTCCTTTTCCTTATGGCTTCTAAGGAGTCAAACTCAGGTCCTCATGATTACTAGACACTTTACCAACACAGTCATCATCCCAGCCCGTGGAAAGTTTTAAAACCACAGATCGCTAGACTCTATGCACATATTCTGACTCAGTCAGTCTGGGTTGGTATCTCAGTTTGTACATTAATTCCAAGTTCCCAGGAGGTGTTGCAGCTGCTACTTAAGGGACCACTCGTTGAAAGCTCACTATGCTAAACCTTTGAGGGAGAGATTCTAGTCTATAGTCAATGAGGACCATGATTATAGAACTGAAAGCAAGCCAATTTACTCTTTTCTGGTCCCTCAACTGACGTCAATCTGGAAAGTCTGAGACATCTCACTTGCTATTACGTAACTCACTGATGAAATATAAACTGCATGCTAAGCCTCATTTATGGTCTCTAAGATGCTGGACTGATATTTTATAGCTGGCACATAAAAACAAATGCAAATCAAAGACAAACTCAATGTGGGTTTTAGTCAGGAAAAAAAAAGAAAGGAGAGAGAGAGAGAAAGAGAGAGAGGAGAAAGAGAGAACTCAAAGGCCATCCCTAGTGTAGGCAAAAAGAACACAGACTCGGGTATATAGACAGACATGCAAACATGCAGATATGCAGATTGGGTCCAGACCTTTCTATTATGAGCTGGCCTTGTGAGCAGGATAGTCCTGGGAACTGAGATGTCACTGGGCTTATTTATCAACTATTTCACTCTTCTCTAGATTACAGCCTCAAGAAGTTGTTTTGCGCCGCAACCTAGAGAGATGCACCTCACTGCATGTGTTCTGCCGCTATGCATCTGGGATTGTAGGTATTCGTAGAATGAACAGCAGTCTGAGGGGATTTTACATGTATGCTGAGGGACATAAGACAGCTTAACCATTCTACACAACCTTGATTCACAAGCCTCCTCTGACACTAGATTGTGCATCTAAATCTGAACAGTGCTCACAGTTTGGGCTCTTATGGCTGACTGGACCACACAGAAACTGTGCTTATTATAGGAAGAACAGTTTTGATCAAACAAGAGACTTCTCAAAAGTTTAAAACATACGTAGAAGGACATTTCAACTACTAGTAATTAATTCTATTTTAGCTGTGTTTTCAATAATTAATAAACACTTGTCTACGTCTCCATCAATTTTAAGTTGCCACATTTTCCCTGATTTTGTGGAGATCTATGAAGTAACAAAATGAAACAAGGAGACTCTAATGATAACATTGTTAAAATCCAGTCCCAAGCTCTACACATGAGAGCATCAGAGAGTATTAGAGAGCCTAGAAAAAGGAGGAAATACGCTGGAACTGAACTTAACTTTTTCTAATAATTTAAATATTGCTATTATCAAAAAGATTAATAATTACTCTTCTTCACTAGAAGAGGATATGAAAGCAGGAAGGAGAGTGTGAGGTTTGCTTTGACTGTGTTTCTCAAGATGGCACCACCCATGTCCTCCAGAGCCATGTGCTGTAAATCTTCTGAGCTGCAGTTTTCCGCCACAGAGTTAAACATTCATAGGATTCAATTAAAACATGCAACTGTATATCTGTATTACACTTTATATGGACTATATATGGAATCTCTTTCACAATGTGGAATTCATAGTAACTAATTAAATAATAAATAATAAAATATATTCTACCTTTTGAAAAATTGTATAACGTTGTTTACTAGGTCTTTAATATTAGATATTCTGCTTTATTTTTTGTTTCAAAGTATGTGTGCACATGTGTTCAGTGCCCACAGAAGCCAGAAGAGGGCATCACCTCCCATAGAGCTGGAGTGTCACCAGTCATGAGCTGCCTGACATGGATGTGGGGAACTGAATACGGTTCCTTTTGCAAGAGTAGAAAGTGCTCTTAACTGCCCAGACAAACTTGTAGCCTTTCTTTTCTTTATTTCTTTTTTTTTTCGTTTTTCTTTTTCAAGCATATCACTGTGTAGCCCATGCTGCCCTTATAGTCTTAATTCTGTGTCAGACTCCCAGGTAAGAACATGTAACAGTAGTACTTGACTTAAAAGGGAAAATCCTCATTTGGAACTGAGTCAACACAATAATATTATTTGCGATGTAGATTATAAGGACACCTCTTAGGTAGCCATGTTTTTCCTCACGCAAATATATATATATATATATATATATATATATTATATATATATGAACACTGTCATAAGTCAGTAGAACTCAATTGAACATTTCACTTTGGGTACTTGTAACCTGAATTCTATATGAGGGCCAGCTGTGATAAAAGCAGGGCCTTCTAACAAACACAATTGCTACGTTATGTTTTGAATCAGAAATCACCCCAGAGTAAAATACACTGTGCATGCAGACAGAAAAAGTACATCGGCTCTTGCTCGTGTGAAAATTAACCGACAGCCTGTTTCAAACTGTGCTTACCCCACAAAACACACCGAAAACGTCAAAATATTTTCGTCTGCCTTGCTTGAGCACTATTTTTAGATGGGTTTTGAAGAGAGGAACACATATTTGTTAAAGATGCCGAATTCGTTCCAGATGGAGGCTTTGCAGTGAACTTATGGGCTGCAGAAGAATGGGTTTTCTTTTGTGAAGAAAACCCCCGAAAGGCTGATCAGCTGAGAAACCAGGGTTTGCCCAGCCCACACCCAGGAAAGAGTCACCCACCGTGGCTCTTATAATCATTCTGAAGCATGCTAAGATCTCCCTTAGGAAATAGAACAATTCAGGAGCAAAGAATAGGAGGAAGGCGTGGAAGGGGAAGGAGAGAGAGAGAGAGAGAGAGAGAGAGAGAGAGAGAGAGAGAATGCACATCTCAGCATCTTCACACAGGGGCCAAAACCTTTCCCTGCCATGTTGAGTTCTGAGTTGGGTGCTGTGAGGCCTGGCAAGCTCTAGCCATGACAGACATTGTAGAATGGGCCTTCCCAGAGTTACAGCTTCTCCCATATTCCAAGGCATGAAGCACCGGGGAGTGCTTAACAGAGTGTTGGCAGACAGCCCACTCTGCAACAGGAACTTGCTTGCCAAGGGTTGCCTGAAGCACATGGGCTGTGTGCAGTCTTCAAGCCATTGCTTTCCTCATTTAGCCCCTGAAGCTGCCATGGGTGGGCCACTTTCTTGAGAACTTTCACCACTGCATAAAATACGTAAACTGACCCTCCCAAGTTGCCCCTCAGGCTATATGCACAATTTGTACGGATTCTACCACTGATCAGTCCAACATGAGCTTTGTATCACACACAGCTCACACGCTCGCACTTCTGGGATGAAATGACACTTTATGGACATTGACCAGCATTATCTTTGGAGATCTAATCAAACCAAGGAAGTAGATAACTACAGCCTCCTTCAGGAGCTGGTCTGGAAAGCAAGAGTGGAAGCCTTTCCATTTGGACAGGGTGAAGTTAATCCTTTTAAAACATCTAAGCATGGAGCTGAGGAAATGGCTCAGTAAATAAGATGACATCCTTAATTCAAGGCCCAGCAACCATGCAAAAAGTCAGTGGCTCGAAACACCAGCATCGAGCAGAGGCGAGAGGCTCTTTGGTCCTTGCAAGCTAGACGGTCTGACTCTAGGTTCACTGGCTCTGACTTAAAGGAATAAGTCAGAGATAGATGACATCTGACATTTTCCTCTAGCTTTCTTATGTGTGTGTGAGCACTCACACTCACATACATAGGCACACATCACAACACACACACACACACACACACACAATGTCAAACATGACTTAGACGTGGGCTCATCTTCCAATATGTAAACAGCAACAGTAACAAACAAACCAAAAGGTAGACCTACAGTCAGAGTTATGCTGCAAAAACATAACTGATGAACTTTGCAAAAGGAGTATCTGTCATAAAACAATTCTAACCCATGCCTGAAAGATTCCAAACGCCAGCGCAGCTTTCAATTTGATACTGGGGCTTCATCATACGATTTCATGCAAGGAAGAATTATAGACTCAATCTGCCTGACAGCTTTGCATATAAAGAACATTGTCTGCATGACGAATGTGACAAGCTTATGAAGTTAGCAATATGCTGTCAAGCCATATTGTCTCAGCAACAGCAGACCCAAAATATTTTCAAATGATTCTGCAAAGGGCAGTGCGGAGAATCCACACAACCGTGTGTTCTGACTTTAACAAAAAGGCACAACTGAGAGAGCATTTACCTTATATCTAATTAGAACCAATCAGCCATAGACCTCATTTAGCCTACACTTAATCTATCATAGGCTCTTATTTTTGTGAGGTGTTTGGAAATATTAGTTTTTGATTTATCATCCCTGGCTTCAGAGCTACAGGATGAAAAAAAAAGTCATTAAACTGAATATAAAAACAGAACATTGTTTCTTAAAAATTATAGAGTGATCAGGGTCTTTGAAAACCCTCTGTGTGATGGCAGAAAACAATCCATAAAAAATAATGGGAAACATCGCTTTAAGAAAATATTGAATCAAAACTAGGAACAGAAAATCATTCAGACAGTCTAGCTTCTTACTTGATTTTTACAACCTGGTCAAAGTTTTGTATTAACTTTTATTTCTCTCTCTCTCTCTCTCTCTCTCTCTCTCTCTCTCTCTCTCTCTCTCTCTCTCTCTCTCTGTGTGTGTGTGTGTGTGTGTGTGTGTGTGTGTTTGTGTGTGTGTTAATTTGTTATATATTTCTGTGCTAAAACCCTGGCCAAAAGCATTTTGGGAAGGAAAGGGTTTCTCTGGCCGCCACATCCTGATCATAGCTGGTTGCAGAGAGAGGTTACAGGGCAGAAACTCAAGCTGGATTAGAGGCAGAAACCACGGAGAAACCCTGCTTTCTGGATTGCTCCCAAGTTCTTGTTCATCTTTCTTCCCCTCCTTCCAGGCTCATCTGCCCAATGGTGGCACTGCCCCCAGGGAACTGGGCCCTCCCACTTCAACCAAAAATCAAGAAAATGCCTATAGACCAGCAATGGAGGTTGGAGGACAGCTTTGGAGTTGGTTCTCTCCTTATACCATGTGGGTCTCCAGATGATCAAACTCAGATCATCAGATTTTGTAACAAGCACCTTTCCCTGCCGAGCCAGCTCACCGACTCCTCATGTTCTTGTTGTTGGTTTGGTTTGGTTTGTTGTTTGGTTTGGTTTTTCAAGACATGGTTTCTGTGTAGTTCTGGCTGTCTTGAAACTCATTCTGTAGACCAAGCTAGCCTCAAACTCACAGAGATCTGCGTGCCTCTGCCTTCCAAGTGCTAGGACTAAAGGTATATGCTACCATGCCTTGCTAACTCCCCATATTCTTAAAGATACCTTTATACTCTCAAATAGGAATGGAGCCTCAAACGCTATTTATGTTATAAATCAGTACAGTAAAAACTAAGATCATACAAGCTAAAGATAGAAATGTTACACACAGGATTTTAACCTTAATATTAACTAGCATTTTCTAGGCGTCTTACGCTAAGCAGTTTAGACATCGAAATACTCCCATTGAACAGATGGGGAAAATAAAGGCAGACTCCAGAGTTGATCAATTCTTCTCCCATTATAGGGCTAGAAGCAAACCCAGTTCATCTGACCTCAGAAACGCTAAACACAGCCACCTGCTTTATAGCTGCCCCACTGACTTGCAGGAGCTTTGCTTCCTGTAACCAAGAACTAATCAGGGTTTTGGGACTAGCCTGTGAAGAACTTGTAACTGTATTAAACTCATAGCCTAATCCAATTAACAAAGGAAATAACCACATTCCTGTCTACACAGCAGCTAGGCAATGGAGACAAAACTTTAGCTCATACAACAGGCTTTGGTAAATATCTCAAGCCTCAATCACCTGTAGAAGCAGGTTTTATTGTTGTTTGTTTTAAGTCGTGTGTGCATGCCTGTTTGTGTGTGTGTGTGTGTGTTCATGTATTAATATGGATGCCTATGAGTCTATATGAGCCTCTGTTTGCTTCTGTGAGCCTCTAGTTGTCCATGGAGACCAGAGTACAAGCTCAGATGCGTTCTTCACCTTCCACCTTGAGACAGCCCCTTTTGTTGTTCACTATTGTATAGGCAGGGCTAGCTGGCCCAGGAGCTCTGCAGATTTCTCCATCTCCACTTTCCTGACAAGAGAGAGCCCTGGGATGACGGACACCACACACATGCTATCCTGTCTGGTTTTATGTAGGCTCTGGGCATCCAAACTCTGGTCTTCACACATTGCTTTCCAGGTGCTTTACACACTGACTTGTCTCCTTGGCCTTATTTGGTTTTGTTGTCTTTTAGAGTTAAAAAGGCTTTGCCAAAACTATAGTGGAATATTACTTTTCATTTGTACTTCCAAGATTCTGTGATGGTCTCTGAAGCTGTCTTCTCCACAATGGATAGTGTATTATCCACCGCAATATAATGACATGTCATGACATTGGGCACTTCTGCTTTTTCTCTAATGGAACATAAGCTTGTCAGGGTAACCTAGATGCAATTAACCATGGCTTGTCTCACCTCTGTTGACAAATAAAGAAAATAATGTTCTGAGTTGGATCAGGCCACGTAAAGGACAGGCCTAGATGAGCTGAGTCTAGCTTTAGAGTTTGACAGAACACTGATTTTTTTTTTTTTTTAATATCAGCAGGTTAGTCTTCTAATGTCAGCTTGACACACCTAAAATCATCTGAGGAGAGTCTTGATGAGGACCTATCCAGATCAGGTTAGTCATATCTGGAAGGGGGTATCATTTTGGTTATTAATTGATGTGAGATGACACCAGCCCACTATGGGCAGCATCATTCCCTGAGAAGGCAGTCCTGAACTAGATAGAACAGGAGATGGCTAGATGAAAGCAAGCAGACAACATGGGTGCATTTGTTCTATGGATATATACATGTGATGAGCTGCCTCAAGCCCCTTACCTCAGAGACTTCCTTGTAATAATTTAGTATAACCTATAATTATGAGCCAAATAGACCCCTCTTTTCCCCCAAGTTGCTTTAGGTAATGATGCTTTATCATAGCAAAGAAATGAAAGTACACCACCTTGCTTCTTTGTTTCTCTCTGAAAGAACAGCAACCAGTGCAAATAGAACTCTACATACAGACCACACACACACACACACACACACACACACACACACACACACACACACATCTAAGAAGATGTCAATGTCAGGAATGCATAGAAGGATTAACTGTTTCATGTTTCTATGTGTGCTTTCTACTCCTGGGCTTCCTGTGTGGTTCAGAGAGTGGCTGAGAAAGTAATGACCAGTATATCTGCCACAGGGGCATCCAGGCATCCTAGAACACAGTCATAAGCTAATTAGACTCTGAATGCTCGCCACAAAGTCAGCCTGCTAATGATTGCAGAAACATGCTACGTAAATACAATTTCCTTGCTTAGTTTTCAATGTTATCAATTATGTATTTGGGACAGGACCTTGGAAAATTGCTTTGAGAACAAACAAGAAATAGAGTCCCTGGTGATGTGAAACCATTTGTCGCACACCACCTGTGTGAAAGGCATTCTGGGAAAAGGAGAGGATGACTGGAGCCCTCAGCTATTCATCTCAGGACTTAGTGCTAAAGGAAACAGCCACACTACAATGAGCATGCTGTTCTAAATTACGACAATAGTTTCTGGAACATTCATGACCAGGCAAGTTGTCTTGGGTGCCTCAGGCTAATTCATGGCATATTTAGATCTGCTTTCATTCTTCAAAGAAAAAAAAAAGAGGCCTCCATTTCTTAGATAAAGCACGTTTCTCAGTTTGTGTTTCTACAGCAGGTCAGCAGAAGACAAACACACAGGTACACATGGGGTTTGTGCTGGAGTTGGAACAAGGCGCTGTCAGTGACCAGTCCTGACCTCCCCACAAGCTGTTCTGGAAGCAGAATAGACTGCGAGGGTTCTACAAGAAGAATCCTCTCCCATTTTGCATTATTCTGCCATTGGCTCAAGACCCCATATATTTTTTTGTGGATAAAGATTCTAGGGAGCAAAAAAAGAAAAGAAAAAACGTTAAGATCTCCATTTGCTTTGTATTGAAATACATCAGTTTCTAACTTGCTATTGGTCTTTAACTTTCCTCATACTTTTGTATTAACTGGGCTGGGTGTGTATATTTTATTTGAGTTAAACGATAGAAACCAGACAGTGTCGTTAGAGCAGAGCAAAAAGAGAGCAAGGAGGACAGAGGGGAGTGGGCAGAGGATTGCCCACTCCCAGGAGCACAGGCTTTCCCACCATGGTAACCAGGTAGCTATGAGGCAGGACAGGCCTTCCGAGCTCCCAGTGAGGGGCTTGCAAAGATTCATGGCCCACTTGAAAGTCAAACTCATCTAGTGTTTCTGGAGTGTGTGATTCACACTCTAATAGATGGACACATTGGTTTCAGAAGCCCAGGACTGAGACTTCCTCCAAAGTGAATTCCTCACAGAGGACCTTGCTCAGTCTGAAAACTGAGTAACTTTTGTGACCTCAGCAAAAGGAAGACCAAAGACAGTCAATCTCAGGACAAAGCTTCTTGTATATGTGGGATCTGATGTGTTTGCCATGAGAGAAATGTCCATAGAAACCAAGTCAGCTAGCCACACTGTAGGTAGACTACAGAGTGAACCCTGCAGTCTGGAGTCCAGTTTTCTACATGCAAAGAGAAGATCTCAGAGGCTCTTGGGCCAACATGCTTATGTTCATCTAGTGCTGTCATCAGAGAAAAAGAAGCAAATGAAGGTTGATTATGTTTTCAGGTGAATTTTCCTGGAAACAGTACCTTCAGTTAGACCCCACCAGGGAGGCACAGGCTGAAAGTTAGATGCCACAGTTTGTCTCCGGGCCCACGGAAGGATGTGAGATTTCATGTGGACCAGAGGAAACATAAACTTCAGGCTCCTCAGCTCTGCAGCCATCTTGGGCAGTCCTCCAAAGAAAGCACAAGCCATGCCAACTAGCACAAGCAACACACCAGTAGCCTGGGATAGGAGCGCAGAGCAAGGTAAGAGGGGTTAAAGGATAGACCAGTACAATGCTAGCTTCCAGAAGGACAGATTCCTAAAAGTTCAGACACACAGGATGCTTGTTCCTTGTCCAACCCCCATGACAACTTTTGTGGACCAATGAGATGGCTCAGTGGGTAAAGGCACTAGACTTTGACTCCCAGATCCCACGTGGTAGAGAGAAAGTAGATTCCCAAATGTTGTCTTCTGACTATCACATATTCTGTATAAGTGTATACACACACACACACACACACACACACACACACACACACACACATACACACATACACACACAAAGAATTAAAAGAATAAAAAGGTTTAAAAAGACAGTGTTTATGTATGTAGATGTACATGTTCACTTGTCTATGTGGTGGTACACACTTGAGTGTATGTGAGCATACATTTGTGTGTATCTGTGTGTGTGTGTGTGTGTGTGTGTGTGTGTGTGTGTGTAGACCAAAGATACACTGAGTTTGTAGTTACTCAGATGCTATTCTCCTTTCCCAGACACGGTCTCTCACTGGCTTGACTCTTACAGAGGAGGCTAATGTGGCTGGTCTACCGCTCTAGGAATCTGCCAGTCTCTGCATTTCCTATATTGAGATGTCAAGTGTTCACTGCCACACCCAGCTGGTTTTCATAAGTCGTGAAGCTTCAACTCAGGTGCTCATGGTAGCAGAGAATACACTTTACCAACTGAGTCATCTCCCCAGTATCTATGTATAATCAATTCTATTCCCAGGGCGAGCTGTGGGCCAGACCCTGCTAGGACATGTCTAGTTGATGCTCTTGTCCCCAAACCAGCACAGACAAACCAGCAATTGCCCCTACATCATCACATTAATCTAACAATACCATTAACGTGCACAAGGAGGGATGAGCACTCCTGGCTGTAAAATTCGTATGTCGGCAAAGCAATTTCATCCCATGGCACGAGCCAGTCCATCACCACCCTGGTGCTGCAGATTTAATAGCTTAATTTTCTATGAACTGACAATGTCCATCCTCAGAAGCCCCTTGCAGAATGCCTTGGGACAAGAGTACATACCACATCGTTTGTTACTGTGTTTCCATAATCACCTCCCCTCCACACACACACATGCATACATATCAGAACCATTTCGAAGGGTGGGCAGGGAGGGATGAGCTAGCAAGGGAGACTTAAGCATTGCCTCAATATTTGGAGAACATAAGGTATTATTACAGGATTAATAAGCAAGGCTAGCTCAGCAATAGGGAAGACTGCCAAGGGAGGCTGTGGAATCGCTAACACCAGAGATAATGAAGGCTGAGAATAGATACCCACCCAGAATGGATTTTATAGACAATAAAAATCTCTCCCACTATGCTAGGAAAGGGGGGATGAGCTATGTCGTTCACTGTAGGGCTCTTCCAGTCCAAATGGCTTCATAAATTAGACCAAGCCGTTTAGTTTAAAATATGACTTACTAAGTATCACTTATTCCAGAGGAGATCCAGTACAGAGGTGGGTAATGCAAAAGCTACTGAAAGACAAACATAATGGGAATTACAAATGCATGACTAAGACGTGTAAGCAAATGCCTGCTCTAAAAATAAAATAAAAAATAGAAATCAATTGTGTATTGTACAGAAATAGAGACCAAAATACCATTCTGTTCAGTGATATCTTCTCTGTTTTGTTGTATTTTATTTTATCTTATTTTATTTTATTGAGACAATATGGGCTCTCAAGTAGCTGAGGCTATCCTTAAACTATGTAGCTGAGGCTATCCTCAAGTTCCTCTTGCTTCTGCTGGTCAAGGGCAAGTCAATAGCATCCTATCTCAGAGTGATACAGTTCAATTGGGGGGGGTCACCTTGACTAAACACTAATGTCTATGGTGTAGAGACACAGCTCCTTACACCTGCTTTGGGCACAGTGCTAAGGCATGTTACAGAATGACACAAGAGTTTACAAACACCTGAAAAAGAAGTTATAGGACTCTTTAAGATTCTGGGGTATCCTGTGAATGTGTCCAGGGGTTCAAATTTCCCTATGCTGAATTATGATCTGTTAAGATTAGACTAACAAGAGTTTTAAATTCTGTGCACTGAGGTTAGAGTAGCATATAATGTAGTTAGTAGAGTACTTGCCACACAAGCAGGAAGCCCATGGTTCCATTCCCAGCACTACATAAATTGACCATGATAACGCATGTCCCTAAGCCAACACTGGGCAGGTTGAGGAAGGAGAGTGGAAAGTTCAAGATAAACTTCACTGGAAGTTTGAGGTCAGTTCTGGACTAAGATTCTATGTCAACAAAATGAAATAAAACAACAGCAAGAACAAAAAAACATAAAATACAAAACCAAAAATCAAAGCAAAATCCTAAAATTTTCACTAAGGAGTAGAAGGACAGGGACTGGGTCCTTGTCTGACTGTGACGCCAGGCTCACTGCATGACACATAAATTCACTCCACTCTCCTTAAATGAGTGACTCAAATGAACACAATAACAATCTGTTTATCAGTATCCTGGAGTGGCATCTACCCAAGGAGAGCATTTTGCCTCTGCCCTGAGATTCAACTCATAATTGTTTTCTTTAGTTTAACGCTAAGATTTTTTTTTTTAATTCCCATTACTGTGACTTTTATTGTGTTTCCAGCGGGTACTGGTCAACTATCTGATCATCTGTAATTTTGTATTTCAAGTTTTAATATTAAGGGTGATATAATAAATTACTAGCAGCTCTGAGCCACCTGCCCTTCCAATTTCAATTGTTCAATAAGTTCCAGATAAATTGTGTGTGTGTGTGTGTGTGTGTGTGTGTGCGTGTGTATGAGTGTGTGGTATTACAGTACATACACTTATGCTGTAATTGGTTCATTTTGGCTTGTATCCAAACACGAATGTGTGAACCGAAAGGAGTTATTATAAAAACTCAAGAACTCTTTCAATGAAGTTGAAGGCATATGATATACGATATAATGGAAGGTAGCTATGCTCACCACTACACCACAAACATAAACATAAGATATAATGAAACAACCAAGCAGACAAATCCCCAAATATGTTCGTTACTCATACAGTGACACTGGACACTCATTTACTTTCCCAAGTGAAGAAATGGATTTGATTTGGATTTTTAGGTAAGATAAAATCACCACAGGCATGCCTTTGATATGTATAAAATGATATACAATAGCCAAAACCATTTTTCAAAATCTCTCCTAGTTTCTTTTCCTGTCACCATGATGAAACTTCTTGGACAAAAGCAACGTAAGGGGGAAAAAGGTTTCTTGTGGCTCAGAGTTGAAGGTGCTATCAACCACGGTGGAGAAGTTTTAACAATTGAAAACTGAGACTAATCATCATGGGATCCAGTTCCTTTTTCATAAAAAAAAAAAAAATCATTTACATGGTAACTATTATGCATAAAACACTAATTAGGGGCTCAAGGCTGCAGCTCAGCTGTAATGAATGCTTGTCTAGCATTCATGGAATCCTATGTTCTATATCTGTGCCCCATATACTGGGTGGTGACACAGGTCTGTAATCACACATTCATAAAGTGGAGACAGGAGAAAGGGAGTTCACATCACTTTGGAGCTCAAGGCCAGCCTGTCTCAGAGAACAAAACCTAAACAAACAAACAAACAAAACCAACAACATAAAAAACCTTAAAACAAACCACACAGAACAAATCCACTGGTTAAAATGGAAGATGCAATTAAGAGCTAAGGCCTTGTGGGATCTTTGGATTAATAGGGAAGGAATTGACAAAAACACAATTATACAAACACATATGCATTTGTAGTGATACTAGGGGTTACACATGAAGAAATGTTCTGAGGAATTTACTGGGGATATGGACCAACCAATAAAAGACAGACTGTTAGGAAGTCAGGAAAAGATGATGTTCTAGAATGTTCCATGAGATCTATGAAAAGCAGCAAGGGCAACCCTAATTCTGGGGAGGATGGCCGATCTCACAGGTGACTGTATAATGTAGAATAACCCCTCTTCAAGCCTCAAAAATCTTAAAATTAATATTCATATTAACAGAGAATTCATTGGTGTTTGAGAGGTCTGGCTATCCTCAAAGTTGCTACACTGCTGAGGCTGACCTTGAACTCTTGATCATCTTGTCCCTACTTCCTATTGCTGGGATTTCAGGCATGCACCACTATATCTTACCAACAGAAAACACTATTCTCACACTAACAGATAACTGCCATCCCACTGTCTGGAAAGGCGTTAGCATCTCAACACTGGAGGCCAATGAATGTATTTCTTGTTTCCATGAAAACTTTATGCTTATTTAAAATTTCAATGTACCATAAACCAAACAATATATCATACTGTTAAACCATTTAAATGTGCTGCCTTGTTCAAATGGAAGAACAGTGGAAATATTGGGGAGTTTCAATACCACAGGGCGACACTGGCAACACATCTCAATACTAACATAAGTAGACAAGACTCTGTGTCACCTAGTTGAACACATGGCTAAACAGTCATCAGCTACTTTCCTTGTCATAGACAGAGACTAGCCATCTATTGATGACAGATATCCTCAACATTAAAGTCAAGGCTGAAATTGTCCCTTTCCTGCTCTCAGATTTTCAACAGTACTTCTCTAGTGTCCTTTAAGACTGAGGGATCATGCATGGTTCTTTGGTGGTATTTTGATAAACAAAAATTGCAATAGCAAGTCACATAGGAATGCTAAATTTTAAATTTATAAAACAGGGAAACTCATCCCTGGATAGGATGAAGATCAGACGGAAACATCCCCCCTAGGCTAAAACTCACACCAACTGGTAGTACTGCTTAGCAATGTAGCTGTGCAAAGAAAAGGCCCACTCTCGTCAAAGAATCCACACTGGAATTAGAAGGGTCCAACAATAACCTAATAATATCAAATACAGGAA
Organism: Mastomys natalensis; assembly: GCA_021653895.1. Classification (NCBI taxonomy): domain Eukaryota; kingdom Metazoa; phylum Chordata; class Mammalia; order Rodentia; family Muridae; genus Mastomys; species Mastomys natalensis. The sequence goes on along the minus strand of JAJTUV010002565.1, from coordinate 312,747 downwards.
GAAAAGGAAAGAGAGAGAAAAAGCAGTGGGCGGGATGTCATGAGACAGGCAGGATTTTAAGGTAGTCCCAGAGTTTTATGGGGAAATTTATCCTCCAATTTGAGGTGCTAATAACATATGAACTATTAAGTAATTAGAAATAGCTGGGATCTTTAGGAGAAGAGAATTAGAGAAGGCATCAAGGTGGGCTACTCTGCTGGTTAGCTTTAATGGTTAATTTGACAACCTGGAATCATCTGGAACAAGAGTCTCCATAAAGGATGGTTTATGTTGGGTTGGCCTGGGGACAGGGGATTGTGTTAAGTTAATTCACTTAGGAAGAGTCAGTCCACCACTGGCAGCACCATCCCCTCAGCCAGGCGTCCTGAATTGATAAGGATAGAAACATAAGCTCTAGCCTCATCTAACACAGGCAAGCAAGTGAGCATGTGTGGGTTCATTTCCTTCTGCTCTTGGCTGTAGATGTGATGGGCTAGGCTTTTTGAAGCGCCATCTTCCACCATGATGAACTGTAATCTATAACTGTGGGCTGAAATAACCCCTTTTTTCTCCCAAGTTGTTTTTCTGTATTTTACTATAGTAATGGAATCGAAAGCAGGAGGACACCTACGATGGAATCTTGGTGACTTTTATAGGAGACAAACATAATGGGTTACTGTCTTTGGCTATGTGATACACTGTGTCACTTGGAGATGGCCAACAAGAAGACCACCACTAAATAAGTTACAAAGAAATGAGGAGTCTTTTGGATCAGTTCTAGTCAGAAGTTGAGAACTTTATATTTGTCATTTCACAAAAGATTTAACACAATTCATATTGTTATTATTACCTTAATTGTCATCAAAATTCACATAGAGGCAAAACAAAGGTGACATTTAGAATACTTGCTTTGAAAATAAGTTTTTAAAATTTATGAGTGTGTGTCTGTGTGTGTCTGTACACATGAGTGCAGGACCTAGAAAGGTCAGAAGAGAACATCAGACCCCCTTAAGCTAGAGTTACAAACAGTTTTGTGACACCTGCCATGGTTCTGGGAGCAGAACTCCAGGGCAGTCTGAGCTCCTAACTGCTGAATCATCCCTCTACCTCAAGAATATTTTCAAAGATAAATCTTATTTGTCTGATAAACAACAAAAAACACTGGAGAGTCTATGTAGACTTTCAATCTTCATCTTCCTTGGTAAATGTATTTCCCACCCCTCAATCCAAAGCTTTCCTCTGTCTTAAACAACAACAACAAAAATTGATTCTTTAAAACTTCCTTCCACATAGAAAGGGATCCCAGTAGTGAGGCTGAAGCATTACTCAGCATGTCAATATTTACTAAACCCCAAAAGTACATTCCAGACACTGAGCTCAGCATGAGGTATATAGAGGGCAACTGAGACCTTCAGCTGAGCTGCCAAGCACTCACTAGCTAGTACAGGGAGACAACAGCTAAAGAAACACATATCTGAGACACAGCATAAGTTAGTAACAGGGGTAAACATGTGGGGCCGTGGAAATGTAAGCAAGAAATAAATTGTGCATGGTTGGGGATTGGAGTTAATGAAAATATTCATTTTAGAAGTCTCTTTAAGAGGTAATAAAATCATGAAAAATCACCAAAGATCCAGTTTAGTTTTGGTAAACAAAGTCCTTAGTAAGGCAATGGGGGATTATTGGGAAGAACAATTTGGGGGAAGAACAGGTCTAGTGTTTGTCAAATGAATCGGTGTAGGTCTACAGAGATTTCTAGCTCAGTCAGTGAAGTGTCTCCATTGCCAGAATGGAAACCTGAGTTTGAATTCCCCATTACCCATGTCAAAAGTCTAACATAGTGGTATATGTGTGTGATTTCTGAGCTGGGGGTGGGGTGAAGAGTGGAGACAAGTATATTCCTGAAATTCATTGAACAGCTAGTCTAGTAAATCAGTGAGCTCTAGATTCTGTGCCATCTCTCAAAAAGTAGTGTTGAGAGAGATTAAACAGGCCACTTGGCATAGATTTCTGACTACAATATACACATGCACATAAATGCATATGTATACACATGTACACACATTCACATCAGCACACACACACACACTACCACACACACACACACACACACACACACACACACACACACCAACTCAATGGCTACTGATGAGAATGGAGCTGAATTACCTGCCTCCCTGAATCAGTCACTTTTTCTTTTTGCTGTTGCTACCTAACTGACCAGGAGCAAAGCAGGGAGGTTATTTGGGCTCACAGTCTGGATGCACAAGGTCCATCATGAATAGGGGGGAAGCATGGTAGAAAATACTTCCACGATAGCTGAAACATATGTCAGTTGCCTGCTCACATCTCAACAGAACAGGAAGCAGAAGTAGAACAAGAAGCCAAGTTAAGCTGTGAGCCTCAAGGCCCACCCTTCAGAAAGCTACTTCCTCTAGCCTAGAACCCACCTCCCAAAGCGTCTATGACCTTGAAAACACCACCTCTGTCCAGGCAACTACGTGTTCAAGCACATTAGCCACTAAGAGGCACTGATATGCAGAGTATAACATTTATCTAGGAGTTAAGTTCGTATTTACTCTGTAACACAGTGAAAAGAAATGGGATGCATTTAGCAAGAACAGCAGGATTCAGTGGCAGTATACGAAGAAAAATTGTACAAAGATAAGTTTTTTATCACTAAGACCAAAATAGTTGACATCATAGTCTAAAGGAGTGCTGATTCCTCTTGGCTCCCAGGCTTGGAGGATGAAGTCTGTGGTTGGTTGGCCCCATGTACTTGGCTGAATGTCAAGGCAGCAGGATCATATGGTGGAGGAAATCCTTCAGTTCATATCAGGCACAAGGGGGAAAGACAACAAGGGACAGGGAACATACTGGCCCCAGAGACACACCGTAAGGGACCCACTTCCATCAGCTGAGCCCTATCTGTCAATAATGCCACAGTATACTACAATACTACAAATATACAGGAGTACCCTCAGTCCACTTAGAACCTTCATGATCTAACTGTCTTAGGTCATACCCTCACACAGACACACATACGTGAGCTTTCGTAATGTAGCCTTTTCCCCCTATAGTCATGACTACTTTTAAACTAACATTGAGCATATCAGACCCTCTGATGGCACTGGGCAGCTGCATACAAAAAGTTAATAAACCTTGGATGGAAAGGCGACTGGGGTAGACTTGCTCCATCACACAAAAGGGGGAGGAAATGAGTGAAGAAAGACTCTGCAGTGATGAGGAGTACTGAGTAAAACTTTACAGGCGTCATAGCTTGGAAAACCAGGGTATGGACTTTTGGAATAAGAAAACAGAATAACGAGAATGAGGGAGGTAAGAGGGAATAAAGAAAGAAGGGTGAGGAACAAACAGAAGCAGGACAGAGTGGGGAAGGAGGGATAGAAGGATGGATGAATGGAGGGAGGGATGGGTGGAGGGAGGGATGGGTTGAGGGTGGAATGGGTGGAATGGGTGGAGGGAGGGAGGGAGGGGGGAGGGAGGAAGGGAGGGGGAGGAAGGGAGGGAGGGAGAGATAGGTGGAGGGAGAGATGGATGGAGGAAGGGATGGGTTGAGGAAGGGAGGGAAGGAAGACAGGTGGTAAAGGAGAGAAGAGAAAACCCAGTGAGGGGAGAGAAAGCCCCTCTCTTTATGGTCTTATAAGGGAAGTGGTTCCACCTCAGAGCTGGGAGGAGGGGGAGACCAGGTCCTGGAATGACACATGGCAAACATCACAGAGCTGCACAGAGTTAGGACAGCATAACAAGGAAGTGACTCTTCCTGTCCGAGCCACAGCACATAAAAAAGAAATTCCAAGGCCAGAAATGCAGAGCTCAGGGGCAGGTGTCCCAGAGCAAGGCTCAGGATGCTGTTGTTCCAGGAACCACCCAGATGGAGACCACATGTCTAGAGGGAAAAAAACAGACAAACTAAGCGGCCAAAGGTGGCCACAGAGGCAGATGTGCGCCAGCTCAGCTAGAACCATACAGAGGCTGACTTGTACCTTGACATATACATTATATATCACATATATACCTATATGTATACATACACACATATATGTATATAGATAATATCAAGTATACAAGCACATAAACATATATACACATACATAGGAGTATATATATGAATGTGTGTATGATATGTGTGCAAATATATGTGTGTAGAACTTCATTTTCCAAGTGATCATACCCCGCTGAAAGTTCATCTGAGCACCATCCTTTCTTGACATCATCATTTCCTACAGACAGTAACAACACTACCTTGTTTGGTTCTCAAGTACAACGCTAGAATTTATCTGTTTCCATGGTGATGCCAAGACCAGTTTTTGGCAGTCTCCATCATTTAACTAATGCTCACTGGACGAGTGGATGACATCTAGTAAGAAAAGTCCAAGGCATAATCTTCCAGGAGTGGGTGGCTCTGCGTTCTAAGTAGACACACCAACCCCACATAGCATCCACTCAAGAACAGAGGCATGCTCCCCTGTTTAATGTCATTTGCTAAAGAGCTTACAGTCATTGTCTATAAACCCTCTCTGTGACTTGGCGTTTAAGTTCCCAAAAGTGCATGAAAGTTAACTCCAGGGAGTCATTCACAAAGTCTTTGCTATGGTGCTGTTTCCTTACACGAATATCTCCTGAAATAGAAAGGCCAGTGATGGTAAGGTGGACATTTTCCCCTTGCAAACAAAAGCTAACTAGACTGGTGAGTGGCATGGCCTCAGCTGGATAGTTTGAAGAGTCTTAGCCAAGAATAGTAGAGCTAAGCGTTTCCATGCATGGATGGCCTTGTGTTTACCAAGGTTACAGCAAGGAAAAGTTGAAACTAGTGGTGTGTAGGGTGAGTGACAGGTGACATAAGGTGGTGTAGGTTCCAGAATGAAGCTATATGACAAAGCATTTGGAGTGATTATGGCTAGTTACAACTCAGGGGTGTGTGTGTGTGTGTGTGTGTGTGTGTGTGTGTGTGTGTGTGTGTGTGTAATGACAACTTTCATATGAATTAGAAGCAAAAAAGAAAAATGACTTCTTACATTCTTTGTTCCTTAAATGTTTCTTTTTAGTATATAGAAAATCGTGGCTGACTTCTGCAAGGATGAGAGAGGGAGAAAAGGAAGGGGAGGGGCTGGGAGAGGTGAAGGAAAAAAGGAAGAAGGCAGGAGAGACAGATGAAGGGAAAAGGGTAGAAGGGTTAGGCTGGAGAGGAAGAGAGGCAGAGGGAGAAAGAAGGATGAGGAGAGAGAATTCTGTGGAGAAAGCATCCTGTGGAAAGCTGTTTCAACCACTGTGCTCAGAGCCCAGTCAGATTCTTTTTCCACATTTCCACGATGGGCTTCAAGGAATTCTCATCATTAAAACCACAACTGGGATCCATTAGAATATTTAATTTGAAAAATCAATAAGCAAAATAACGCTCTAAGCATGTTTTCCTTTTTAAAAGGAAACCATTTAGAGACACTTAGTGTTCACCAAGTGAGGGATCTTAGCACTTAAAGAGGGAATTAGGAGCTCACGACTCCAGCCAGCAGTTACAGGCAGCTAGCGTGGTGCTTCTGACCTTAACTTACCATACCTATAAGGCACCTTCATTTGGAGCAGGGGTTCTCAACCTGTGGGTCACGACTCCTTGGTAGGAACGGCCCTTTCACAGGAGTGGTATAGCATATATCTTGTATATCAGCTCTTTGCATTACAATTCATGACAGTAGCAAACTTATAGTTATGAAGTAGCAACGAAAATGATTTTATGGTTGGGGGTCACCACAACAGGAGGAGCAGTGTTAAAGGGTCACAGCATTAGGAAGGCTGAGAACCGCTGATTTAGCATCTTGTAACTCATTGTCTTTCTTGATGAGGAAGCTAATGTTGGCTGGTGACTCCAGGATTTCATGCTTCTGACTGAAGCACAGAGAAAAACTCTGCATGGATAAATTTGCATCTTCATTCAAAAGAAATGAAACCTTAGACACCTCAGCAATATCTAAAAAACTGAGAATGTGCACAACATTAAATTGCTTCTTATGTCATCACCTGCCAATAACCACTGAGAATGATACCATTTTCATGGATTACACAGAGGCCAGCAAGATGGTGAAGAGGGGAAAAGCACTTGACTTGCATGCATGGTGACCTGAATTCAATCCTTAGGACTCAGAACGGGGGTTGGGGGGAGAGAGAGAGAGAATCAGCTTCACACTTTAGTCCTCTGATCTCCACATACATGCTGCTGAAAGTATACATACACACACAGAGAGAGAGAGAGAGAGAGAGAGAGAGAGAGAGTAATAACAATAATTGTAATTATTATTTTTGTGATAAATTTTAAAAATGTAAAATAATTAGAGTCTGGGGAGATAACTCGATGGGATGGTTAAAATGCTTGCTTGGTTCACAAGTGTTAGGAACTGAGTTCAGATCCCCATAACCAATGTACACACTTGTAGGCTTGGCAGTAATTCCAGTTTGAGAGGCAGAAACAAGAGATTCCATGGCAAGCTGGCTAGCAACACCATCTTAGGGATTTCTTGGATGGACTGAGAGATGCTGCCTCAGTGAGTAAGGTGGAAGAGTGATGGAGGTTAAGTCCTGACATCTAAAGCTCATACATGTTCACGCACGTGCTCATACATGTGCCTACACACATGCAAGTCTGAAGGATCTTAATTTCAAAGACTTCCCCGCCAGCCCACAAAAAAAGCTAATAAAACTTCTAGAAGCGTGTGTCTGGTATAAGAAAGCATTGAAAGGCGAGTTTGTGAAACTTTCAGACTGTCAGGAAGGTTATGAGTGGAGACTACAGCTCTTTGAAACGTACCTGCAGGTTCCTGACAGGGACCTGATGTGAGGAGTCTGAAGCAGGCTTTCTGCTCTGACTAAGCATTTTGCATCTTCATTTTTTTTCCTACAAATACACTTATTTCATAGAAAGGTAGAAGAAAATTCAAAGATTGTTTTCAGTGTCTCAGAGACCAAAAGCATGACACTGGTGATGGTCTGTCCTCCAACTGACTGCTAAGCTCCATGGATTGTTTATCCTTTGTTTGTTTGTCTGTCTGATTTCTCATAAACTGACATTTCCAATAAAGGCTGTAGCTATCCTGACTCTCAGTACCTCTTAAGAAACTTCTCACTTGGAACTTCTTGTTTGGAATGGACTCTTAGTTAGTAACTAAAAACAATAGCCTTTCCCATTATGCCTCTCTGATATCTCTAAACTGGCTGCACAACAAGCTCATAACCCATTAATAAATTGCTGACACAACAGAAAATCAACCTGCAAACAAACACTTACTTTTCAAAGATATTAAAGTGTAAGTGGCTATAATTCTCTTTCCTATGCCCAGGGTCCAGCTCCTCCGCTCACTGCAGCCTGCCTACACACTTCACACCATTCTCTTTAAGAGTATAAATGGGTCTGTCTACACTCCATAGGATGATTCCACTGAGGTTGTAAAATAGCAAATTCTCTCTTCTGCGTATGGGATAACATTTGTCATGAAAGTCTTAGACTATCTGTAAGGAGTCTGATTTTTAAAAGTTAAGATAACAGCAGGTATTTTGAGGCTTCAAGACTCCAGACTGATAAAGTTCCCTTCTATTTGGTAGGATCTCCTATCTCTTGGTGGTCACAGTCAACAGCTGATAGCTTAGAGTAAGATGAACTCTCTGATACCTACAAGCGGCCCAGAAGTTCTTCTTCCCCTGGGAGATCTACAGAGTGTGGTCATGTCTTGCCTATGTGAACAGAATCCAGGGACTCGAAGTGAAAGGCTTGCAGGAAGCCTTTGTTAGGAACTGGAATGTAAATCTTTCTGCTTTCTGATGGTCTTAGATGGCACCTGTGAGAAGGTCATTTGACCCCTAAAGGAGTCACAACCCTCAGATTGAGAATCACTTAGCTAGAGAATGGGGTGCTGCTTTGGACAGCAAAGGTAGGTTGATGCAGCAAGACTGTATGTCTGATGGTAGATGGTCATGACCATCACCAGGTTAGGGGTCCAAGCCCCTGAATCTCAAGGCTGATTCTAGATTCCGGGTTATGAGTGCAGAAGAGGCAATGGGACAAAGTGTAGGTGGGAGGACACTGACCATGTCCTCACCGGCACTCGCATGGACAAACATGACCAATTCGAATGGGCATAAGGCTAGCTTAAGTTTTAAGCATCATTTCTATCTAAAGACTTCACATTCAGGGTCAGGATGATACTTCTCGGATGGGACAGTTGTAGAATGTACAACGTGCTGGGTGCTAGACAGAGCAAGCTCAGCTAAAACCCTGAATGTATCCACGTGCCATGCTGCTTGGAATGAGGCAAGGTATTTACTTAATATATGAGAACAATGGAGGTGCACATAACATGGAGGTGCACATAACTTCGATAAACGGGCTGAGATACAGTGAGGTTCCCTGTAAGTGGCCTGGCCCTGTGCATAGCCTCCTGCAGGTACCAACTGTGTTCTTATTATACCGTATGTCTCCCCTGACAGCATCTCTGGCCCTTTTTATATTAAGCTAAACTAGTATAAACAAAGGGAAATTGCTTGCAAGAACTAGGCAGGCTGAGCAGACCTCCAGAGCATAAGGGAACTACAGCTGAGGAGAGACAACAAGTAATATACTCTTTGCAGCTGGTATATAAATTCCATTAAGGGAGGAGAGACATGTGTTTATTCTGCAGATCATAGTCTAAATCTTATGAAAATCCCCTCGTTGAAAAACAGGAGAGAGGTCTAAGGCTGTGACTTGATGTCAGATTTCTTCTGGAATGCCACAGAACAGCAAGCTGGCTTCTTCTACAATCCTACACACAGGATCCTGTTACAAGTTATAGCACCCCATTCTGTAGCTAAGTCGTTCTCAATCTGTGGGTCATGACCCCTTTAAGGGGTCAAATGACCTTCTCACAGGGGTCATCTCAGACCATCAGAAAGCACAAATAATTACATCACAGTTCCTAACAGTAGCAAATTTTTGGTTATGTAGTAGTGACAAAATTAATTTTATGCTCGGGACACACCATAATAAGAGGACTATCTTAAAGGGTCACAGCATTAGGAAGGTTGAGAACCACTGTGTTAGTTTAATATCTCAGCCTTTTAGGATCTAGACTCCTGTGTTTAACATAAAATCTAAGTCAAAAATAAATGTGAGCTACTTTCTGTGGGAGCTGAGAACCAGCCTCAAGTCCGCAGCATGAGCAATACGTGCTTGTAACCACCCAGCCATCTCTAGCCCCTTCTGCTTCATTGTACTTAGATTCTCTACCTAATCACCTAGACAGCAGCTCACATTGTTCAGAAAGAGCATGCAGAAGCGTTAGTCGTTCCTAAAGGTCTGATGCTGGTTCGCGTGTCTCTGAACTTTTCCCATGTTCCAATGCAGTCTCATTGGTTCTAGCTCTTTAAAAGCTTGATATTAGTACAAGTTCCTCCAAGGTGTTTTCCTTGGACCTTGTTTCGATGCTTCTGTGTTGCCCGGTGTTCTGTCCATCTGTCCACAATTACACTGATAAGAGAATGCAATGTAGTAGTGTGAGTTTACATCTATTATTTTCTTATTATCCATTTCATGATGTTCTATCTATGTTCTCATTCCATCTTGTGTCCCCGACACAAAGATAGCATAATGTCTGGTTCATGGTGCTAAATGATAAATGTGTGATAAAACTCATGAATGTCAAATCAAGAAGCAATTCCAGGAATGCCTGTGTTGGTTGGGACACTGAATATATCACAAACTTGATACAGTCATCCAAAGCAAATCCATTACTTGGGACTATTTGCTAGTCAGTGTGAGGGGAAGATGTATTTCCTGAAAGGAATTTTTTATGCTCAATGAGTTGAGGCAAGATCATGGAATCTGAGACCTCTGAAGATGTTTGCATCAGTCAGCTGCCCTGTGAGTCTGCACACTGGGCTAAGTCAGTCCCTCGTGCCCTCTCTGCTATTGCTCGAAGGATATGGATCACATCTTTGTGAGCCATCATTTTGACTCGAAACTGACATCCAGAATACCTCAGTCGCTACGTGTCTACCTCACAGCATAGTGTCTGAACTTAGGAAGTTAAGCAAATAAGCCCATGGCAGATTGTTTTAAGATGGGTACCCCTCTACCGTACATAGAATATTTTCTTGATGCATACAGAAGAGGCCCTAGTGTTATTCATATCACAATGATTCACTTTGTTTGCAGAACTGACAGGAACTAAAGAAGAAACCAGAAATGAATGCTGAAAACTTGCAGGGCAATAGAAAAATATTTAATGTGGTGGTGGTGGGGATTTGAGCAGTACCTTTATTGTCGTGGATATACCTACAAATCAGAACAGGAAAAGGAATTCTTGGGGGTGGGAGGAGAGTTAAGACAAAATGAGATCTTGCATTAATTACTGAAATCCAGCTATTCAGAGGTTAAAGCCACTCTGCAGCAACAGGTAAAGGGCTCATAACTCATTTCCACTGGAGGGTGGCGAGACAAGCTGTTCTTTCCATGAATGGGCGGAACAAGCATAGTCTTGCAAGCAAAAAAACTGAAGGGGACAAAAACATCTCCCATATTACTGCAAGATAAACTGGAACCCATGGTGTTCAAATGATGGCACGTGACTGGATTCTTTGTCTTTCTATGGCCATTAAGGAGACATTCCAATTCAAAGCTTTCTTACGTAATTACACAAACTTTTCCACACTATTGAGTGTGTGCTTGTGGGCGGGGGCACGCATGTGTTTGTGCAAACGCACACGTGTTTGTATGTATATGCATATGTGTGTACTCAGATACATACACATATGGGTGATCACGCATGTATGTGTGTGTGGACACATGGATGTGTGTATGTGAGTGTGCACGTGGAGGACAGAAGATCATGGCTGTTGTTCCTCAGGACTGTTGCCTTCCATGGTTCTTAGTATTGTTCTTAGTGCTGTTAAAGATTTACTTATCCATGTGTATGTGTGTGTATACCTGTGGGAGTATATGTGCACCATGCACATGTGTGTGTCTTCGGAAGCCAGAAGAAGATGTTAGATCCCCGGGAACTGGGTCTAACAGGTGGTTGTGAGCTGCCTGGTGTTGGGTACTGTGAGCTAAGCCAGGATCTACAAAAGCAGCAGGTGCTCTGGACCTCTGGGCCGTTTTTCCAGCCCCCAGAATGTTTTGAAAGAGGGTCTCTCACTGACTCTGAACTCACTAAGAAGATGACAGGATGTCTGGCCAGTTAGCCTTGGGATCTACCAGTGGTAGGTAGGACTAAGCATGCCTGGCATTTTTTTATATATATAATTTAAAAGATGTAGGTTTTAAGGATCAAGCTGAGGTTTCAGTGTTTGCAAAGCAAGCACTTTACTGCCTATGCCATCATCTCTCTCATATTTTATAAAATTTTATACCCTTAATAGCTGGTGTCTAGTTTATTTTCCTGTGTTTCTCCACATTGTATAATAGATATTTATTGACTCTTTTTTTCTGCCCAATTCATTTTACTTATGCACATATGTGTGAATGCCCAACTATTAATGGATTTTTATAGCTTATATTCTTATATTGTCTCTATAGCTTAATAGTTTCTATAGCCCATGACTTCTAAATAACTAAATATACTCCATATTCCTCTTATCACCGTATTAACTCTAGAATCAGTGAGGATTTCCACCCATATATTAGTAAAGGCTTAAAGGGAGACAGGCATATTGAATAAAACTCAATGTGCTTTCATAATTCCTTTAAAACTTACCCATCAGGACATGAAACAAAATACAAAGTAGAAAAGCACCATGTTGGTCACCCATTGTCTTTGCTTTCTTCATCTACTGTTGGTTACATCTACTGTTGCTAGGTTTGTTAAAACCCAGACCAATCAGCACCCACGTGGCCCTTCCCAGACACGAATAAAGGTTACACTATTTAACTTACTTTAACAACTGTCATATTTTGAATTAGGAACCTTTTAAATGCTAACCTGTAATGGGTTCTTTTTTTCTCTCTCCTTTCTCCCATTCTTGAAAATATTTTGATAAGGGTGGTTGTCAAGGCACACACTAAACCTAGCCCATTATTAAATAAGTAACCTAAGTCTAAGTTACAAGGCAAAATTAGTTAGAGTCAAATCTTACTTTGAAATGTCAATAATCCAATAGTCACGGCTCATATGACAATTTCTAGTAATGTCACTGACATTTCTAGTAACCGTGACATTAGGCCATTTTACTTGTCTGACACCTCTTGATGCATAAGAATTATGCATTAAGCCACACAACCTCTTATTCAAGCTTTATCTCCAAGAAGTACATAGAGCAGAATTAAAGATTAAAGCTCACAGGAGCTAGATGTAGCCAGAGCTACCGGGATCCCAGTAAGCCAGTCCAGGCTAGCCAACTCTTTCTGTAAATATAATTTTATAAGAACACCATGACACCCATTCATTTGAGTATCACCTCTGGCTGCTTTCCCATTTTATACAGCAGAGTTGAATGGAATAAAGAGAGCTTACCCAGTGCATGCAAACCTTCTATCACCCAGTGCTTTTGCAGGAAAGTTTGTTGAACACTTATGCAAATGTGAGTGACTACAGCACCGTGTGCACACAATGTAACAAGAGAAGTCACGATGGTGAGTCGGCCAGGGGATCACTCTGAAGGCAGAGCGCTCTGAAGACACAAAAGCTTGAGTTAGATTCCCCTTTACAAGAAAATGCCAGCTGTGGTGGTGCATGCTTGCTGAGGAAACAGAGACAGGTGGCTTCCTGGGGCTCACTAGGCAGATAGAATAGTCACATGTGTGAAATCCATACCAGGGAGAGACCCTGTCTCAAAATAAGGTCATTGGCATTCCTAACAAACAGCACCTGAGGTTGTCCCCCACACATGTATATCCACAAGTACATGCTCAGGCACACACGTAAGAATTCATAGAAGGTACCTTTAAAACAAGCTATGAATTATGCGTAATGATATGACAAAAAGAGTTGTACAGAGAGTTGGAACCCCAGCAAAGGAAAAGGTCAGGTCAGATGAGTATGGCCATGCATACCACATTTAGAAGGCAGCAGACAATGTGCTGCCTCTTAACAGCATAGCCATGTCAATGCGTTCTCTCTCTTGCTCTCTCTCTCTCTCTCTCTCTCTCTCTCTCTCTCTCTCTCTTTCCCCTCTCTCTCTCTCCCTCTCTCTCTGTCTCTCTCTCTCTCTCTCTTGTGTGCGTGTGTGTGTGTGTGTGTGTGTGTGTGTGTGTGTGTGTGAGTTACAGAATACAGTCATGGAAACCTTTATGACAGGGTGCATTCAGCTTGTAAGCATGTAATGTGAAAAAGTAGCAATGGAGTAAACAGAATATTCGGAGGTTAATTAATAATGTGAAATCCCATATCATAAAACATAAAGGATGTCCTGTGTATCTAAAGGTGACAGGGAGAAAATCCATGGTGCCTTAATCACTGGTGAAAAGTCAATGGTGAGTCAAAGTCAGTTGTCAGGGATAGTAGTGATGGCGGGGTACATGTTGACTGATCTAGAAAGACATAAGAAAGGTCTTTATGATTCAGAAATGTTAGCGTTTCTTTCCACGTACAAGACCCTGTAAACGCACTGAAACTCGTCAATGGTTCACCTCAGCACATCAAGCTGCTGTGATCAGAATGGGGACTAATGTTAATGAATGTACTACACAAATAACAGTATGTCTCGACGTCAGAATTTTCTGCAGTTCAGAAAAGAATTATACTCCCTCACGCAGAGACAAAGGGATCACTCTGGGCTAGAGAGACTCTCCGTGGCTAAGAGTGCTTGCTGCAAAGTGTGTCTCCCAGAAAGTAGGTAAAAAGCCAGGCATGACCATGCACATGTCTACAACCCCGGGGCCCTGGGAGAGGTGGAGGCAGGGGGATTACTGGTGCTTGCCACCATCAGCTTGGCTTCAGGGTCAATGAGAGACAGTTTCAAAGGAATAAGATGGAGATAGAGTGGGGCACCCAATGTCCTCCTCTGGCCTCTGTGCATGTGTGACACAGGGGCACAGGGGCATACACACCACACACACACACACACACACACACACACACACACACACGAAGGATACTCATAAGTCAGTAAAAAAAAAAAGTTATCAAGCTACCATATCTACAGCCATATTATTTTCTTTAAAATTATACTTTGTATATGCATATGCATCGTTAACTGTGTGTATGTGTATATGAATGCATGCATGTATGTGCACAAAAAAGGAAGAGAGAATGCACGGAAGACAGGTTAAGAAGTACATGCCATGCTGAACTCTGACAGAAGTGGAATGAGCATCATCTGCGTAGACCATAAGCATTTATATTGGCTATCTTTTTAACCACAATCTCAGTTGACTAAATGACACATTAATAAGTGAGACTATAACAAACCTCTATAGATATGGACCCTTCTTGATACTCTTAATATGAAGATTAAGGCGATGGACAGACATTACCAAATTGCTTTCCCATAGGATAAGTGGCATTAAATTTATATACTTTCTTTTTCAAGTTAAATCTTAGCAAGGACTGTAATTAGACCAGAGATGGCCTTCCTCCCAGGCCTCAAGCTTCGGGGTTTTCAAAGTCCAGCTCTGCTTTCTGGCTGCAGTGAGAACACATCCCAATACCGGATTCCCCAAAGCTAAATCTCATGCTCTTTTGGCAGATGCCTCACTAATCTCCTGAGCCAGACATTGGCCTTGCTTCCCAAAGCCAGAGTGCACTTTTTGTGGTACTTTAAGAAAGAGCATCTTAATTCAGAAAAGCACAATTTAGTTGGCGCTCATTTTTCACGCACGAAGTCACATTGAAAAGAATCCCTTCAGCTCATGGAATTCAAACTGAGATAAAACTTGAAACTTCAGCTCCAAGTCAAGGTCTGTTGGCCAGCCAGGTTCCTACTCCTCAGGGGTTGGGCATCCATGCCCCTGTACCGATGCACCTGGAGAAAAAAGAGAATCCGTAATACTGCGGCACAGTGTTGTACCAAAATCTGGGCCACTGCTTGAGTCCCCAGGCTTGAGCAAGTGTCACCCTCTCTGTGGAATACCTTTTGGTAGGGCTGGGGAGATAGTTTAGGTAGTGAAGCATTTGCCCACTGTTACTGAACCCAGGTAACATCGTGCATGTGTATACTTGCCATCCCTAAGATTGAAAAACTGCAGGTGACAGGCGGCAACACACTGGCCAGTAGCCTGTCCCCTATGGTGAAGTCCCAGGCCAAAGAGGGAGATGCCTCAAACTAAAAGGTGGAGGGACCAGAGTACCAATATCCATGGCTGTCCTCTGACCCTATGCATGCCATGTACACCCCTCCCACACACACACATGCATACACTTGCACACACACACATACTTACATGATCTTAATAAGCTTTATAAAGCACACCATTTGCAAACCTCCACTTATTCATACTTGAAAATCTCTTCAGAGTCATGAGGAATCTACAGATCTCATACGTATAGGATCCCAGGAAAGTAAATAAAGCATCCTACATCTCAACCTCAACTGCCTGCTCTGTAAAATGAAACAAACACTACTGTATATCCTTGCTGCTCATTTCCAATGTGATGTAAAAAACACCAATGCCCTCATTCCCATAAAGTAAGAAGAACCACTCTGCTTCCACGGACTCCTCCCCTCTCCTCTCAGTATCCTTTTGTCAAAGTGCAACAGATGAACTCAGCAGTAGGGAACTGAGCTTAGGGCTAGCAACCAAGAGGGACTTTCTAGTAGATGACCTGGTCATGTAAAATGTGCTGTCTAGAGACATGGCCTCACCTGCTTGTCATACAGACCTGGTTCTAGAGACTTCACCTGCTTGCCACACATGGTTGACTCTGGAGACCAATATTGTCCTCCCAGAAGAGCACAGTGAATTTGTGCAAGCAACACAAACCTACATCTGTGTAGCACAAGACAGAGAACACTCTTCCCTCTGAGGGAATTTTATATTCCTGGGGGACCGACATTCTTTCTTTGTGTCTATTGATGCCAAAGGGCAGCCTTGGTTCATATAACCCTTATTAGCACCATGACATTTAATTTGACATTACAGCAAGTAAATCATGTCACCACCAACACTGCTGGCCCCAGCTTCAACCTTCTTTCTTCAAGGTGGGAGTCCAAGACTAGATTTTGAAAAGTGGCCACACAAGAGTTTTCATGTGAGAAGGTTCTGGCAATCCGAGTGGTGGAATTCAGTTCCTCCCTTTCCTGAAGGCTGTCATTCTCAGGACACAATGGCAGACAGAGAATGCCACTGCTACAGCACTTGCAATCTTCCTACCTCTCTCTTTCCTACGCACTAAGCAAGACCAGATGTTTCAGCAAAGAAATGAAACCAAAGTCGCACTCCATTTGATTTGTGGGACCACCCTTACTTGAGATGACAGGTCATCATTCCAGGGTTTGAAAAACGACATGTATGACCAGGGAGATAAGGAATGTGAACCTTCTTTTTCTAAATAATAGTAATTAATTATGTGATCTGCATAAGGTAAGCAAATGCTTTCGGGATTAGCTCTGAAAACAAGGAGTTGATGTACTCAGGGGTCAGAACAAAGGCCAACTCTCATCCCTCTCCAGGCCCCTGTCATAAAATGATGAACTGGAAAAGAGTCAGCAAGGAGAGGCAAGGAAGGACAATGGAAAAGGCAGAAGTGAACCCACGAGAGCCAGGAAAACAGAGTGAGCACACAAGGTGAGGGGCTTGGGGACCATCAAAGTCCATACTGTGTTTGAATGGAGGTGAGTGCAGGGAGTCGGCAGATGTGCACATCTAACTTATGGGACTTCAATGCTAGGTTCACGAGATGTGCACACTTAACTTATGGGTCTTCAATGCTATATTTGCTGAGGAGCTGACTTTGAGAAGAAAACAGCAAAGGGCAGTAAAGGAGAAAAGAAACAAACAGAAAGAGGTAGAGACATTGAAATCAAGACACAGACACAGACACAGACACAGACACAGACACAGACACAGACACACAGACACAGACACAGATAGGAGCTGGGGACATAAGGACTGGAGTCTAGATACCCACCACCCACATAAATGTCATTTGGTTGTGGTGGTCTGCCTATAATTCGAACATTTGGGAGCAGAGACAGGACCTGGAGAGCTGGCTAGGTAGACTAGCTAAATCGCCAATTTTTAGGATAAGTAAGAAACACTGGTCAGTAAGTAAAGCAGGCAGTCTTCAGGAAAGATACCTGTGAATAGCTTCTTGACTTAGGTTGGGATGTTGTGTCTGCTTCCCCTCCTTTGTGCTGGGATTTTTGTCTGCCTTGAGCTTGTTCCTGTCTTGAATATACTGTCACAGACTCAGTGAGTTCATATGTGTATCTGCCCTGTTGTGTCTGGGAAAAGATTATATGCCCATCAAAACCATGACCCTTAGAAACAGGCACACCACCTTTTATCCATAGTCGACCAACTAAACACACTGTTAGAACAAAATTAGTAACTGGAGATGTAAGATTTTTACTTCCTGGGCTTGGAGAGATTACTTGGTGGTTAAGAACATACATTTCTCTTGAAGAGGACCTGAGTTCAGTTCCCAGAACCCACATGGGACAGCTAACAACAGTGCATAACTGTAGCTCCAGTGTATTCATTAATCTCTTCAGGTCTCTGCAGGTACCTGTGCTTATGTGTGTATGTGCACATATGTGCTTGCACACACACACACATGCATGCTCTCTAAAAAAAATAACAAAAAATAAATATTGTAAAGAGATTTGAAATTCCTGCCAAATGCTTTATAGTTTAGAGTGCACTCTGGTGCCAGGGCAATCTGGAAGGCTTTGATCTCTGTAAGAGCATACACCCCCACAGTTTGGGAGACCGTGGGCTCGTTAAAAACAGAAGCATGTTCCTACTTCAGATCTTCTTAGGTTCTGCAATAAATGGGCAGTATTCGAATTCTACAGTGTAGGTGAGGTATGTAACAATTCCCAGACTGACTTGATGAGCGAGCCCATTCTTTTCCAAAGCAATACTTATAGCAAGAGTCTGCTGTGAGATACACAGTGTATTATTTTTGTCTTCTGTGTAATTGACACACCTGTGAACTACACACCCACATGGTGTGTATCACCCGCTGAGTCACTGAGCAGGACGGACTTTATTCTTCTATGTCCTCATCCTTCACCCCTACACTGTGAAAACTGCAAATTTCCCTCCTCTCACCTTCCATCTTCCTGTGTGGATTCTGCCATCAAGTTATACTTCCATATTTAACTATTCTCCAGGGTTTCCAATTGTCTTGCATAGTGAATCTCTAACTTCTGCCAAGCCCCTGCATTAAATGGGTCCCCAGGAGCTCATGCTCTCTCTTCACACATCTCCTGTCACACCAGCTTCTTCTTTGACGGTTTGCATACCAGAGCATCAGATGAGCACACACTCGGAGCATGCAAACTGTTCGTCCGTCAGCCTGGACACAGTGCCTCTCAGGTGCCATCTGCTTTTTCCTAACTTCCATGAGACTTGGATCTTCAGGCACTGCCATTGCGTTCCTCAAGCCTGGACTGATGAGAGGTCTCCCATGGAGAGGGATACCCTCTCATCAGGGCTCTCTCGAGATGAGAGTACCTCAGGAACATGTTCATCTCCGATCTGTTCGCCCATAAATGATACTGTCTGGTTGTGCTTATTAGCTCTGTTCATCAACCAACCTAGCTTTTTATCAACCTATGCCTTACTCAGTACATAGCTCTACGAACCTACTGAGTCAGGGATATGATGAAAAGAAATGCTTATGGTTTGGGCCACAGAAGGAAGAGCGCTTGAAGGTGATGACCCAGGCTCTGATGACACAGCACATCAGAAACAGAGTGAATTCCCTGGGAGTTCTGAGTGGGGGCTATGAGATTTACTTGTTTTGCTTTGCTTCACTTTTATCTAACGTGTGTGTGTGTGTGTGTGTGTGTGTGTGTGTGTGTGTGTGTGTGTTCACGCGCGTGCGCAGAGGCAGGGGTAGACTTACTGGAAATGAACTGCTAACTCATCTAGGAAAGAGAAACACTATTCCAGACAGAGCAGGACACATAAAAAATATGTCAGGCCCTGTTTTACCAGGTCAGAGTGAGAGCAAATCACCCTTACATCGATTACCCTAAGGATTCCATCTGTGATGAATAGTCCAAGGACTATGTGCAGGGGGGGTAGGAGTGGGGAGTGAGGGTGGATGTGGGAGTTTCGGAAAGTATATCATGTAACTCCTGAGACACTCCTGTATTTTATAGTCCTAGACAAAAAAGATCATGATAGTGGTTCTTAAAAATATTCACACATGCCGGGCAGTGGTGGCGCACGCCTTTAATGCCAGCACTTGGGAGGCAGAGGCAGGCGGATTTCTGAGTTTGAGGCCAGCCTGGTCTACAGAGTGAGTTCCAGGACAGCCAGGACTATACAGAGAAACCCTGTCTCGAAAAAAAAAATTCACACACAAATATGGTTTGGAAGACTCCTAGGTCGGAGAAATGGTTCAGTCAGAGAAGTGTTGACTTTAAACTCAAGAACCCACACTAAAAAAAAAAAAAAGCTGGGTGTGGTGAGTGCAGGCTTATAATTCCAGTGCTGAGGATGTAGAGACAGGCAGCTCCCTAGGGTTCAATGGACAGTGAGCCCATTTGATTAGCTAACTCCAGGCCAGGGAGAAGCCCTGCCTCAAAGCTAACAGGGTGGATGGTACCTGAAGAATAACACTGAAGACTGCCACTCTGGCCTCTACATACACTCGCACTCAAGGGCACAGGCATTCCTCCTCAGCCCCAACACACACACGCACACACACACACACACCACACACACACACACACACACACACAGAAGCTCTCTCTCTCTCTCTCTCTCTCTCTCTCTCTCTCTCTCTTTCTCTCTCTGTCTCTGTCTCTCTCTCATCCTTAGCCATCATGTTTAGAATTTCACTAAAAATAAAGGCCTTTAATAAGATACACAGAAGGTTAAAAGCTCAAATTCAAGAAGACTTAAGAATATCCATGGTGAGAAGTCAAATCCACTGCACAAAAGGTTTTGTGGGTTTTTTTTCTTTTTTTTTTTTGCATTTTGCATTTTGTAATTGTTGCTTATGCTTCAAAATTCCTTAATTACTAGAACTTTAAATCATGAAGTTTCACTGGGAAGACAAATTTGTCTTTACTTTTCCAGACATGACCTCTCCAGGGGCCTCTTGGCTCACACAAAGAAGATGACCTACTTTATGGAGATTAAAAGTTTTCAGACATGATCTATTCCTACTCTGTCCCAACAGAAAATCACTCTTTGTCCTTAACTACCCTCTCTCTTCCTTCCCTTTGTGACTGAGGCTTTGGCTTTCTAAGGCCTTTCCCTCACGGCTGCCCTTGATGTCTTTAGTGTAGATCTACCCTGCATCTAGGCCATACGTCAGCCACCTCCTCACATCTCCCTTCTGTGGCCACCTCTTCCTTCAACTGGACGGCAAACGTGCAAGTCTCGCTGTTGCAAATAAAATAGAATAGAATAAAAGAAAACCCTTTCCTGGGGCTAGGGTGATGGCTCAGTGATTAAAAGTGTATTTTGCTCTTGCAGAGGATGAAGATTCAGTGACAAACATGTACATGGCAGCTCAAAACTGTCTGTAGCTCCAGTTTCAGGATAGCTAATAAACCCTTCTGACCTCCTACATAGACCTTAAGCACATACAATAACAGGGCTTATACACATACATACATGCACATACATACACACATACACACACACACACACACACACACACACACACACACACCACAGTCACTCACTCACACATACACATAAAAACCAAAGAACATAAAATACTACCTTCCCTTGTTCATACCAGCTCTGCCGATAAATCCCATTTATTTATTTATTTATATTCAGAATCTCAGGTATCTCAGGTTGGCCTTCAACTCAATATTTAGCTTAGGGGTATCTTGAACTTCTGGCAATCCTGTGTGCTTCAAAAAGTGCCGGGATTACAGGCATGTACCACCAGGTCCAGCTCATATCATGCTGGAGACCTTACCCAGGGCCTTATGTGTGTGGGCCAGCACTCGTAAGTGAGCACATTTCCAGTCCTGTATGTGCCCATTGCTGCGGTAACTGTTGAGTAGTAAACGTCTGTGATAAGTAGGTTCTCTCCTCAGTAAGTTTTCACACATACCCCCTTTCCAGCTGCTCTTCAGCAGGAAGCATTGTCCTAAAGGTTAACAACGACCTCAAGTTATTCCAGCCAGCAAGTTCTTCTTCTCTTTTCCAAACACTTTCAACTCTTTCAGTCTATGAAGCCACCAAACACTCATTGTGCCGTGATAGTTTCTAAGCCGCCTTAGTAACATTTTTGTTTCTTCTCTGGCTCTGACGAAGTCTCTCCCTTTAGCTCGTTGGCTCTTTAAAACTCCCAGGCTCCTTTCCATGAAATCTTTTTCTTATTATTTCTACATTTTCCTCTTTTCTCTTGCTTGTTCTCCTATCTGCTGTGGCCACTACCAACAAAAGGCTAATCACGGCAGTCACATGGACATTACTCTGGGAACTTAGTGTGTCTGTAGAATGCTAACACCCACTCCAAAAGATGCCAGCTGGTTCTTCTCAATGTCCCTTCATTGGAATTTGTCAGAAGTCTTTATTGCAAACTTCCATAGAAACTTCTATCAGACTCTGGGAAGTAACAGACGTTGACAGAATATTTTCTAACTTCTGTCTGAAGTTTCCCTTGCTTCCTTGAGTTCAAAACCTACCTTTCCATCAATGTCTCCTCCTGGGTTAACAACGTACTATACACAGTGTTATCCCAGATGCCTTGGGGGCAGCTCTTGATGTGTCATCCTGCCATATCCAGAACTGCCTGGCTTCTGCAAACACTGCTTCCACCATGCTGGGACTCCACACTGCACAGAAGTGTCCCTTCACTGGGATTGCTTGGCTTCTCACCTATTATTCTAGTTTTGTGGATAACAGATGCCCTGACACTAAGTAACTTGAGGGGGGAGAGAAGGATTTTTTTCAGGTTACAGTTCCAGGTTAGGGTCCATCATTTCCGGGAAATCAAGGCAGGAATGAAAATGGTCACACCCATAGTCAGGAGCAGAGAGCAGTGGATGCATTGATGCCAAGTGTCTGCTCCACACTCAGCTAGTGTTCTCTCCTTTTGCACAGTGCAGGCCCCAGAACCAGGGAATAGTGTTGCTCACAGTGTGCTGACTCAATTAACAAGCAAGTCAGTCCTCCCAACAGACATGACCGCAGGCCAACCAGGTCTAGGTGATTCCACAATCTGGACCCTCTTTCAGGGACATTTCAGGTTGCAGCAAGCTCAACAGTTAAACTAACTTTCAAGCCTATGCTATTTCTGTAACTTCTCACCCCACATACCCTATCAGAGTCTTCTCTTTATTCTTCATCCTGACCACTGCCAGAGAAACTCTTACCTGACAACAATCACCTGCAGCAGCCAGAGGAAAGCCTACAGCCTACCACCTTCTAGCAAAGACGTTTAGCATTCTTGCCGCTGCATCTGAGGTCCCTATGCCTGGTCAAGCTTTCTTTTAAATTTTACACCCTTATACTAAATTGCTCTCAAGCACATAGCTTTTACACTTGAGTCCTTGAGCCAGACTGTTGCTTCAGACATGTCCACACGAGGTCTTTAATAATTCTAGAAGATCTGTAAAATTCATGTTAAATGAGATATCCTCTGCAAAATTTCCATCTGTTTTCCCAGACATGATCACTCAGCTGCCGAACACGGGAATTGTACTGTAGTGACTACAGGTCTTATCCTCTATCATCTACTAAGCAGGTCTGTCCTATCTGAAAGCCATTCATACATTAGAGAATGAAGCCTCATTTTGTACCTTGGTCCCTCGCGTGTTCAATGTTCATGAAACGCTTTCTACAAACACTACAGCAACAACATCTTCTGCAATGCATTGGACTAACTCGGTCTCTTCCAGTGAGTCAACACTACCGAGTAACAGAAGGGTTATAATCAAGCAGGTGCCAACATTATATGTGGAATGGACTTGTCTCTTTTATCCTGTAGGTAAAATAAACCTGTCAGAGACTCAAACACTTCCTCAGGTCTGACAAGCTCGCTACTGATTAGTCAACGTCAGCATTTATTAGCTTTAACTATTCATTCCAATTTCTTAAACATATTACTCCCAAAACATTGAAAGAAACTTAAAATTCTGTATTCTCCACAGGCTACAAAATGCTGTTCCCTCAAAATGTTTCTTATGTGTAAAAGTATTTTAATGATGAAGAATCTATTATATTTTCAGTAAATTAGACTTGAAGGCACAATGTGAGTGGTAATTTTTTTGATTTATGTAATTTACCTATTTATGTATTTAATGATTTATTCATTAACTTATTAAATTTTAGTTGATAAAATGAAGCTAGCATATAATATTAAATGTCTTATATGAATAACAAATTGTTCATCAATCAATAGTTGATTTATACTCTGCAATTCTTATTAAGGACCAACCCAAATCACAGACAAGCAATTAACTTCAAAGCCTTTAATTTCCTGCATCGCTCCGAGAAAACCACCTCTGGATTTACTGTAACATTCTTTTGTCCCATAAATGTCACAGTCTTTTCTTATTTTCTCTTGACACATCACAACTAAGAGCCACTTTAGCATCCTCCAAGGTCATCAGTCTAAGTGGAGGGTCACGTCTGTTTCGTGTGAGCTTCGGCTCTGTGCTAAACATCACTGGCTCCAGGCAACACAAACAGAGCATTTGTGAGGAGTAATTCAAATCTTCCAGGGTGTCCCTGTGTACTCTTTCCAAGTATAATTGTTTAACTTATTTTTTTAATACTTCATACATATCAACAAAGGTTTTTATTTTCCAGTTTCATTAGTGTATTATTCTATTATTGTTGCTTGTATGAGCTTGTGGGGGAGGTCATATCCCAAACTTGGCCAATGGGTGTACCACTGAAGAAAAGTATTCCCCTTTCCCAGAAGCCCATTAACTGCCCATAGCTCATCAAGGAGGGGATGGACCAACATTGTCGGTCCTGTGCAGGTAGCTGCAGCTGCTGAGGTCATAACTGAAATGCTCATTCCATGTCCAGAAGAGCGTTGTGTCTTACTCTTTCTCATCATCCAGTTCTTATATTCTTTCCACACCTTCTCCACAAGGTAGAGGAGGTATAATCTAGGTACCCTGACTAGGGTTGAGTACTCAACAGTAACTCATTCCTAACACTTGACCAGTCATGAGTCTCTGATTAGCCACTGCCCACTGCAAAAAGACACTTCTACACTCATGGTCAAATTTATATTTATGGGTATAAATATAAATGTTTAGGAGACCTTTTGAAGACACTTCCTTGTAATAAAACAACTGCAGTATGCTCCACTCTAAGGCCTGTGACATCCCCAGCTATGGACTGTTGTGGAGGTTTATAGTACTAGAGATGTATCCTCTTCTTTAGAGTGGCCCTCATGTCCAAGCAGAGAAAAAGTTAAAGGTAAACCTCATACTATCAAGCCACTGTGGCACCACTGGGGGTAATTCGGACATCCAAAATGCCTCTCGACCTATCAACTACCACTTCTAGCTGGGTTAATGTGTAGAGGAACTGTGATGTTCTTTATCAATAGAGCAGCCCATGCTTCCCTATGGCTCCTTACCAGCTGCAAGTGAATTACTTAAGAAAGATGAAGCCACAAGCAGCTCCTTAGGTACAATGTGTGAGCACTGACATTCATAAAAGCTGGCTTTCTTTGGCCCTCCACTCAACAAGTTCTGTAGATGCAACGCTATGCATTGGTTAGTCCTGGGACCCATTAGAACAGGGCACTAGCGAATCTGCAGTTATTTGGTGAGGACAAGGCTACCTTAATATGTGGAAGGGTGAGATGGACAGGAAGAACTGAGGAAGAGACGAAGGCATGGGGAGAGTGTAAGCGAAGTACGGAGCCAGAGCTAAGCTCCAACTGAAACTGCCCCCCCAGTAATGAAGGCTAGCCCTCGGATGCCATCATTACTCCCTCCTAACGTGTGAGCTCATGTCCCATAGCTCTCCTTCTGACATAGATACACAAGGGATGAAAATCTGCCTGTTTGCCTGATTTCTCCACAATACTGAAAACTGCGCAATAGTCTCCTTGCTCAAAGTAGTCAAACGGTTTCTTTATATAAATTAAAGTGTTATGGGTTCGGAACAAAAGATAATGATCACTTTAAATCAGAGGGTAGAGAGAATGTGTTGGGGGCTTCTAATTGAAGCAATGGCAAATCTCAAACCAGGAACCAGAGATACTCTAAGCTTCAAGAGCTAACAGTCTCTTGGATGCCTAACTGAAGCAGAGCTAGGTGTGATGATGGTGCAGCACCTGTACCCAGGACTTGAGAAGCTGAAGCAGGGGGAGCCTGAGCTTGAGGCCGCTCTGTGCTAGGTAGTGAGTTCCATAATGGGACCCTCTCTCCAAACAATGTAACAGAAACAACTACAATAAAGTAAGACATACCTTTTAAGAAAGAGTAAACTACCTTCCTGAGACTAGATCAGGAGTCTGTAACATACGGAACTGTCTTCAAACCAGTGGAACTATAAATGCATCCAGTGAGTTGGTAACATTCTGATCAGAAAACAAAGCACAGTAAGAAAGGGAGAAGAGGTGCTCTGCTGTCAACAAAGACACTGCGGTATTCAAAGGAAAACTTCTAAAGTTCTAAAAGACAAGATACAGAAAACAACAGATAGACAGGAACCCGTGCCCTACGCATGTGTCTTATGGACAAAGGATCAGTTTTTTCTATCAAGGTTCGTTTTTGGGGGGCTTGAGTGGGACCTAAACTCCAAACGTCTGCAGTTCATGGTTTTGAAAACATTTTTGTGTATTTTTAAAGCAAAAACCAAACTTGCCCCTTCAACAATTCCTTTGAGACAGTCACTCTCCTTAAAGAGGATGTGGCTAATTCTTTGCAAGTGTCATCATCCAATTCTGGTGAAGACGAGGCCCAGAGACAGCATAAGGGACCAAAGGTGGACAAGCTATTCTGATTTCAGGATCTGGCTAACTCAGGATCTCTCCTGAAACATGATTGGGAAGCCAAGGCTTCAGTAGGCACGTCCAGTACTAATCAGTGTTATCCTGACTCCAGGAAATGGTTGGGTGGACAAATCAATGCGCCAAAGGCAAAAGACTCCTCACTGTGGCTCCTGATCTGCTGCAGGACCTTAGACAAGAGAGCAGGACACAAATCTACACATGATGGGCAGCCAGTTGCTCACAACAAACATGTGTTAAGCACCCAAATTGCTGGCTCTAGTTCTGTATTTACAAAAGCATATGACAGGTGAGAAGGCTCTTGCCACACAGCTTATGTTCTAACAAGAAAGGCAGGAAGTACAAAAGACTGCCCAGCGCCAATGGGACAATGTGTTCTGAAAGGAATTAAAACATGGCAAAGCAACAGAGCTTGTCTTGGCTTGGTCAGTAAAGACATTTAAAGAGGGGTTTGAAAGATGACTGGGCAGAGGAAATCTTTTTTTTTTTAAAGTTTACTCATCGTGTATTTTTTTTTTTTTTTTTTTTTTTTTTTTTTTTTTTTTGTATATGAGTGCTCTGTCTTCATGCACACCAGAAGAGACAGTTGGATCCCATCGTAGGTGGTTGTGAGCCACCATATGATTCCTGGGAATTGAACTCAAGGACCTATGGAAGAGCAGTCAAGTGCTCTTAACCACTGAGCCGTCTCTCCATCCAGGTTAAGAAATCTTGTTTCTCTTGCAGAGGACTTGAGGTTGGTTCCCGGAACCCACATGGTGATTAACACCACTTGTAACTCCAGTTGCAGGGGATCCAATGCATTCTTATGGACACTGTGGGTGGGGTGCTGCTTGCATGTGTTACACACACATACATGTATCCTACATTCAAATCATATGCTTAAAATAAAAACAAATAAATCTTTAAAGGTTATCTAAAGAGGGATCTGGGGAAAAAAAAAAAGAAGAAGAAGAAGACTCCAGACTCCATCTCTGAGAAGATTCAGCAGTGTGAAATGAAAACTGAGGCAGGGGATACAACTCCTGTCAAGGTCTTAGGGTTTAAAAAGCCACAGAAGGTTGGATTAATGGAAAGAGGGCACTGCCTGTGGCAAGGAAGGGCAGAAAGTGATGCAGTCACAGAATCACACAGAGACCAAGGGACAAGTCAAGTCAAGGGTGGAGGATAAATGGCAGATTACAAACGACAGTTCATTGTGCATTCACGAGATTCGGTGTTGTGGAGAAACCAAAGAAAGACAGTAGTTGATGATCCATGTTTGCATGTTTGGGACAAGATGCTTAGAGAACAGCTCCTTGGGACACTCACAGGCACACGCTACTATCAGATGTAATAGATCCTAACCACACAGGATCAAGGGATTATAGTAACAACAATAATTAAAGACTAAGAGGCTACAAGAAGGGGGAGGGCTGTAATTCTGTGAAAACTCAAGGACACTGTGGACAACCAGAGGTGATTCTGTGGAAAGGGTTGGGGAACTGCTAATTATGTGATCTGATTCTTTGTAGTCCTAGAAAGAGGGTTTATATCTGGAATCTTCTATGGGGTGAAGTGAGAGCTACAAAAGTCCTTTCTAAGTAGGTCAGGATGAGGGAAGGATTTTGTCAGCAGGATTCTGGAATCAGTGGGTCTAGCTGGAAATCTGAAGAAAGTTGGGGGATAATACATGATGAATCTGGATATGTTTCTAAACAGTTTTAAAACATGTCTGTCTGTCTGTCTGTCTATCAACTGTTATCTATCTATTATCTATCATCTAACTATGTATGTATCTATGTATCTATCTATGTATCTATGTATTATCTATCTATCTATCTATCTATCTATCTATCTATCTATCTATCTATCTATCATCTGCTACTCGCTATCTATATATCCATATTATCATCTTTTCAAGAAACCTAGGTTGGCCACAAACTCATGATACCTCTGCACTCACCTACCACATGCCAGGATTACAAGCATGTGTCATACCCACCTTTCAAAATGCTTTTACACCCGTCTTTTCTCAGACTCTTAGAGACTATTCTAAATGTTAGTGTAGTTTGTTATGCTAATGAGTTTTGTGCTGTGACCAAAATGCTTGAGCAAACAACATAAAGGAAGAAAGACTCCTTTGGGCTCACAGTTTCAGACGATCCAGTCTGTGCTTGCTTTGCCTAGGACTTTTGCCATCAAAACCATGGTACCAGTACCAGCTAGTGGAAGAATTTTCACAGACTAGAAGCAGAAATGAGAAAAAGGACTAGGGACTACGTATTACATTCTAAGGTAGTTCTCAACCTGTAGTTTGTAACTGTTTGGGGGGTGTCAAATGACTCTTTCACAGAGGTCACCTAAGACCTTCAGAAAACAGATATTTATAATTCATAAAAGTAGCAAAATTCCAGGTATGAAGTAGCAACAAAAATAATTTTATGGTTGGGGGTCATCACAGCATGAGGAACTGTATAAAAGGGTAACTGCATTAGGAAGGTTGAGAACTACTGTTCTCAACTATTCTTTCTGCTAGGCCCTACCTCTTAAAGGTTCTAGAACCTCCCAAAATAGAACAACAACTGGAGACCAAGCCAAACTCATCGGTGACATTTCATAACCAAACCACGAAACCTGGGATACTTTCACAAATACAACTAGCATTCCTAAAGTAGGCACCAGATACAATCCACAGAGCAAGTTATCTATATTATCCTCAGTCACCATAACCAAATATGATAGAAAAAACAGTGAAGCCAAAAAAATTAGAATCAAGTTTTAATAACTGCATTCTTTTCATTATAAAAGACTATACCCTAAAGCAAAGAAATATTGATTCTATTTGAAAAAAAAGTATTATCTATCTCCACTTATTAAGTAAAGTGTATTTGGATGCTGTCTCCTGTCTGTTAGTACAGTAAGTCCACTCTGTTCAACCTTCTTCAGTGTTTGTAGCATATCTGATGTATCTTCCATAAGCACATGTTTGTCTTTACAGGACTTATGCTATGCAGTTTCTATCAAGGGCCATCCTGTGCTACAAAGGCCAGGAAGGAAAATTCAATGAAGCTAATGTACATTTTTTAACTAAACAAACTAGAGAGGCTCTAGACAGACCAATGTGGTTCTTACTAAGAGAAGGAAGGGCTTGCTCCGTGCATTCTCTGGGATGTTAGCACTGGAGTCAAGAGACAAGCGTCGTCTCACTCTGGACTAAGGTCTCACAAAATAGCAACTCTGCCAGATACTGCACAATGTAGCTAAGTAGGTGACCTGGCCTTTAGAAAGGAGTCAATTGCCAAGCGTATGAGATAGTCAGACACTGATGAAAGGTGGGGTGGCCTTGTCTTCACTGTGAGCGGGGTCACCTTGATGACTTCTAAGTTCCTTTTGGCTTTGCAAAACCTTATAGCTCTGTTTCCAGGGAATTAACAGTGGATGACTGGCAAAGTCCTCAGGAGAGCAGAGACAGCTCAGTGGCAGTGCTCAGAGCTCAGAGGCAGTGCTCAGAGCTAAGCAGAGGCAGTGCTCAGTGGCCTTTTGAAAGACTCACCATTTGCCTATCCTGGCTTACTATTGGTAGTCTCTAGTTGTTTTTCCAGCCCCAGAAGATCTGAAAGTTGGACCCTTTCAGCATGCAAGTAGTGCATGCAAATCCTAGAGGCAGTCACCCCTAATCAACTCACTTGAGACTAAGACACATGCCAGACAGAAGAGGACATCCTACCCTGATTACACATTCAAAGCTCATGGAAATGAGTGGCACCATTAGAAAGGTGCCAGTGAATGTGATACAAAGAAGAGACAGATATGTGGGACCATGTTCCCTTGGCCCAGGGAGAGGCTGATGTGATCCCTTGCACAGCAGAGAACTTTTGTCTGTGGCAAGCATGCCTATACTTCCAGACTCAAATTTATTGGTTAGCCAGGGTCACAGCCCCTGACCCCATTGACAGTCTTTCTCTCACAGTCTGTATCTAGAGGTCTGATCACAGGTTGTGCTTGTTCTTCATCTGTACTTGGATATTGCTTTTCAGCTTGTGCTGTGAGAGTTGACATTAACTCTCAGAGTGCAAATCGATGCATCTCTGTGTCACCATGCTGGAGACAATTCCTGGTGCTTCCCTTAAAATCTCTTTCCAGTCATATCCCAATAGTAGAAAAGAATCAGGTCCAGGATGGACAAACCAGAAAAAAACAAGCATTTTAAACATTCATATTATATGCAAACTCTATCTGGATAAGTGGATATATGCTATGAAATAAAGATAATTAAGAAGTGTCATGACCAGCACATTTTGACATGGTACTTAGGACTAAATACAGAGTACTTAGGGTTATGTGACTGAATGATATAGCTTTGTGGGAAGGAGTTAAGTGGAAGTCTTCTGAACAGTAAAGCATCAGTCAGGAGACAATGAGAAACAGGTCTCAGGTCAAGCCTGAATCAGACTGTCTAAAACAAGGAAACAAGCTTGTGTTTTATTCAGGCCTCAAGAAGATTCTTGCACATGGGAGATGTTAAGACACAATGCTTATGTCTATGAGAGATTGTCCTGCATGTATGTGCCCCATGTGTGCCCAGTGCCCACTGAGGTCAGTAGAGGGACAGGATCCTCTGGAACTGGAATTATAATACAAGAGATCATGAGCCACCGTGTGGGCACTGGGAACTGGACTCAGGACCTCTGCAAGAGCAGTAAGTCCTCTTAACTGTCAAGCCATCTCTCAGGCCCATAGCCCTGACTTCTGTAGTCTTGTTCATGTTTATCATTTTAAATGTCATCTCCATGGTGATGTTAACTAAACCACTGGTTTTGGCACCAGAGTCAAATCACATTCCCATCTGGATGTACCATTATCCTCAGAATTGACATGTTTAAAACGGGGCTTTGGAGAATGGATGGGGCCTGGAGAAATGGAGAGATGGATGGGGTCTGGAGAGATGGATGGGGCCTGGAGAGATGGGGCCCCGTTAAAACGGGGCTTGCCATGTATGTATGAGGACTGGAGTTCAGATTCCCACCAACCCATCTAAATGTTGGTTGCCTGGCTGTATTGGCCCACATAGGATCCCAGAACTAAAGAAGCAGACAGAGGGAATTCCCATAGGGCCACTAGACAGACCAGTCCAATTTGTGAGCTCAGGGATCAGGTGAGAAACTACCTCAATCCATAAGGTAGGGTGTGATTAAGGAAGAGACTCAGATTCAACCTCTGCCTCCATATGTGTTCCCATGATGACATATACACACACATACGCACAATGTCTATACACCACACATACATACACATGCAAAAACCAACCAGACCCCCCCCCTAAAAAAATACCACCACCACCACTACTAACAACAACAACCAAACAAACAAACCAACAAACAAAATAAGCCACAGGACACTATCAGCTTCTTTGAAAGACATTTCTTGGTCTTAGTGTACACACTGACAGTTACACACTCCTCCAGTCTTTAGTGTCGTGTGCATACTGGCTAGTGCTCAGTCCCATACACTGAGCTTTTCTGTGTCTGCTTACACGAGTTTCTAGGTCTCACTTGGTCTCCTACACGTTAACTTTCTGCTCCACTGCACCTCGAAACACTCAGGTACAAAGAACATCTATGAATGGTTTTTTTCTCCCCAGATCAATCACCCTACAGTAGCTCACTTCTACCAACTCCATCAAGAGCCTAGTTTTTGAACAAGGTGTCACCTCGAATTTCTGCAATGACCATCACATTGTATTCAAAAAACCTTAAGGAATTCTTGCCAGTCCAAGAGCCAGACAAAAACCATCCCTCTGTTTGTTTGTTTTGGGTTGTTTTCTTTTATCTTCCAGAGAGAAACAAATATGTACAGAGGTCAACATGGAACAAACATGGCTATTACAGAGGGGCTGGAACTCTGAAACTACGTCATACCTTTCATTAACAACATGGCCTTAAGTCAGTCAATATATCTACATGCATCCATTTCATGGCTGCATAGAAAAATACAACATAACTCATTTTATTTTCTGATTGATGGCACTAATGCTCTTTCCTATTTAACCAACACTCCAGTGAGAAGGTAGTCTTACTTTAACCCTTTTGAAAAAAATTAATTTAGAATTGCCTTGCCATATATCAGGCAATGTTCATAAAATTTCTAATGCATCCCTTCAAACACAGACCCCTAATCTACATAGCCAGGTAATGTCTCTCTAAAAGTGGTCAGGGGTGTGTTGTGTGTGTGGTGTGTGTGTGTGTGTGTGTGTGTGTGTGTGATGGGGAGTGAGGGATGGGGGTGGGGAGTGGGGTTGGGGTGCTACTTCTCTACAGCTCCAGTTATCCCAGGTGTTAGAAAATGTCTAACTCTTTTAAAACTTTAGTAGGTAAAAACATATCTTACTAGAGTTTTAGTTACTACCATCAATGATAAGTGATTTACTTACTTAACTGTTTATTAACTATTTCTAGTTCTTCATTCATGGATTTTTGTTCTTTTGATTATTTGACCTCAGTCTCCCTCACTGAACTGTAGAAGCTTATTCTATCTCTAAAGTGTTAAATCTTTGACATATATAATGTAAACATTTTTACAACATCACTTTTTACTTTTTTATAGCAGGTTGTATGCTATATAAAAATTTATAAACATTTTTTGGTAAAATGTAGGAATTTTATAATAAAAAGAAAGGATTTAAGATGTCCATTCCTTTCATTTATAGCTATGATTTTGGACTAAGACTTATAAGGCTATGCCATGTGCAAAGGTTAAACTATCATTCACTCATTTATTCTAACTTTTATTATTTTGTGTATGTGTATCTGTGTATGTGTGAGTGTGTGTGTATGCATGAGTGTATGCATGTGTGTGTGAGTACACGCATATGTGTGTATGTAGGTGTGTGTGTGCATATATATGTGTGAGTGTGCACATGTGTGGAGCCCAGAGAACAGCCTCAGCTGTTACTCCTCAAGCACCTTTCACCTTGTTTCTTAGAGTCAGGGCATCTCACTAGCTCAGGGCTTGCCAAGCAGACCAGACTAGCTTTCTAGTGAGCTTCAGAGATCTTCGTGTTCCTGCTTCCTATCACTGGCATTACAGGCACATGACAACATGACCGTTTTCCTTTACAAGGGTTCTGGGTATAGAACTGAGGTCTTTGCAACACGTTACTAATGGAACTACCTCCTTACTCTTTATTTCTTGTGTGCCCTAAGGTGGTTCAGAGGTCCCTGTTTGCTGGCTATCCACGTAGTATTCAGGTCAAAGCTCAGTGTGTTACTACTCTGTCTCCCCCTCTACCCTAGCCTCATGCCTGTCTTATGTTCCTTCCATTCAATCAACAGTAAGAGCCTTCCTGCCGCCTATGATTGGATCAGTATGCCAAGTGAGGCTGATCTTCATTCCACAGATATTGGTCATGTGACAGTGTCCAGTCAATGCTGCACAGAGGATCTGGAGGCAGGAGAAACAGAAAAAGGGTGCTCACCCATGGGAGCTTATAGGACAGACAGAAGGGAAGAGAATGGTTAGGTGTTTAAAAACATCTAACAGTAAGTGACATTAGACTCAGAACAAAACTTACATATGCAAGGACCATTTAGTCAATACTTATTAGGGAGCTACTGGATACCTGCGGAAGTACTCAGCTTGAAGACCTCTGAAATGGCCCTTGAATCATGAGCTTGAGAAGCCTGGTAAGTGTAACCACAATAATTAAAAGAGGATTACCAAGAGGGTAGAATTAACATTTAGCAGTAGAAATGCTAGGAAGTTGAAGGGACACTGGACACCTGACATGGAACTGAAAGGAACAATCTAGCAAACCATTCTCATTAAAACTCAGCACTGGCCTCACACACGACATTTCAAAACATGAGGTCTCACTCCAGGAAAGCAAAAGCAGACACTCGAGTCAGCTGCAAGAAAATGACACCTCTTCCGCCCTCTAATTTCATTCCTCCAGGGGACAAAGGCATCCCGGAAACTTCAATGAGAAAAGTACAAGTATCATGAAATATAGCAATGTAAAAAGCAGACAATTTCCCAATATATTCATTTTAGGCTGCAGGGTGAATTTGCTATAAAGGGCCCAGAGAGAGTCAGAAACTTGAGCTGTGTTCCAAAACAAAACAACAATGCCAACATTCCACGTAAGAAATAGGAGGATTACAGACAGCAAATCTAAGCAAGATCTTAGTCTTACTGACTGGAAAGCGGGGTACATAGAGACAAGCAGAAGAGTGGAGATATATTTCAAGGAAAGCATTGATCTGAGCCACCAGAAGGGCTCTTGCTGCACTGTGGCCAAGTATCAAGTCGATCCCAGCCTTTCTGCTGCCTTCCTCCTCTGCGATCGCCAATAATCGTCTCCCGGAGAAAACCACTTTCCCCGTATTTCACTTTCCTCAGACATCAATGTATTTGCATTCTTTGTGGAACTCGGAAACAAAGGACTACTAGTCTCATGCTGACCCCAAAGACATTCTTATCAGATATGCAAAACATTCTTTGGATAGAAGGAATGTGAAATATAAATAAGGAAATGAAATCCGGGGGTCACAACACTAAAGTAAGTTGCAGACCCAGACACTGGGCCTCCAAGACATGCAGTAATTTTTTACCCAAATAATCTGGCTATTTTCATTTCCAGTTATTTAACTCATCCAGACCCCGATAATGTGTTTGTTCTTAAACTCAGTTGATATAGTGTACTATGCAGTACAGATTTTTTTTCTTTTTTTGCTTTTGCTCTCTCTCTCTCTCTCTCTCCCTCTTCTCTCTGTCTCTGTATTCCCTCCCTCCCCCTCCTCTCGGTATATGTATGTGTGTGTGTGTGTGTGTGTGTGTGTGTGCATGAGTGTATGTCTGTGCATGTGTGCATCTGTGTGTATGTGTGTGTTCCAGTATTTATATGTGTGGGTGGAGGCTGGAGGTCAGCCTTTATGTTCTTCCTCAGGAGGTGCCCATCTTGTGTTTTTTGAAAAAAGTCTCACTGGAGCCTGGACCTGGCCGCTCAGGGTAAGCTGGCTGCTCGGCAAGCCCCAGTAATTCTTGCCTTTCCCTCTCCAGCTTTGCTATTACAGGCTCATGCCACCCTGCCTGGCTTATAGCATGGGAGCTGGGGATTTGAACTCAGGTCCTCATGTTTTAGCAGCAAGCACTTTACCCACAGAACCATCTCTCTATCTCTGTAAAAGTGAGTTTTCAAAAAGTTTTTATTTTTATTTTATGTGTATGAATGTTTGTCTGTCAGAGGTGTGCTGCTTAAAAGTGTCCTTGCCTGATGCCCCCATCTATTTAGTATATAAGGTAGCAGACAGAGGCTATCTATCCCAAGCATGAGAGAAGCCCTGGTAAAGGGCTGTGAGATGACTTCATGGTGGCAGTGGGAACCCAGAGCCCCTGCTGGACTCTAAGAGGAAGTCAAGAGGAAATGACCCAATCTTCTTCGGCCAAGTGTGAGGGCTCCCTTTCAATCCAAGCTCACTTAAGGCAACCGTTGTCTCACCTCATGGAGGGGAACAGGGTTGAGAAGTGGTTCACCTAAGCTCATATCCTCGGCGCCCACATAGAAAGCTGGTCATGGTGGCTCATATCTGTAATTCTAACTGGTGCTGATAGAAACAAGCAGATTCCCATAGCTCACTGGCCAGCCTTTCTAGCCAGTCAGTGAGACTGTGTCTCGAAAAATAAAGGGAAGAGAGATTGATGAAGATATTGGAGGTCAATTTGTGGCTTTCACATAAATGCACACATACACACAAACAGGAACATGTACATACATACGAGCAAACATACAAAGACTCATACACACACCAATAAATATTATGAAGGAGCAGAATATACTTCACATGAGTTTGAGCACAGAGAGGCAGCAATCATGCCACCCACAGAATCTTGGGTTATCAGGAATCCAATCAGCCACATGCTAAGTAGCTCATCAATGCTTTAAAGGAAGTTAAAGTGATCAGAAATTTACCAACTTAATACTCAGCAATTGGCTATTTATAATGTAGCATAATCCATAGTGACCAAATAATGGCAGGAAAATTGTCTTGACCAATGAGCCACGTGTCTGTAAAATGTGGTGCAAACACAATAAGAGCCATGATGCAGACAATAAGAAACATAAACACTAATGACCTGCTGCACATGTGCCAAGCATCCATCACTGGGGAAACATTAGGAAACAATCCCTTTGACATGAAAGCACCTCCTATAGATTCAAGATGAATTTGCATGAACTCAGAGAATACTGTTGAAGAGCCAAGCATGATGTCTCAGCCCTGGAATCTCAACACACAGGAAGCAGAGGAAAAAGGATCACATGAACTCAAGGTCAGCCCGGGTTATCCAGAGCTCCAGGCCAGACTGGGATAAAGAAGGAGATGCCAGAGAGAGGGAGAAAGAAAGAAAGTAGGAGAGAAGAGAACCTATTAATATTGGTTAATACAGAGAGTTCTCTAATGACCTGGTGCTGTATTGAGAGACTATTAGCTTCTCCATGATGAGGCTTGGATGGCTCAATGCATTATTTTGTAGTAGAAATCCTTCCTAAATGTCCAAGAATTATGAAGATAGAAGCTATATTTTCTATACATATTAACAATAGCAATGTAATTAAAAATATGATACATAAAAAGAAACAGTAGAAACAAAACCTAAGGGATTCTACCTCGGGTAGAAAATTTTAAAGAAGTTCAACTCAACATCATGTTTCGATTGAGGTTAATATTTTCATATAATTCTATAGTGTTCTGGGTCACTGTTCTCATGTATTCCTAAGTGTGAAGGCTCTTTAATTCTCTATAATACCGTGTATGAAACCATCTCTTATTGTTTGCTTTCATCTTTACATGTACTGTGTGTGCACATCTGTGTCTTTGTGTCTGCCCTAGAATATGTGTAGAAGTGAGAGGAGGTTCTCAGTCGTTCACTATCTGGATCCACCATGTAGGTTCCAGGGATTGAACATAGGTCATGCTTGGTGGCAAGTGTCTTACCCACTGAGTGTCTCAGCAGACTCATCAGCTTAGGTGCACATTCATATCCTCTTAGTTACTTAATCATATAGGGAATTTATTTTATGTTTTACAGAATTTCTAATTCTTCAAAATTCTGAGAAACTACTACCGTACCATTGGGGTAGGTCTGTGGGACATATGAAACACCTGAAACAAGATGGTTTAATTCATTCTAATAGAATATTAGATCCTACAGAGATGTTCAAATACCAAAACTTGTGATCCAAGCTCAGAGTGTGTTCATGAGACCAACTAGGATATAAATCTGAGTATCCCTCTACCATAAATGAATCAAGACATAGATATCCCAGTCACGTTCAAAAAAGCAGAGACAAATTTACCACTGAGCACTAATAGGAGAAAGTCAAACACCAATTTCATTCTACTTTGAGGGGAAAAAATGGGAAAGACACACAAACAACCAACAAAAACACTACAGGAAGGACCCAAAAGTTCAAAGATGAAAAGAAATATTTCAGAGCAAAAGGCAAAGAGCCAAAGAAGACAAATCCATCTCAAAACCTTAATTATAGGGGGAATGAAGGGAGGGAGGAATGGATGGAAGGAATAGAAGCTAAATCAGAGAATCAAAGATAAATAAATAAATAAATAAATAAATAAATAAATAAATAAATAATAAGCTCGAAGAAAGCAATCAAGCAAGTCAGGGACACACAGGACAGAACACAAAAGGGAGGTCATGTGTGATGACCATCCTGAGATGAACACAGGTGGAGAGGTATGTCCAGAGACCATGGCAGAAAGGAAAGAACAGAAACAGTAAAACTACTTGCTAGCCTTTCTGGGACTTATTGAGATCTGGAGATCCACCATCTTCCAGGCTCCACCCATCTAAGGTATCCTTGGGATAAAAGAGCCCATTGGACACCATTACTTAGAGACCCACCATTGACCTGGTTATTGAGTCTAAGGATAGGTTAATGGTTTGTAAATATCACTTCTGCATAGCTTACAGTTTGCATGTGTTATACCACTGTTTGTCCTCCAAACCAGATCTGTTCTATACAAAACAAAATTGTTCACAATTATACTACTGAACATATACAGATTGGCATGACTACTTCACACACAGAACTGCCCAAAGAGGTAGTTTTTAAAAATTATTCTAATGGTTCCTTCTGGAAAACTTTTTTTTTTTTCTAAACAAAAGTTCCAGGAAGACTATTAGACAGGTCCTCCTTGTGAACTGCTAAGGAGACCATCCAAACAACAAGTGCCATTAGCAGAAGTCTGGGGAGTTGGCTCAAGTGCAAAGCACTTGTCACACAAACATAAAGATCTGATTCAGTCTCCAGAAGCCAGACCAAGGAGCTGGAAGCTCAAAACACCTGTGCCTTGGATAGTGTCAAGTGGATCTCTGGGGCTCCCTGGCCAGCCAGTCTGGCCTACCTAGCAGATTCCAGATCTGGTGAAATACCCTGTCACAAAAAAAAAAAAAAAGACTGCCCCCTGAGCACTAACATATGATATTGTCCTCTTACTTTCTCTGTCTGTCCGTCTGTCTGTCTGTCTCTGTCTGTCTCTTTCTCTTCCTTTGTGTCTCTCAGACATTGCCAAACTCTGAAACAGATCATCAACTGTCTATACAAACTTGACTGCTTTCCCCTCAAGAGACCAAAAACCTTAGCTCCTTGACTTCCACCTGGTTTAGATTTTGTCCCAAGATGGCCTCCTGCTCATAAATGCCCTTCCCCTTGTCAAGCAACTCATCTTGATTGCTTTTGGAGAGGAAACTGGTCATCTACTGCAAGAAAAGTTAGAGGAGACAAAAGACCTGATGTTCTTCTCCTCTTAACTTCCCAGGTCTCTTTGGCTTGGTTTCCCATGAGCCACCCCTTCAGGAAAAGCTTTCAAACGGTTCCGCTCTTGTCATGTTTGGCAGCCACATGACAAAGTCTCTGAAGATCACTGCTCTCCATGGGACAAATGTGTGTTATGAAATCATTAGGGGTTAATTAGAACAAATCAATCCGTAAGATTCTGAAAAGATGTTATTGAGAGTAACAGAGGGAAGAAAGCAGACACATTGCTTTTGTGACATGCTGACAGTGTGTCTCAAAGCACAAGAAGATACAATTCTTGTGACAGAATCTGAAAAATATCAGTCCCTGTCAGTTTGGTAAGAGCTGTCTTTGTGAGCCACCCATGGCCAGAGGGAACAGGCCCAACCCATGGCCTGAGGGAATAGATCCAACCCATGAGCCAAGGAAAGAGATTTGTGACTCCCTAGGAATGCCTTGCCCCTCTGCATTTCTGTCTGCATTATGTAGCTACAGAAAAAGTCAGAGGTGCCAAAATATGCCTGTGACTGTTTTAGGAGTATATGCTTGTATTCTGTATATGGAAGAGATTTTTAAAGATGATTCATTGAGCCTTCAATGAAGTTCTGCGTGTAGCTAAAGATCTTGTTTAGAAGAGCAGCTGTGAGCCACCAGATAGGTCAGCAGGTAAAAGTGCTTGCCCTTCAAGCCTGCAGACCTGAGCTCAGTGCAGGGAAGCCTGAGTAGAAGGAGAGAACTCATTTCTGAAAGTTGTGCTACTTGGTATAACACCACACACATGCACTCATGAACACACACACACGTACACGCACACGCACACACACACACACACACACACACACAAATACACACACACTATACACAACAATGACATAAATAATTAGGAGTTAAGGTTTGAAAGTGAAATGTCCCCCACGGGATCATGTATTTGAATACTTGGTCCCCAGCTAGTGGCCCTGTTGGAGAAGTTTACGGAACTTGTAAGAGGCAGAGAGTTACTAGAGGAAATAGATCACTGGTGGGTGGGCGGTGATGTTTTATAGCCAGACTCCACTCCCTGTCTCTTTAAAATGGGGACAGTCAGCAATTATTTGGGGGGGGGGGGTTCTAGGTTCATTCCCTGCCACTAACAAACAATTGAATGATAGAAAAAGACAACAGCAAACTGTCAAGAAAGGGAAAATAACAGCTTTATCCCTTTGGATACAACTAGCCACAGGCTTGGGTATTCTATAGGCTCCTAGGGCTTTCCCCTTCCCCTACAGATACTGTCTAGATACCCACTGCCATGCCATCTCAGGGAGCTCACTTTTGCCTTCCTAATCTACCTTCACCCTGTCTCTTTCTGACTTCTCTCCTGGTCCTGACTGACACGGCCCATCATCGTTCCTGATCATGGTGAGCTGTCTCTCTTCTCCAACTGTGAGCTAAAACAAACATTTCTTTTTCTTTCCTTAGGTGTTTTGCCATAGCAATGACAAAAGAAACTGTAGTATATATGGGGTGATTGTGGAAGAACTTTTCCACCAGAAGTTGGGGAAGAAGTGAAATATACAGATGTGAGCATATTCATGGACCTAGAGAGAGAAGAAAGAAAGACAGGAAGGAAAGGAAGGAGAGAGAGAGGGAGAGAGGGAGGGAGGGAGGGAGGGAGGGAAGGGAGGGAGGGAGGGAGGGAGGGAGAAGAAAGGAAGACAGGAAGGAAGGAAGAGAGAGGGGAGAGGAGAGAGGGGGAGAGAAAGAAAAGAGAGGGAGAAATAGCAATTAAAGAAAAGAGAAGAGGGAAAAAGAAAGGACGAAGGGAGAAAAGCTTTGCCTGACTAAAACGGGAGGAGATGGTCACATTTGCTTGAGGTGTTGATATTACACAGTGTTGAGATAAGATGCTGAAAATGAATAGGCAAGGTGACATACACCTAGAATCCCATCAACCCACCATAGGAGGCTGAGGACAGAAGACTGTGAATTGGTACAGAACGAGACCCACTCCCTCTTGCTTAAAAAAAATAATGAAAGGAAGCTCTCTGAAGAACAGAAAGAAACAGTCTTCTGGTGTTGCAGAAGCAGCACAGAGACAGGCTCTCTGGGGGCCTTGATTGCTCTGTGAAAGCAATGATGGATGTGGTTGAAATGTACACACATGTACACACATGTTCTTGAGGAGGCACATGTATTCTGCATGCCAAGAGAACTTTCCCCCAGGTGCAGAAACCATGGAAACTGTTGGAACAGAAGCAACCAATAATTCTGACACGTGATGCTACTCTGAGAAGAATCTAGAAAAATCACCCAATAGCAAAATTATCATGGCATTGATTTGCCTCCTACCTGTACTACAAGCTGTCAGCCTGAGGAGACCCAGTTCCACTCAGATCTGTCTCTGACAGACAACTCCAACAAGCAAAAAATGAATTTAATGAACTTGGCACTAAGACCTGGACCTTGCAACTCCTTCTCACTGACAAAAGTCAACCCAGTGTATCCACTTTACTCAACCAAAGACTGTCAGTGACATTTTCCAATAGAAATCTCTTGAAAGTCCAAAGGCCACAGCGAATGGAAGCTAAGGTCTGAAGTGGAAATGTCTGGTTTCTTTGGAAACTCTGTTGTGCCATGTGATGTTTTTCTGGAAGGTGTCTTGAGAAAGGATGTTTTGGTGAAGCAGACACATGAGTGAGCATGTGATTGTTTTTCTGGAGCAGATGCTTGAGAAGGCACATGGTGTTTGGAAGGAGTATAAATGGAACCCCATAAACAGTGAGAAGTTGATCTTGCATTGCAATGCGATGCAACACATCCCAGGTATTCACT
This sequence comes from Mastomys natalensis, assembly GCA_021653895.1. Taxonomy (NCBI): domain Eukaryota; kingdom Metazoa; phylum Chordata; class Mammalia; order Rodentia; family Muridae; genus Mastomys; species Mastomys natalensis. The sequence continues at coordinate 271,110 of JAJTUV010002565.1, read as the reverse complement.
GGGCTTTGCTGACCCTGCAATGCTTTGCTGGTCTCACTTCTTCACTGGTCTTCACTGTGTAGAGAGAAACATGTCAAAGAACTTCATGTGGTATTCCAGCTGATTCTTGTCACTTTTGTTGGCTCATAACGATTCTTCGGAGCTTTGTATTTTCTGCTGGCTTGAGCCACTGCTACTGATTCCTGTTTGCCCTTTGTTATTGGACTGAACTGCTGGTACCCTGACAACAAAGAGTGGCATCGACGCAAAGAACTATTTCTAAACAGGTCACAACACCCTTTTCCTATAAACTTTCTTTTCCCCTACCTCTGGTCAGTTGGCCAGAAGGGAGGTTGAAGCGTTCAAGAACCCTAAATAAAATAGGTTTAGAGAAAAATCTAAGCCTACAAAGGCTACCCACAAAAATAATGTGTGACACAAGAAACTCCCAAAAAGGAACTGTAAAGCAAACATAAACCTTGGTGCCTTCTATTTATCATCCCATTTAGTATGATAACCTTGGTGCCTTAAAACAGTTTGTCCATAACTATTTTTTAAACTTTACAAGAGTATGATATCCAAAAGAAGAGCTCAAATGTACAAGAATAAAGAGACCAGGTAAGCTTGTTTGAAACCAAAGTGTTTCAGAAGCAAAGTGACCAAAGTCTCTTTCAATGCTGAGGGATAATATTAGAATGTTCTTTTCAGAATCCCATAGTTTTATATTAAAAATGCAATATTCTCAAGCTAAGAAATAAGCAAGAACTAGTATGTCTTGCATCAGACAAGAGACCAGGGGCCAAAAATCTAGAACAAAATCAACAGTGGATTGGCTTAACTCTCAAAAGGACAAGCTTCAAATCAAAGAAAAGATGTTTTCTTATTCTAAAGAAGAAGTTAGATATCAAAATTAATAATTATATCATATGAGGGCTTCTAAGAGCTGGTTTTCTAGAAAACAATCTTTTGATATTTTAAATCAATACAGTAGACAAACTGAATTGTCAGAAAGTGATATGCCTCAAACCAGCCCAAACTTCATACTCATTCCTCCAGATTCATCTACTGGAAACTATGTGATCATTGAAAAGGGAATTTGATCAAATTTAAATACACTGGTTTAAGTCACATTCAGGACACGATTGTCTACTTAGGTGCTGAATAAAGTCTGGCAACATAAGAGTTTACACACATCAGCAAATCCATCAAATATGACATAAAAATCATTTAAAATGTTTCATCTGGTTTAAAATACTCATGTAGCCACTATGTTTTCCATTTTCTTTCATGCTGAATTATCCTGAGTCAGTAAAACTGATTTAATCTAGTAGAAAGCAAACAGTCAATATAAAATAGTAAGATGAGAGCTAGAAAGAGATCAAGGGTTAAAAGCTCCTCTTGCAGAGGACCCAGGTTCGGTTCCCGGAACCCACATGTCAGCTTGCAACCATCTGCAACTCCAGTTCTGGTAATCTTTCACCCTCTTCTTCACAAATGTATGCTTTGCACACAGACTCACTCAGGATCCCACATCTTCACATAAATAAAATAGACATGTCCTTTAAAAATGCGAAGACGAGATCTTTAAGAATCTTCCCTGAACTCCACAAATGATCACTATCCAGGGTAGAAACAGTCAGCCAAAGTAAGATGAGGGAAGGATCAGTCACGGCCAGCACTGTGAGGGAAGCATGAATCATTTTACATTCTTAATAATTACCGTGTGTCTGTTTGGGTTACGTGTACAAGTGCAGATGTGTGTACTTCACTAAGTAGAGGTAGGTCAGAGGACAACTTTAGGGGTTCAGAGTTCATTTCTCTCCTTCCACTGTGGGATCTGGGCACTCACCTCAGGTAGGCCAGTTTAAAACCCTGCACAGCCCTTCTACAGTCTGAGCCATCCTGCCTGCAAGCCCTAGTGCAGTGTCTTAATTCTCTAGCAGGAGGATAGGCTAGATCATGGATGGAAGCAAAGGCTTTCCCTTAATGGCTATGTCCCCTCCCTCCTGCCCAGAATGTAAACATGAAATCATAAAAAGAAAAATAACAATCCATGTGCTAAATCATATAAAACCAACACATGGCTGCCAAAGATTAAAAGGTAAATTATTTAAAATGAGCCATTCTATGATATTGCATCTTATTGATTCAGTTTAGTGGAGTTGGGGAGGGGGAGAGGAGAATGGTCTCCAGCAAGAAAAAGAAATTTCCAGAGAGGATTCTCAAATGCTACTCACTAGGTTGATATGTCTTTGGGGTATTACTCTTTTCCCCCCTATAATATCATATTCTGAGTAACTGTAGTATTTTGTCCACGTTTCCAAGGCTCCTGTTAGACTTGGGAATTTGCACATTCTACAAAGCCCATTCTAAATATGATTTCATCTCTCAATGGCTGTTTCTGCACTCGCTTTAGCACCCACGTCCATTCATGAATGAGGAGCATTTAGTGTCTTCACTGGCAGCTCAGCTTTTTTCCCAAACTTGTCCACACTCAGGTGCTGCTCCTCCTCCACCTTATGGACGGAAGCTACAGAGTGGACGACAACATGCTCACTGCCCAGTCCTGGATACGCACTAACTGAATCCACTCAGAAGAGAGAACTTTAACCAGCCACAGCACACAGCCGTCATGGGGATGATTAAATGATGCCTGTCGTTTTGTCCCACCCTCTCCACCCACTCCTGAGTGATGGATGAATTCCTCTCTGTGTTTGGGATTCAGATGTGAAGGGCACAGCTATATTTGTCAAACTCCTATACCCTGCAAAGCAGCATTTGACTACTCTGTGGAAAGTATCAAAGAACCAAACAAAAATTCATGAAAAGCATCAAATGCAGGTCACCTCCCAATGCCAGCAGCACACCAAAGAAGACTCAGCTGTCTACAAAGAGGATTTCCAAACGTTAAAGTGGGCTGGGGTCAAAGTGAATGAAACTGGCCAACACACCAGTGCCCCAGCAGGTAGAACAGAGGCTGCCCAATGGGGAAAAAAAAAAAGAGCCATTTCATTTACATCCATCCTCTTCATAACTGGTATGTATGAGAGGCTGAAATATCACACACAAAGCTATATTCATATATCTGACTCTAAACAGTATGTATTTAATGAGTAATAAACATGAATGGAAAACAAACAAACAAAAAATCTTCGTGCACAAATTGGCTGCTGCTATCAACCTGAAAGGAAACTTAGAGGAAAGCAAAAGTCAGCTCACCTCTGGTGTTTTCTTTGTTTCTTTTTTGAATGTCTAAGGTCTAAAATCTGAAACCAAATAGCCAATTCTATAGAAACTTCCAGGAACCCTGAAAACAATTACTCACCATACACCTTACATTTATATAGTATACTTTTATTATGTGTTCATTATTATATATTGTTTGTTTTTATTATTATTTGTGTGTGAGTGTGTGAGACTGTAGGTGTGACCACGGAAGTCAGAGGACAACAACCTTGGGAACCCCTCCTCACCTTCTACCTCTTTTAAGACTGGGTCTCTTTGCCACAGCATTTGTTAGGCTAGCTGGCCTGCAAGCTCCTGGAGGGTCAGCTGCCTTCACTTCTCTAACTTAGAACAGTGGGATTACAGACACATGGTCCTGCAGCCAGCTTTCCCATGGACTCTGGGGATCTGAACCTGGAACGGCTGGCTTGTACATTGAGTCATCTTCCCAGCCTTGTGTGTTAGTATTATTAATCCTACAAATCTACAACCTCTAGGGAACCAACATGACCTCAAATACCATAAAGAACCCACAGAAGCCAGACTCTTCTCTACAATACCATCAGTACAGAAACAAGAGGCAAAGCACATGACCTTGTGTGTTGTTTTCTAACTTTTAACATCGTCAGTGGGAATGCCATAGTCCTGCAAAGCCATACATCATATTTCCCATTATCTTTCAAAACAAATACACTCTTTCCCATTTTGTTATCTCTGAAGTATTGAACCTTATGATTATGCCAATATTTTCTTTAGAGGTAAATGCCCTGAAGGTTTTCTGACAAGAATTCCAAAGATGAAAGTGTCTAAAAAATTAAGAAGGAAGATATGAAAATATTATTCATAATATCAAGAAAGAATGTGAAATTTGCTTTTGAATTTGTGTTTGGAGAGTCACTCTGGGATTTGCTTTTGCATGTCTGTCATCCCCATTAAGTAGGTGTGTGTCTGCTAAGTAAATGCCCTACACTAGAATATACACAGGCATATTTTTTTAAAAAACAATTGTTAGTATTCATTTGCTAGCGTTTCCAGAAAACATTTTTTTCAAGCACACACAGCCAAAACAGTTCAGTGTTTTCCCGCTACTGCAAAAAATAGTAACACACATCCTGAAGACACAGTGCAGCTCACAGACCCACTCCCTGTTGCTCTCTCTCAGGCCCATCTGCACTCTGGCTTTGCAACAACTATAGCATAAAAACGTCTTTTTCTCACATGCTTTGGCTATTACACTAGTTAATCACATACAGCTGCGGTGCAAGAGACTGTTACAAAACAATTTCAATCTAGTACTTGAAGCCAAATGCAGACAAACACCCACCATTTACTCTGAATAAAAAGTTCGACACCAAAAAAAAAAAAGTTTCTTTTCAGAGAAAAGATGAATGTTCTTCAAATCTGGCAGGGGCACCATCATGGATGAACCTCTTTCCACCAAAGTACTGATAATAATATCAAAGGAGATTTGTGAAAAATCACAGTAATATAAAAATGGAGCCTTCCAGAATTTTGAAGCTAAAAAGAACCGGAATGAACTTACACCCCGCCCCCTTTTGTGTCCCTTCCTGAAGAGTGTCCCTGTCCCAGCTCCAGAACAGAGCCTATTCCCTCTTATAAAAATTTCTTCTATTGCATGATTCAGTTATTTCTTTGGGGGAGAAAATGAAAGAGAGGTGCTCCGGGAGGACTAATCAGTGTTCCTTTAAGCTCCGAGTCCAAAGAAAATAAAAGTTCCTGAACAATCTGACCTCTGTTGAAGAAGACATTTTAAGGAGATAAAACTATATTATCTAGACAAGACAACAAAACCTACACCAGGCTGCACCCACCTCAACTGAGCCTAAAATTCTGCAGCAGGAACTGAAACGCACAGAGGAAAGCCTTGTGGCTATTTTCTTTTCTTTTTTTTTTTTTTTCCCTCTTACTTAAAACAAATTAAAATTCTGCACACTTAAAACTAAGGCAAACAAGATTTATCACATTCCCGGGCTACCCTTCATTCCCACCCCTAAGCAAAGGAAAATATTTGGAACTGTAGGTAAATATTCCATGGTTGCAAGGTTGTTTGTTTGTTTGTTTGTTTGTTTTCAATAGAAAACCAGTTTTGTATGTTTCAAGTTTACAAAAGAAAACAGAATCAGGAGTTTTCAGGGCTGTTTTCAAACAACTGGCAGGTTACCAAAGACTAGCTATCAGTGCAAAGCCCAGGCAGGAAGCAGGAAGAAATCCCAACCTCCCTCCCTCCCTCCCTCCCCCTTGGAAGCTTGCATTCCTGAGCCTACATGACAACTGTGTGAGGAGTGATTTTGCTTTTGAAGAATCTGAACGTCCACAAGTTCGAACATCCCTTTGCCCTTTAGAAGCCCTTTTCTTTGCCACTCCTCATTCCTCTGTAGAGGCTCTTTCTACAGCACAACCCGTCTCTATGACATAACCAAAGCTAGACTCTGTGGGAGGCAGCAGGCTGGACTGCAATTGTAATAGTTGAAGCTGAAGTCAATATCCAGTGGGTGAGGACGTGTCCTCATTCCTGATCCTGCTCTGAATGAATGCCTCTAGCCAGAGGAACCCAGGAAGGGTCTACTAGTCTCAATCCGTTTTAAAGATGTTCTGGGGAAACAAACTTATCAGAGAGGGGAACATAGTTCTGTTTGCTGGCTGGTAGAGAAGCATGCAACCCTGGAATGGCTATAAAAACAAGAAAGAAGACACCAGCTGGAGTCTCTTTCTGATGTTTGAGAACATGACAAAAGTTTTCCAAATACTATATAAGAGACAATATCCACATTCTCAACCCCAGTATCAGGAATACCAGTTCACCAAGCAGCGAGCAAGCGTTATCGCCCTTCCCTAGCTTTCTTTTTGCGACTGATTTATTGACTGTTTGGTACATTGCTGTGTTGTTGAGAAACATCCCTACCCGATGTGCCTCAATTCACAGGAGAATGTACCTGGACTCTCTGAAGCCGACTCGGTAGGGGATTGTCTGAAAACTTGAAGAACATGGGGTTGCAAGAGTCAATGCCATTTGAATTTGCCAGGAAGATAATATACTGTTCTCAGATTGCCCTTCTCTTAAAGCTACAGATTGGTCTTTGTCCCCGTCCAGCAGCAGCTTACTTTGAAAAGTTTTTAAAAAGCAAGAGACATCACTTGTTTAAATATTACAACATGTCAGTAGGTTTTTTTTTTTTAATTCTACTGTGACCAAAAGCAGTGCCCCTCCTTCAGACTGTCTTCTCCAAAAAAATTTATATTATATATATATATATATATATATTATTTATATTTTATATATATAAGAAGGAGAGAGAGAGAGAAGAGATTCTTAGAGATATGACAACACGGTCACACAGCTACAGGCAAGGGCCAAACGCCCGGGTCATTTAAATACAATAACATTGTATGCAGTTAATGCCATGTAAACAGTTCCTCTATATTTAGACTACTGTGCGTTTTGTCTCCTATAAAGCATTTGAAACATCTGGAAAATTGTTCTAACAGATGATGAAACAAAAAGAGCTGACTTCTAATTTTGCTTAATTAAAGCAAAGTAGAAAGTTGGGCTCTCACGGAATGGGAAACAAGAAGAAAACGAGGGAATATCACCATCCCTGAGGACAGTGACAGTGTGCGTCTGAGAAAGCGGAAGGCTCCTGCCTCCAGTTTTAGATACTAATTTCATGTTGTTTTGCACAAGAAAATTAGAACTTGTGTCCAACATTTCACTATTTAAGTACAAACAGGAGTCCATGGTGGGGGGTTGTTTGTGTTTGCTTTAGGTTTTCTAAAAATGATGCTAAATACTGTTTTTGATTCTTTAAAAAGTTCAAGAAAATCCCTCCTCCACTCCCCCCCCCACATACCTCTTGTATATTGGGAAAAAAAATTGACTTTAAACAACTCTTGAAGGTCTGATATCCCTGGGATGTGACTTTGATCAACCATTAGGATTCTATCTCTATCAAAAATAAGTATTCTTTATATGTGGGCATGGTTTCACTAGCTGTGACAGCAAACTTAAGCTGCAACTAGGTATCAATGCGGGAAAACAGTGGATTTCATGAATTTCATTCTAGGCTCGTCAAGAAAATTATAAAAGTAACACCTCCCTTTTAACTGATTATGAATACTGTTCTGAGATAGGTAGGTAGGAAAAAGGCAGAGGTCCTGCAGAAACTGTGTTCTCCTGCCCTCCATACTCTAGACAAGGCTTCCTTGTATTGATAAATCTGTCAGAATGTCCCCACATGCTCAGATGGAACAACCACGGATATCCTTCAGAATCCAACCTTTCAAATCTCTAGTTTCCTGGGATGTCATTAATGTCTGTCATTCCAGAGGCACCAAAACAATCCTTGACAAACTACGCTGCTGTGCTAAAATTCTACACATAAGCATCAGATGAGCTTCATGAAATCCCAAGTAGCTTGATTTTTGCATTCATTCCCTCCTGGCCCTGATCTGATTACCCTAATATCAGCTTAGGATACCTAAGTGAGCTAACTTCTTAAAAAATGTTGCCAGACGCTGATGCTTTGACTGGCTTGAAGTAACAAGACCCAGAGACACTGTCAGGTTCATGGGGCACTAATGCTAAACGGGACCCCAAACAGATTTGTGAAACTCTCAGTTTTCTTCGGGCAAAACACTTCAAATCACTACTGAAGTCTTTCCTCATTCTCATTTGTGTCTCTGTCTCTGTCTCTATCCTCCCTCCCTCTTTTCTTCCTTCCCTCTTCCCCTCCCTCCTTCCCTTCTTCTCTTCATCCTTCCTTTTTTCTACAGAGGCTCACCCCCCCAGCACCCTGTAATCTTTAACTCTCCCTTGCATTCATGATTCCCTGCTAGTAATACTACATTAAAAGCAATTTAGGAGAAAAACAAAACAAAAACCCCAACTATTTCACTCCAAACTTCAATCAAAGTTTCTCTTGTGGTCATACATGGCACTAGAAAACCAGAACCAGTATAGATAATTTGGGGAAAACATTTGGAAAAATTTAGCCAAATGAGTAAAAGGTTTGGAAAATGCTTGATATTTTTTTCAGGCAACCCTGGAGCTTATTGCTTTTGTCTCTTTTCCAGAGAAAAAAACCGTGGCTATTCGTTTTCTTTTTAAAACTCGCCTGACCATTCTTTAAAGTAGTAGGCAGTTAGTCCGTCTACCAAGTTGCCCAAAGAGTTAATACTCAGGGCACCAGGAGGAGGGTTGGTCTATTTAAGCAGCGGCAACTGCCCAAACTTAGTGGGCACAAAAGCAGAAAGCAAAAGTGAGCCGACCTTGGGAGGGGTAGGGCACAGACATAAGCGAAATCAAAAAGGGGGAAAATGGAAAAACGAAACACCAGCAATCCCAAGAAGCTGTTTGTCCAGTTTGGTCCTCAAATGGGCATTGTCTGACAAGACAGAGTAAATGGGAGGTAACCTTATCGTGAATTACCAAAACCAGATCAAGCCAGAGAACCCCAGTGACAGCATATACTGCTCGGACGAGCCCTGTTTGGGCTTGGCATGTGGAGTTACTAAGAAGATGGAGGGGTCTGGTTAATTCATTATGAAATCAGAGTATCGACATGGTACCCTCCCCCCCTAGCAAATCAAGTCCAATCGAAAAATTGACAGATTGGAGCATGGATCTTTCACCTCACCTCTTCATGTCTTAAAACTGCGGGATAAAAGTTCAGGGTGGGCACTGTCCCCTGCTCAGTTTCGTGGGCTTGCCCCCGGGCCCTAATCATCACTTAAGACATGCTCACACAAAGCCCAAAGTCTTTAACCAATTCAAGTCCAATTATTATCAGTTACATTCCATGCCTTTTTGAAAATTCAGACGCAGACTTCCTAGTGGTAATGTCAGAGTGGGGTGGGGCCAGTCTAAAAGTAAAAACCAGGGGTTTGCTAAGCTTCTAGTTCTTTTAGCCCCCCCCCCCCTCCGGAGCATCTCAGTCATCCTTCACATAAAATACAGCCCAAAACAAACAAAAAAACAAAACATGCTCAACAAACTCTGAAAGACTTTGGTGGGTGCCCTGAAACCTCCTGGCGCTCTACTTTCCTGCTGCACTAGGCCACGAAAAGTTTAGGTGGCCCCCACCCCAGAGTATTTTCTGTAAGGAGGAAAAGGGGGGGGAACCCAAGTCTCTGAGATTCACACACAAAGAACAGCGCAGCAGAATCGCTCCTAAAAACAATATTCCTGCCCCTGAGAATGTCTTGTTGGGACCCCCCTTTCTAAAAATCCCTGCTCACCTGCAAAAGACTTCAAACCATCTCACCAGCATTTCTGCAGCTAAATAACAAAGAACACTCCATTGAAAGTCCCTGTCTTTAAAGAGAAAGCTACACTCCGGGGCTTCCTCTCCCTTCTTCCTTGGCTTGTTAACTCAGTCCCCATGTTAGCAATTTGAAAGAGGTCCGCAGAGGGGATGGGGGCTAGGGTGAAGGAAGGGTCCGATTGCCATGCCCCGGAGGAGCGCCAGGCACCACGCTTCCTTCTGAAGCCCGCGGGTCCAGCCAATACTTGGTTTGGAGGTACTGAGGACAGTAGTACGTGTACTGGGGGGACATTTGTGGCTGATCCAGGCGTTTGCCCATGTAGCTGGGATCTTTATCCCCGAGGCAGGAAACTGAATAACAGGGTGTATGATGCCCCAGGCAGGCGAGCTTCTTTCTTTAATCACTGTCCCTGGCAGTCTGGGTGACTGCTGTGGCTTCTGAGACTCCAGCACTCACTAGTTCCAACACCGTGAGGAATTTAAAACAACCAAAAAACAAAGCAAAGCAAAACAAAAGAACCCAAGAAAAGAGAAAAGGAAAAAGAAAACAAAACCCCAAAAACAAAACAGATGGGGTTGAGATCCGTAGCGAAACCCCCAGACTGCTTCCCCCAGTTCTTGCCTGCCTGGTTCCTCCTAGCTGCCCGGTCGGTTCAGTCCGGATGAAGCAGTTTGCTCTGTAACCAGCCTGTCTCTAGTGGTGTCAATCGCAGGCGCTTTGTAAGGCGAAGGAGAGAAAAAAAGAAAAAAAAAAAATCCTTTGCACAACTCGGAATCCTTGCAGTACAGCTTTCGGTCTCTCGTGTGTCTCTTTCCCACCGATGGAAAAGGAAATTTTAATAAAAGGAAAAAAAAAAAAAGAGAAACAATGGACAAAAAGAAAAAGAAAGGAAGGAAAAAAACTGGGAAAAAAAGAAAAAGGAAAAAAAGAAAAAAAATAAAGAAAAAAAAGAAACCCGTGCAGGCTTAGTTGCTGCTGTCTGGCTCCCAGAGTGACATGGTGTGTTCCGGCTGGCCTTGCCCCCTCTCACTCACTTCCCTCCTTCCAGCCAGTGGGTGGAACAGAAGAGTGCCTCTCCCAGGGAGCCGGCACGCAGTCCAGAAGGCTGCAGTATTTCCTCAAGGGGGGAAAAAAGAAGAAGGAAAAGAAAAGAAGAAGGAAAAGAAAAAGAAAGAAAGAGACTGCTGCCACCCCTCCGCTAGCTATCTGGAATAGCAAAGTGAGCAGCTTCTGCAGCCGAGCCGCGGGTGGAACCGAACCCCAGCTTGTCCGTGAAGTGCCTGGGTGGGGCATGGCCCAGCCCTCCCTGCCCTGACGGGGGTTCCAAGCTCCCAAGCTGCCTTCTCCTCTTCAATCGACAAGTTCCCAGAGGTGAGGCATGACATTGCTGAACAAAACAGACCTGCCCTGCAAGGGGACGTGGGGGAAGGAGAAAATGTGTGTGTGTGTGTGTGTGTGTGTGTGTGTGTGTGTGTGTGTGTGATGTGTATTTACACACAGGTGCCAACCTTTCTAGTTAAGTAGGGAGAAAAGTGTATTCAAGGCGTTTTCAAAATCTGTTAACACATTAAAAGCCAGATGAACCAGGACCTGAAGATGAAAGCAACGTTGTGGAAGATGCTCAAGAGAGGAGGAAAAAGTGGGAATTCTCAGCTGGGTACCTCTGAGGGAAGCCAAGTCCCATCTCAACAAGGGGTTGACTTAACTATCATAAATAATTGTTTTGTGGCTTTATCCATCTCTTAAAAATAAAATCAAAGTGATCCTCACATTTATTCACTTATTCAAGAAAAAATCTCTCTCTCTCTCTCTCTCTCTCTCTCTCTCTCTCTCTCTCTCTCTCTCGCTCTCGCTCTTTCTCTTTGCTTTTGTGGCTTTGTAAGTATTGCAAAAAAAAAAAAAATGAACAAAAACTCATAATTACTTGTCAGAGTTTTTCTCCCCACCAGTAATAATATTCTGACACGTCGATCAGCTGCTACATTATAATACAGATTGTTTCAGAAGAGATATATTTCCTTAAAGGGTTTCTCTGCAAGGCGGCGGCGAGGCTAAAATTAGCTGTGCCAGCTGTGTTTTGCTGGGAGTGCTCACGCATGCCCGGAGCGTGGGCAGCCAGCCTCTGTGCCTCTCCACTCCCCCAAGTCTGCTGAAACACCAGCCGTCCTTTCAGATAAAAGACTCCAGGTACAAAGGCAGTTTCCTCACATGGAGGGAGAATTGAAACGCAATACACAGGATGCCACCTCTGCATAAGTTCCGCCCGCCACTCTTGGGGTAACAACCTGGGTTCCTGAGCTCCAGGAAGAGCAGTTCTGAAATCTGTGTACCACAGAAAGACAAGGACACAGAGACATCAGTTTTATGCCGATTCCCACCCTCTCTCTCTCTCTCTCTCTCTCTCTCTCTCTCTGTCTCTGTGAGTGTGTGTGTGTGTGTGTGTGTGTGTGTGTGTGTGTGTGTTTCTTCTCTTTTTTAAAGACAGGGTCTCAGATACTCCAAGCTGCTCTTGAACTTGCTATGACACAGAATGACTTTGACTTCCAATCCTCCTGCCTTCAATTCCCAACACTGGGACTGCAGGCATGAATTCGTGTACCATGTTCCCTTGGGCTTGGGCACTGACTGTTGAACCCAGGGCCCTGACCACATGGGGCAAGCACTCTACCAACACAGCTATCTCTTGTTGACAAAAATCAGAACTTGGGTCAGAGGGTCAGTGTGGGAAACCTGAGGGCAGTGTAATGGAGGCATTACAAGCCAGTTTCAGTTTCAGCCGTGTTCTAAAAGGGAGATTCTGGACGTCAGTTATCCTAGCCATGAAATGGTGAAGGACAGCAACTGAACCAGGCACAAACTTGGCACCAATGACAGAGTCTTCTGGCCACATCTCCCTGCTCAGTGAAGACTCTAGCTAGAGAACTTGTCAAGACTGGGAGTCTCATTGGTCCTTTCTTTCTGCTTGGAGTCAGATTGTAAACTCCACTCTTCACGCTTCATGGTCCAGCTCTGAGTCCCACTGAGCTGAGGTCATGTTGGGAATGTGATCTACAAGTCCACACCAGCTTCCCCTGTCAGCATGGGTATGCCCCTTGAAGCAGCCTTCCCTAAACCTCACTTCCCAAGGTGTAGTCGGTTTTCCCTGAGAGTGAAATCACGGGGATGCATTTCTTCCATGACCTACTAAACTCGGAACAGCAGGCCATATCCTCCACAGTCCTAAGAACTAGCATGGTGCCAGACATGAAGCATGTGTTCTGAACATACTTGGGAACAAAATATTCTGAACATAATAAACACTTGTCCCTCGACGCATGGTACACTTTTGGAGCATTTCATTCTTTAAAAAAAAAAAAAAGAAAAATTATGCTTATGTATTGTACATTGCATGTACGTATGTGTATAGAGGTCGGGACACAAGCTTTGAGAGTTGGTTTTCTCTGCTCTAAGGTGTAGGTTCCTTTGCTGGGATTGAACTCAGATGGTCAGCCGTGATGACAAGCATCTTTAACTGCTGAGCCATGTAGCTAGCCCATCCATTTCACTCTTTATCATTGCCTAGGCATTGACCTTGGTACAGGGAATACAGAAGCATGGAGGTCAAAACTGGTTCTTCTTTCACAGTACAAATTCCCAGTGAGTGGTGTATGCCAAAGAATCAAGTCGTGAGGTCAGAGGCCAGGAGCTACTTGGTGGTGTGAGGAAACTTAAAGAGACAGGAAACCTAGGCGCTGGGGTTTGACTTAAAGAGCATCCTTAAGAAAATTGCTCTCCTAAATGGAGCCTTGGGGTCAAAATTGGGTATGGACCAAGTCCTGGGTTTAGTGCTATTAGAGTGTTCAAAGCCTTGACTGGTGACACCATTCCTGCCTACCTCCTTTGCAGACTCCATGTACCTCAGTTTCTTCACTCTTCATGTCTCTGTCAACTTCCTACACTTCATAAGGATCGGTTAAGATAAAACACCTGAAGAATTCTGGGATACCCTTCATGTCATACATGCTCCATTAGATGCCAACCTGAATCCTGGGGGTGGGGGGCGGCGGCGAGCCAACCAGAGGAAACAGCAGACATAGGAACGTTCTATTTCTCCAGAGGGTGTTTGGCCACATCCCAGAGGCTACCATGAAGCCATCAAAGACCCAAGACAGGGCTGGAGAGGAAAGTCCAGCTAACCAGTTTGATGTGATGGTTAATGGTGTCAACTTGACAGGACCTAGAATCACATAGGGATTATAAACTCTGGTGTGTCTGTGAGGGATTCTCAGATTAGATTAATTGAGGTAGAAAGACCAACCTAAATGGTATCACCAAGTCAATAGCTGGCTCCTGGACTGAGCAAAAGGAGAAAGCCGAGCACCAGTGGTCATCTCTCTCTGCATCCTGATTGGGACACTATGTGACTAATAGCCTCCTCCCACCAGGATGCCTCCTGTCATGACAGCCTATAGCCTCAAACTGTAAGCAAAATGAACTTTTCCTTCTTTGAGTTGCTCTTGTCAGTTCTTTAGTTGCAGTGATGAGAAAAGTCACTAACATTCTTGGGACTGGATTCTTGTGGACCTCTAAGCTGTTAGCAGAGAGTGCTGTAGTGGATTCGATCCAAGTCTTCCAACCTGAGAGTCAGGCATCTGCTTTAGGGCACTGGCATTCCACGTGACCCACTGGGCACCTTCACACTGGGAAGTGCAGCTTCCATGGCTCCTTTACCAGATCTGATCAAGGACATTGGAGATTCCCTGAAGGAAATACTGTCTTATTTACAAAAAAAAGTTTAAAAAAAAAATTAACTCCTCACTCAGCAATAGCTCATTTCCATGTAAGATCCTCAGCGTGAATGGATGCTAGCAACAATTTCTACACAAATTGCTCCATTCCAAACTGCTATTCTATTTCATTGGATTATTGGCATGTTCTGGGCATCCGTGGTCGTTAGCCTCAGGATCCTCATTGCACACGTCAGGCTTTCCTGAAGTTATACAAAGTGAATTATAAGAATTGTAAAACCCATGTTGTCCCTTACACACACACACACGCACATGCACACACACACACACACACACGCACACACACATCTTAGGCACACCAGTAGCTGTGGCCATTCGGGAAGCAAGCCGCTCCTCTCAGAGTGGTGTTTATTGCATTTCTGCTCTAAGGAAGCAATAGTACTTTTCATTTAAATGGTTACGTGGAAGTAGGAGGCAACTGGTTTGAGTCACTCTCTAAATCAGAAGTCTTCTGTGCCATATCTGCCGACTAACCAACAGATTCCTAGGCAGCAAAGGGCATCAGAGGACATGGGTGCTCCCAGGTTCGTGAGACGTTCAGTGTGTCAGGAGAGGGCCCACTGAAGACAAGCTCTGACTTCTAATATGGCCTGGCTGTGGCAAACATACCACATGTAGGTGGAGTAGTGAGAGTGCTGGAATGAATGTCCAAGGAGCAGAGACAGACAGATATCCATGGTTTGTCTTCATGCTGTCCACCTGAAGAAAACCTGCATCCTCCTGTGGAGTGACTTATTGCACTTTAATTATATAGAATGTGATGGTGAAGTTTCACTGCCTCTCTCACAGGATTTAGAGTCACTGAGGAAAGCTCTAGGTATGTCTGGGACAGGATCTCTAGATTAGATTAATAGAGATGCAAAGACCAACCCTAAATGTGTCCATGCCATTCCACGAGATAGGGTCTAGGGATGAATAAAAAGGAGAAGTATAACTAAGCAAGAGCACCCCCATCTGTCTCCTTCTCCCCCTCTGCTCCTGACTGCCTCACCCTCTCACCACCCTGCCTTCCCTTACATCATGGATGGTATACTCAAATCCTGATCCAAAATAAAACATTCCTTCCTTAAATTGTTTTTGTCAGATATTCTGTCAAAGTAGTAAGGCAGACAATGAATATACAGACGTGGTCAAAGGGAAATGACAGACAGAGCAAACAGAAAGTCCAGAGAAAGTAAACACTAACCTATCATCAAGAAGGACATCCATGATGTTGGGTGATTCTTTTATTTATAGAGATTTGTTTATTTTACTGTATGGGTCTGTGTGTTTGCATGTGCATGGTGTGTGTGTGTATGTATGTGTGTGTGGTGTGTGTGTATGGTTATGTACATCATATGTGTGCAGTGCTTAAAGAGGCCAAAAGAAGGTAGCAGATGTCCTGGGACTGGAATTACACATGGTTGTGGGCTGCCATGTGGGTGAGTGGTGGGAACTGAACTGGGTTCTCTGCAGAGCAACTGTGTTCTTAACTGTTGCGCCCTCTCCACACCAATGAACATTGTTAACTGTAACAAAGTTATTACTAAATAATCTGGGATACTGACATAAATATTATCTACCTCATCTTCAAATAGACCTCATGACTCCATATCTGCCAAACTTCAGATGTTCATGCATGACTCATTTTTCGTTTTCCTATAAGAAACAACATGAAGTGCATTGTCAACTACTTCTCGTATCTGCTCCAACTTTTCCTACATTGCGTACTTTATCACAGTTAAGAGCATTCCCGAAAGCGCATAAGTAGGTTATCCTTGTAGAATGCCTTCTCTTCTAGACGCTGTCTCTCTGCTTATCACAGTTAGCCTGAGATGGACACCCTCAATACTACAGTTACCAAGCCTTGCCCTTCCCAGCATCACTGAATGCAGCAGCCCTGTCTGTTGACCAGCAGTGGATGGTTCCACAGGATGCCCAGTGACTTGAGCCCAAGCTTCCAGATTCTGGTGTCCACTGCTTGTTCCCTGTAGAAGCCTACACCAGTGTGATAAGAAGGACACATCCCAGAAGGCTGAGAAGAGGAACTTCAGAAAGCTGCTTAGAATAACTGCTGACTGGTCATAAACAAAATCAAACCGCTAGGCAGGTGAGATGGTTCAGAAGGTAAAGCTGCTAGCTGCCAACCATGGTGACCCACAAGGCAGAAGGAAGGAACCACATCCTGTGAGCAGTAACTTCCACAAATGTGTCAAGGCACTGTCTCCCCCATGAAGAAATACATACAATAGAATCTCTGTCATGGTATACTGCTGAAGACGGATAGTTGTTATTGTTACCAAGGAATATCCACACTACCACGGTGGATGCAGAACCTTTATACGGTTTCATGGTTTAAGCACATCTTTTGCTCTTGTTCTTGTTTAGGCACTTCTTCCTTTCATCTCTAAGCTCCACAGACAGGAAATTCAGGTACCTTCTTCACTTTAAATTCCCAAGCACAATAGTTAATAAGATCTAATAACACATCTATTAAGTAAAGGGATGAACAAAGAAAAAAGGAGGGAAGAGAAGAGAAATAATAAGAAGAACCAGAGGAGAAGGAAGAGGAAGAGGAAGCAGAGGAGGAGGAAGGAGATGGCAGAGATGGCTGGATGTTCTGCCATGTGAGAAACAAATTTCTCAAAGAAATGTTGGCATTTTTTTTATTGAGTTTTTAGCTTCTGGTTGCCAATAGCTGAACAGGTTTGGTCAATAGAACCAGATTTCATTTGGTTGGGTTGATTTTTTACTGAGGGGGAGGGGGAGCTAGATTGACAGAAATTTGTACTAAAAGACTACTACGTGGAATTACAAGATGAAATATAAGCTCTCTGGTAAACTTGAACTTTGGGAAGTAGACAGCATTTTTAAAATCATGAGTATAACCCCAGTATTAGAGGTAATATGTCCCATGGACTATCTGCACCATATTTAGGAAGAGGATGCATTGCTTAGTGGAGATTCTGACATAGCTGCGTATTCTGTGATTTTTATTTTCTCAGTCTGGCATCTGTACTCCTAGCTGATCCACTGCCATGGGGACAGGTCTTACAGGGGACAAAGATTTGGCAGAATGCATATTTCATGATAAGTAGCAGTTAATTAATTAATATTTCCAATTATCATTAAATTTCAAACTGACTAAACAAAACATACCCCAAAGTTAATTTTCCCTAAAGATTCCAAAGCCACAACATGCCCTTGACATATGTCTGAATGGAATTCCCACAGGTTTGTTATCTTCTAAGTTTAAGCTGATTATTTCCTCTTAGTAATAGGGAAATTCTGTTTTTTTTTTTTTAAACAAACAAACAATATATTGCTCTCTGAGATGACTTGTGCAGGCCTCTTTCTTGACATCAGTGAGCGCTGCCCAGTAACGAAACTGGGAGATAACTCGTTGGATCAAGTGCCTGATACACAAGATAGGAGGCAGGAAATCAGTTCCTAGAGTATGCTTACTAAGAGCCAAGCCCAGAGGAACTTACTTGCAATTTCATTGCTGGGGAGGCAGAGACAGGTGGAACCTTGGGGCTCCCAGGAGAACCACCTTAGCCAATAACTCAAGTTCCAGAATAGTGAGACCATATCTCAAAAAAAACCCTAGCATCTGTTGTCTTCTACACACACACACACACACACACACAGAAGAGAGAGAGAGAGAGAGAGAGAGAGAGAGAGAGAGAGAGAGAGAGACAGAGACAGAGAGAGACAGAGAGAGACAGAGAGAGACAGAGAGAGACAGAGACACAGAGACAGAGAAAGAGAGGAATGTACATACATGCACATATGTATGCACACACACACACATACACTTGCACACACAGAAGAACATGGAACAAGCACAAATGAAGAAAATCCAGTTGGGAGAGAACAAACCAAGGTACAAAGGTTAGGATGAAATGGGCAGGGCCAAGTGAACTGAAAGATGAGCCGTGAACAAATGCTGATTGGCAAAACTTGCCCAACCATGGCCAACCTGTGTGAGGCTCAACCTTCCGAGTAGAGCAGCATCTTCATAATGTCATGGTTCTTGTGCCTAAGTCATGGTGTTTGGGCTCTGGAAAGTTTGCTTCACAGATTGAATTTTCCTAATCATTTTGATTGCCATTTATAACATTATCCTTCATAATCAATCTTAAAAAAGAATATACATTCCTTTACCATGCATAGTCTGAAAAGTACAGGTCATGAAAATTCACTATTGTCTAATTTTTCTTCTTTTCCACCAGCACATTTCTAACTGCGTAAATAGGTGAGTTGATTTGTGTTCTGATTGCAGCAGAAAGAAGAGAGAAAGCCACAAAGTTCTACCAAGGAAAACATGGAACTTGTGGCAGAGAAAAGGAATTCCTTCTTGTCTTTGTCTTGAGTTCCTGGCTCACTCTTGTCTGTTCTTTACCTTGTGACTTGTAATATCTTCCTAACCCCTGGGGAAGATGCCTCAGTGTTTCGAAAAACAAAAATTAAAAAACGAGCAACAAAACTCCAAAACAAATCAGACAGCACCTTGTTCTGGGGGACTGGCTGTCCAGACAGACTCTCTGGCTAGAGTCTCAGCTTTTCTCAGGCACGAAGTACAGGAGTGCTTAACCATTGTAGGCTACTTCATGACTCGCTTATTGCACAACGCTGTGATATACCCCTGCTAAAACAAGATGTGCTTGCTTTGGGGGCAGGGAGGGGGTATGTGTGTTAGTTGGCACCCATAGGGCTCACATCAGGAGGAGGAGGACTTGGGTAGTGTGTACGTGTATGTGTGTGCGCATGTGCATACCTGTGGGCTAGTGAGCTCATCAGTCTTCCTCTACTGTGGCTCACCATCAGATGCCTTTGAGACAAGGTCTCTCCCTGAACCTGGGACTGGGTTAGCAGGCAGCAAGTCCTCTTGTCTCTTACTTCCCAGTGCTGGAGTCAGAGGTGTCCCAATGCCTGGTTTTCTGTGGGAGTTCTGGAGATCTGAACTGAGAATAGTCATCTTCCTGGCTATATATAGCACCCTCTTGAATATCATGAATGTCTTGAATGGATGTAAGTTCAGACTCCTGACACCCCTGGCAGCCTCTATGCCCACCACTCTCATAGGAGGCTTCTCATGCTGAATCTTTCTCTTACTACAGTCACGAGGCATAATTACTTCTCTTCCTTCAAGAGCTTTGTGACCAAAAGTAATGAGAGAGAGACGTAAATAAACTGATAGTTTACTAAGATCCATAAATGCTAAGAACATGGACAAATAATGGTCACTTAGAAAGTCATTGTTCACCTATATGGTTTTTGCTTTTGGCAATTTAACCCTGAAGAGCTGACCCACCTAAGGAGTATTATTTAGGAGGGAATGTAACTCGGCACCTATTTCATTCTCTATTCGACTTTCGGTCTTTCCGAAAACCAGCTTCCCCATAAAACGTGTACAAGGTCGCCTGTTATATAGGCCTAGTAAAACCAGGAGGTAATTAGTCCAAGCCATGGCCCTAAACAACGGTAACACGCTTTCCCTCAGTTTGTAGAGCTATGGATTAATGTGAACTAATTGGTTCTCTATTTCCCTCTGTGAGAGATAAAGTCGTAAAGTATCAAGAAAGAAAGAAAAGGAAAGGAGTTAAGAAATACAATCAGGAAGCACACAGAATTGCTCCCTTGGGACTCAGGGACAGTAGTCCAGTGTGCACTCCTGCAGGACCTGAGAGGATGCCCTTTTGGATGGCCTCTGCTCATCAGGGGAGGTCCCCTGGGAAGGTCTGCCCCCGTATGATGGAAAAACATCCATCATAAGTAGGCAGCTTAAATCTAGTCATCTGCTGTCAGAGATGGGTAAGGGGTAACATAGGGGTAGGGACATGAGAGATGAAGCAGGGTGGGGAGGTGACTTGCTTCCATGGGGGAGCCATGTCTGCATCCAGTTAACTTCACCTCACCCCTTCCAGCCTTCGAAACTCAGATTCCCTGCACTCTGAATTCAGAAGCAGAGAGAATCTCAAAGAACTACCTTGGCAAATTTCCTTTTTGTTTGTTGGTTGGTTTGTTTGTTTGTTTGCTTGATGTCAAGTAAGACTCCTTAGTAGCTGTGTCTCTCTGTGTCTGGTGGGGAGGAGGAACTAAGAGGGATTAGCCAGCCACATATCCTCCAACAACCATTTACAGGAATACTAGAGTATTCTTGCTGCTTTCCTGGGAAGGGCCCTGACTTACATGAGAACCCTGGGATGTCACTTCTGAAGGCAGCACTTAACCTGAGAGACATTTAGCCTAGAGGTGCCTCTCTCTTATTCCTCACACAGACTGAAAACACTAATGTCTCCATCTGATCAAAGGAAAAATACAACACACACACACACACACACACACACACACGCACACGTCACCTTCCATAGGAAAGTACAGATGTTACCAGGGACAGAGAAAGTAGACAAGGGTAAAATAGAACCTAGGCTCTGTGTCTGTCTGATACTGCTTTGCATGTGGTGCTTTTTAAAGGCCTGTCCAATCCCAGCTTACTTCTCTTTGCCACAAACTCCAAACATTCACCTATATTTTTTGGTAAAGAACTCAAGGTCACTTGGTTGCTCTATCAGCTGGCAGTAAACAGAGGCGTCTATTACAGGCAGGGAAGTGTCCTCCCGTCTATTACAACTGGCTAAGTAGGTAAGTGTTCTGGGTTCAGCGTGTTCGCTTTGGAAGACTGTTTTTGTCAGTTTCTGTGTTACCGATTATCTGGCCCTCCATCGCCTTTCAGAGAGGAGCTGATGTGGATACATTGAACCTCTTCATCCAGAAACATTTTTTTCCTCAAAGATCATGGAGGGCTGAGCCTCCTAAGGCCTTAATAGCATTTATTTTCCACTGAAGGGATGTGAGTGTTGTACCAGGATCAGTTTTCCTTTGGCATTTTAAATGTCTGCCATTTTGGTGACTTCTGGAGCAGAGATGCTGGCTGCTGGCCTTAACAGAGCTGGTGGTCCCTTCCCTAGCATATGGGAAGGGCCTGCTGACATGGCCCCGGCTTACTTTCCACTTGGGTAATTGCATTCTGCAGACTTGCAAGTTTCCCACCCGGTCCATCTTTTGGAACAGAATGCCTTCTTGATGCTGGGTTGCCTGGCCTGCCCTTTGAGATGGGAATGGCTGACAAATTGTGTTTCAGGCTGCATGAACCACAGAGCCAGGTGCAAACATTTTCTCCTACCGAGTGCAACTTCTAGCCTCAGAGCAAGCTGTAGGTGTGTTCCTTATCATTTCTTCAACAAATGTGAGTACCTAGCTACCAGAAAAGAGAGATATTAACAGTAAAGCATAAATACAAACAGGAGGAAGTAGAGAAATCCCCTGTCACTAAAGCCAGGCCATTGTATGGTCTCAAGGCACCCCCAACTGGAAAGTGCTTCCAGATTTCAGTTTTAACAATAAGGATGAATAATGTACATTAGTAAGTCATCTTTACCCTTCATGCACACACACACAGATGCACACACACATATACACACAAGTACATACACTATACATACATTCATGCACACTTCTGTGTGCATACTTACATACACATATATGCATAGATACATGAATACAAAATCACACATGTATGTGCCCACATGCACACATATATACATAAACACACAAACACATGTGTACACACATATGAACACACTCACACATGCAGCTATATACACATATGCAGGGATGCACTTGTAGATATACACACACAACACACACACACACACATATATATATATATATATATATATATATATATATATATATATACACAGATGCTCATGCACTCAAAACAACATATGAACACAAAGACAGACATAAACATACAAAACCACATATGTATACACATGTACACATTCACAAATATACATGCGCACTCATAAACACACACACACACACCAAAGGTGTGAATATCTATAATCCCTTCTCTGACTTCTCTGAAACTCTTATAGGAGTCCTAATCACACCTGTTTCCCAGCATGCAATAGTTGCTCAGTAAAGAAGTTGAACTATAAACCATATACACAAGTTTTCTCAACCTCTGCCCCCTAAAGTAGTACTCCTCAGGTCTGCTGGTCACAAAATATCCCATAGCACATCTCTTTAGTCACCTCCATGGAGTTCCATGCAGGTCGAGTCGCTTTGCCTGGAGAGCTACAGCTCAGACAAATATTACCCTTTGTTCCAACCTGCTCCTAACCTTCTTCCAGATGGATGAGGCGGTTGTGTAGGTGAGATCTGGCCGTGCAGGGCATCTGTATGAAGGTGGCAGGCAGGAGTGCAGCCTCTAGGTCTCAAGTGTGTGCACCTTAGCAGGCAAGTCTTGATGCACAGGGAACACCATTCCTCCCTACCCAGATATTTCTCACATTGCATTTAGTACAACATCTCTAGCAGAAACCTTGACAACATCCCATCATACTGACTCCTATCTTCCATGTTGGCCATGGCTCGTACTTACTTGCTTAGATGACCACATCCCAAGCTACCCCTATGCACCTGAGTCCTCCTCTTACCTCCAATAGTGTAGGACTCTAAACTCCGTCCTGACAGTCACACAGGCCGGCCATCCTCATGATGATGCAGGCTGTGCCTGATCCTATATCTTTGCATCTCCTTCTATATCATATGACTAACAAGCTGGCCTGGGAGAGAACCAGGGCATATAGGCTGTCTGATCGCATGCTATGTTTATGCCAATAACCACAGGCAGGATAAGACTGTGCCTTGGTATTATGAAATGATAAATAGGTTAGTTCTAAATGTTACCTCTAACTGATAATACCAGATTATTCCCAGCCTCATCACAGAGGGAAGGGAATCCAGATTCTGCCTCATTTTGGCCTCTGCGGGTTATCATAAATTAACTCAGAGGCCCCAAGTCCCTGCCCGACTCAAGCTGACTTGAATCCTAATTTGCACCATGCAGCAACATTCACAGTGACATCTGCATGCCCACGTTTCGTGTTGCCCCGGCTCCGGAGCTGGGAAAGCATTTGTAATGCAGAACCCAGCACTGTTCATGCTCTGTATCCTGACCTGAGAGGGCCCGGTGAGGACCAGACAGAGTCCATCACTGCTCACAGGTGTAGCTGGTGATTTATGGGCCATGTGCTACACCACTGTGTAAAGTGAAGATAGGGAAAGTATGTCCGGATGCTTCCAGAGTTACCCAACACACACTTATGCTGACTGAGTCACACATTCTTTACTGAAAAGTAGCTCTTTAGTTCTGTAAGAGAGAGAGTGCAGGGGACAAGAAGAGTGGGGAGGGAGCCTCCCAACGTGCTCCTTACAAGCAAGCTCAATCTCTCTCTCTCCCTCTCTTCCTCCCTCCCTTCCTTCCTTCTTTCCCTCCTTCCTTTCTTCTTTTCCTTCTTCTTTCCTCCTTTCTTTCCTTTCCTCCTTCCTACTTCCTTTTTATTGCTTCCTTTCTTCTTCCTTTCATTCTTTTCTCCATTCTTCCATCCTTCCTCCTTATCTTTCCTCCCTTTTTTCTTTCTTCTTTCCTTCCTCTCTTCCTTCTTTGCTTCTTTTCTTTCCTTCCTCTCTTCCTCCTTCAGTTCCTTCCTTCCTCCCATCTTTCCTTCCTTCCTTCTTCCCTTCCTTCCTTCCTTCTTCCCTTCCTCTCTTCCTTCTTTGCTTTTCTTTCCTTCAGTCTTCTTTTCTTCTTCCATCCATCATTTCATTGTTCCTCCTTATCTTCCCTCACTTCTTATCTTTTTTCACTCTTCCTATGTGTGCACATTTCACAAGTATGCATGTGCCTACTTGTTTATAATCAGATGGAGGACATAGGATGACCATGGCTATGATGATCACCTCTTAGCACCCAGCCACCTTACTTTTGAAGCAGGGTCTCTCACTTTTACCTGGAACTCACCAGATATGCTAGATTGGCTGGACAGTGATCGCAGTGATCCTCCTGTCTCTACTTCCCCACTACTGGGTTTCTAAGTATGAGCCTGGGTCATGATGTGAGTGCTGGGACTGGATCCTGGCACTCAATGCTTACACAGCAGCTGTTTTATCCACTTGAGCCATCTCCCTCACTCTTTACAACACTAGTGATTGTGACATTTTTTGTGTGGATGGTGGAGCCCGGTGGAGGAAGCCACATAAGAGTGGACCTGGGGGCCCAGTGGGTCATTTTAGAAAAGGTCTGTGCAAACTCTGGGTCATCTTTCTTTGATTTTTATAAAGTTATCAACTTTTAGCTACTTTTTATAAAAGCTCTAAAATACAAACTTGAATGAAAACCAACAAAATTCATATATGTAATTCTACTACCCAGAAGCTATTCTATCGGCACCTTTCTGCCTATCCCTTTCCTGTGGTCTGTTTCCACCTTCTGAACTATATATAGAAATTTTTATATCTTGTGTATTTCTTCCTTATATATTGTAAAAATGTTTCTAAACATGCACTCACTGATAAGTGGATATTAGCCCCAAAACACACAATACCTAAGATGCAACGCATAAACCTCATGAAACTCAAGAAGAAGGAGGAAGACCAAAGTGAGGGTGCCTTTGTCCTTTTTAGAACGAGTTATCAAAAGATTCAACCAGAGCTCCCAGGATCTAAACCTCCAGCCTGAGAACAGACAGGGGCAAGCTGTCCTCTGAGAGGCTCTAACCAGCAGCTGACTCAGACAGATACAGACATCCAGAGCCAAACAGTGGATGGAGCTTGAGGACTCTTAAAGAAGAATAGGTGGAAGGATTGTGGGCCCTAAGGAGATAGGAACTGCACAGGAAGATCAACAGAGTAAACGAAACTGAACCCTTGGAGCTCTCAGAGACTGAATCACCAACCGTGGAGCATACCTAGTCTACACAGATCTACCTCCATGGGCTGAACCTAGGCCTCCCTGCACATATGGTGTAAATGTGTAGCTTGGTTTTCATGTAGGTCTCAAACATCTGGAGTGGGGCTATCCCAAAACATGCAGCCTGTATATGGAGTACGGTCTTCTAAAAAAAAAAAAAACAAAAAAAACAAAAAAAAAACCAGTTGTTCAGTTACTCATGGAATATTATTTTTTTATATCTCTTGTATTCAGTTTGCAACTACTTCATTGAGAATTTTTGTATGTATATTCATGAGGGATACTGGACTATAATTTATATATTTTTGTTGGGTCTACACTTGATGTCACTATTTCAATATTATTTGCTTTGTGAAGGAGCTTATTGTGGTTCTGAATTTTTTTAAACATAACTCAAAAAAGTATTGCTTGTTTGAAGGCTCTATAGAATTCTTGTATAAGTATATCTGACCCTTGGTATTTTGCTTGTTTGTTTCTTTTCATTTTATTCTGTTTGAATGCTTTTTAAATTTTTTTGATTTGCTGAAAATAAAAATTAAAAAAAAAAAAAAGCATACCTAACATTTAAGGATAATAGTTTATGATTCTCTGTTGCTATATTTTTTTCATCTTATTACAAATGAGTCTGCAACTTGATTTACAGATAAAACTAGCTACATATACAGACAGAAAATGTAGAAAATGTTGATATATAGATACATATGGACATAAAGGCAATAGATAATAGAACAAGATAGATGATGATGGTGATGATGATAGATAGATAGATAGATAGATAGATAGATAGATAGATGATAGATAGACAGACAAGACAGATAGTAGGCAAATAAATGATAGAAGGTAGGTGGATGGTAGGTAAGAGATAGGTAGATAGATAGATAGATAGATAGATAGATAGATAGATAGATAGATAGAAGATAGATGGATGGTATCTTCACAAATGTATTTAGAGTTCTCCCTTGACATCCTTTTTTAAAACAAGAGGCCAGTAACTCTGAGTAGGTAGTCTCAGAACATGCCATGTAATCATGACAAGCCATCTCAGGAGGTAAACATGTGTCCTTGTAGTGATAAGATGGATACAGAAGTCTCAGCCACACTTTCCTAATTTATCAATACCCAGAAGTCTCTCCCTTATCAACCTAGGTTTTATTTATGTATGTGTGTGCATGCACGCGCATGTCAGTATACGTCATATATATGAGGGTGCCCTAGAGCTGGAGTCGTATGCATTTATGAGCCAACTGCTGTGGGTGCTAGGACTGTTCCTTAGGTCTGTCAAGGTAGCGTGTGCTCTGAAGAACTTGGCCATCTCTCTAACCACTATCTGCATCTTTTAAAATACAAGATCCATTTTCCAGAACCTCCTCGTGTTTCAATGAACAAAACAGGTCATGTGCAGTTTCCTAAGTTACTCATTGATGAAACAAATACAGGGTTCATATCTGGCTTAATTCACCTGACACAGCACATTCTAAGTCTGGGAGAAAGACCACTTTTCAGTGAAAGCAGTTGTGCATGGCTGAGAAAATGGTGCAGTGCTGGGCCCACAGGGAGTGACACTGTTGGGAGGTTTGGTCTTGTTGGAGGAAATATGACACTGTGGGGTGGGCTTTGAGATCCTCCTCCTAAGACAGTCTTCTCCTGTTTGCCTCCAGAACAAGATATTGAACTCTCAACTCCTCCAGAGTCCTATCTGCCTGGATGTTGTCATGCTTCCTGCCTTGATGATAATAGACTGAACCTCTGAACCTGTAAGCCAGCCCTAATTAAATGTTGTCCATTATAAAAGTTGCCTTGGTCATGGTGTCTCTTCGCAGTAATGGAATCCCTAACTAAGACAAGTAGTATACACTATTGGACAAAATTGGATATCTCTAGCAAAGTGGGAAGCAAAGGAAAATTCATTTGGTTGGCAAACTATAAGTATCTCTATTCTCGTTGTAGTTCTATCTCTTTGGTAAAATATCCTGACAAAACGCAGTTTAGGAAAGAGAGCATCTCTTAGCTCACAATCCCATGCTATAGACCATTGCTGTGGGGAGTCACAAGGGCAAGAGCTTGAAGCAGCTACTTTTGTCACTCCATAGTCAAGAGCAGGGAGAGAAATTAAAGCATACTTACTTATGTTCAGTCCCAAGTCGACACTTATGTAGTCCCATCTCTACACTAGTCCAGGATCCCCAGCCTAGGGAATGGTGCCACCCACAATAGGATAAAATTTTCTACATCGATTAGTCAAGACAGTATCCCACAGATATGCCACAACAACCTAGGCAATCTCTCATCAAGACTTTCTTCCTGGGTGATTCTAGACTGTGTCAAATTGACAATTAAAATTAACTATCACAAACCCAATACCAAGTGAGCCCTCTTCTTATTTTATCCTTTTCCTTTCCTCTGATAACATAACCCTTATCTTTTAAAAAGACTTTTTAAAAATTGTGTGTGTGTGTGTGTGTGTGTGTGTATGTGTGTATGTGTGCTTGTGAGTGAGTACACATAAGTGCACATGAGTGCAGGTGCCAGCAGAGGCCAGAAGGTGGTGCTGGATCCCCTGGGGCTAGAACTAACAGGTGATTGTAAGCCACCAATATGGGTTCTAAGAACTGAACTCAGGTCCTTCGTAAAGGGAATATTTACTCTTAACTCCTGACCCATCTCTCTACTTCTTTTCTTCCCATTTTACTTTATCAACCATATACTTTTAGTTAGTTAACTTTTACCATGAAACTGGACAATTCAGTGAAAATAAATGTTACAGTGATAATGACTGCCATGTCTCCTTTCTGTGTGGAGACATGTCTGCTTTATAAGGTTTTGTAGAAGGCACAAGTGTACAAGAGACATACATTAATAAAGCACTCATGGTGACAGGTCAAGCAACAGCATTGTGGCCCTGGGGTCTGCCACATATTCTATCCCCTCACTGTCCCCTGTTCATCTTCTTACAGTCACAGGACCGTCCCTCCTTCCTTCTGCCTCCAGCAACTTTCTTTAGCTACTCACATGACTGACTTCACATCTCATAAATCTCTGATCATTTGCAACTTGATTAAAGGGTTTTGCCTCAGTTTACCCTTTATCCTGTAAACCTACTTTATGTGGCACTTTACCCGCACGGCAAGCCATTCCTTGTTGATTGACCTTCTCTCGAGGAGACAACGCCAGGAGATGTGTTTATATCTTTCTGGTTGCTGGTTTCTCTGAGCAGACTAAGGATTGCATGGATACCTAGGCACTCCACAGTAGCTATAGAATAAGTGGATAGGTAAGCAGTATGACTTGGATGTGGCGTTTCTCCCGACAGGTACATATGTTTGCCACTAAGTTCCTAGCTTTTTAGAAAGTAATAAGTCATTTTAAAAGCAGAGTTTTGGGACTGAAGAGATGGCTAAATGGTTAAGACCACTTGTTCTTTTTAAGAACCAGGGTTCAATTCCCAGTACCTATATGGTAGCTCACAACTAACTACCAGTGGTATAGCTCTATGGTACCTGACACACACATATGACATCTGTGGGCACCAGGTACACATATAGTGTACATGTACACATGCAGCCAAAGCAGCCATACAAATTAAATTTTGTGTGCACATGAGTGAGTGTGTGTGTGTGTGTATGAGAGAGAGAGGAAGAAAGAAAGAGAGAGAGAGAGAGCCTAGCTGGAGGAAAGCATCACTACTGGTGGACCTTGAACTGGTAAATGAAAAGCCTGGTCCTACACCCTTTCCCCTCTCTGCTTCCCGTGTGTGGATGCACTGAGACCAGCCAGCATGTGTTGCTGTTTCTTCTTTGCTACGAAAGA
Organism: Mastomys natalensis; assembly: GCA_021653895.1. NCBI lineage: Eukaryota > Metazoa > Chordata > Mammalia > Rodentia > Muridae > Mastomys > Mastomys natalensis. Next base: position 242,226 of record JAJTUV010002565.1, on the reverse strand, counting down.
CTCTATCCCTCTGAAATGGTAAGCCGAAAGAAACCCTTCCTTCTCTAAGTTTTTGTGTCCGGGTGTGTTGTCAAGGTAACAGAAAATGAACACACGTAGATGTTTCAGCAATGAGAAAATGAAGCCAGTCATCGTGCTCTTGCCTGACATGGAGAACACCAAAGTCAACAGAGCAGGCTGTTGTGCACAGGTCTGTCAGCCTGGGTGCTCAAGCACTGATTTCCAGGAGGATGAAGAAGTCAACAGCTTTCTTTGTGTCTTCTAGTTTCCTCTAGGCAAAGCCTCCACTATCCAGGATGAATGGCATCTGTGGCAAGGTGAACAGTGTCTGACCCTGTGCTAAAAATTGAAGACAAGTCTCAGTCTGAGGTGGTGAATGAGTGAGATACAACATGGAGCTTGTAATGTTTTCCATAATAAAACGTTTCAGTTGTGATTAAAAGTAATTTTGCATGTCAGAAATGGTTAGTGAAAGTGTATCATAAAACCACAAGGAAATAATCATTTAACAGTAACTTAAGTATATCCAGTATGCCTTAGAATTTCAATTTGATGTTATAATTGAACAAGATATGCTATACACAATGACATATTCACATCACTCATACATGCAAATATACACATCACACACAGACACATATGTCACATTCAAATACCACATACACACACACATACACACACATAAACTCACACAGATTTAAACATACATGCACACACACACACACTTAAACATACACCCACACACACACACTTTCACATACACATATACACACACTTCCACATACATATAAACACACACTTAAACACACACCCATACACACACTTCCACATACACCCACACACTTAAACATACACATATACACACATACACATACACATACATACACACTTACACACACACACACATACATATACACACACTTACTTGTTCACTTACACACAGAAACTCACAGATACACACTTACACATACACGTTACGCACACATACATGTACACACACAGAAACTCACAGACACACACACATACACGTGCACACACACACATTCCCTTTTGTAGTATACATTTCACTGGATTGGTTTGACTTCTCTAGAGAATCCTAATACTAAATATAAACTTAAAAACAAACTCATGAAAACACTAGATTGGCATAGCCCTGTGAAAAGGGTACTCAGAGCCTTGAAGTTATTTTGGCATTACATGAAGAGATGTTTAATTTTCCAGCCCAAATCCAACATGACCCACCACAGTTTCCACCCTGGTCTGACCCACAGTTTCATGCACTGAGACATCTGCGTTCATGTCCTAACAGGCCATCTGCCTTTGATGTTTGCCTGACCATCCCCAAAGTCTGTTCTCTACACAGACATGAGGATTGTCTTCTGACAACTTCGTCCTTGGTTATTAGTCTGCACTCCTCCAGCAGATGAACCTCAAGCTGCTTGGGAGAGCTTCTCCACTGCTTTTCATGAGTCATCTCCCAACACAATGTAGCCTCTTGCTCACCACCCTAGCTGCCTCCACCAGTCCTTACGCCTGCTACACTCAGTTTTCCCTTTGCAGACTCTGTTCCCTCAGTCTCCATATTCTTCTACGAAATGGCATCAGACTCAAGTTTTCATGTGAAACTTATATCTAGGCATTCCCCAACACCCATGCTTCCCCATTCTCCCCAGAAGCCCTCAGTTCACCGTTCCAGAGCCACAGGGCACAGCTGTAAGGTGTGAGAGTCTCAAACAGAGAAGCAAACCTTCTGACACTGTGCGTCCGACAGAAGCACTTGCATTATATTGCTCCATAATTACCATCGCCTGCTCTCCTCTATCGTTTATTATTGTAGCTGTTGCTGTTATTGTCTATTTCTTAGGAGACCATCGGTTTCAGGAGGGCAGGAAAGTCCATTGTATTTGCGGTTATCACCTCAACTCCTAAAAGCAAATGCTTAGTGAAGCTGGGAAGATCGCTCAGCGGATGCTTGTAGGGTAAGTGTGCCAGAGTGCACATCCCCAGTGCACTATGGGAACAGAGACAGGATTCCCAGTGTAAGCTGGTTAGCTAGACTAGCTGCTGAGACACATCCTTGGTTTGCTGGGAGATTCTGCCTCCAGGAGAAAAATAGCAATCAGTCAAGACATTAATCCTTGGCCTTGACATTCATACCCACACACATGTCCACACACATGTGCCTACATATATGAAAACAGGAATACATGTATGTATGCAGAGCACATACATATGGCAAACCCAAAAAGTGTTACTTAACACACAGTCTACACTAACAAGTGAATAATGAATTCAAAGATGTAGAAGTAGAGATAATTTCTTCATTGTAAATTATCTGTGTGTTCTACTTATTGTTAAGACCATAAAGGTATTTAAGCAAGGAAAAGCATAATACTGTTTATTTGGTTGCTCTTCTTAGCCTGGAAAACAAACTAAATGTCTTTTGTATTTTTAACTACAGAAACACTAGAGATGAAAACAGTTTCTAAACAGTGGCTGGGCCAAATAGCAATAAAGCATTGCTACGCTCTGCTGTTGTCTCCGTGGGTCATTCCTACTCCCAAGGATTTTGGTGTCATTTCTGATCAATCAGGATGATGGGAGGTGACCCAGTTTCTCAGCATCTGAAGCTATTCCTTTTTTTTTTTTTGTGATACAATTCCATTGTAGACCAAGAAGAAAGGTCCAGCAGAGAGAGACACTCACATTCTCTTAAAATGTTTTCTTCGGAGGAGTTGTTTCTCTGACAGGAGGAAAAGGAAAACTGAAGCATATGTCTAAGGCTGAGATTGCCTGGTGGAAACTCTTCCCTGGTTACCAACCTCCTTCCCAAGTGTGAGGCAGGGTGGTCTAAGGGTCTGACCTTTCAGGACTAACAACGTGTAGAGCTATGAAGGAATTCAAACCAATCTGGTTTTAAGCACTAGTAACATAACCCTGTGAATTCTACAGCACTGTAAAATTGGTAACTTGTAAAATCTTCAATGGCATAAAAAACTAAACCAACAAATAGAACAATGATGAATGAGATTCTCTTTCTCCATAATTCTTACCTTATTTACTATCACAGCAGTGCCTTCTTGTATAAGCAATTGAAAAATCAAGGAAAAACAACCAGCCACAAAGGAGACAATAAGTCTAGTCAAGAGAGATTTGGGACCTACCTTTAATCCTTAATAATGGTCCAGAAAACCATTTCGCTCATGCTTTTATAGTGTCTCTGACAAGTCCAGCAAAGGCACTGGCAGGGCAAGCATTTTTATGCTGGCCTCTTCAGATAGCTTTGTATAATTTACATTATTTTTAATTTCAGTAATAGCAACTAGCTGGCTAAGGCAATAAGCACTTTTTAACAATGAATAAATAAAGAAATCTCTCATATTTCAATTAAGTAATGGAACAAAATCATAACGAGCATGGCTGTTTCATTTTATTCGGCTGTTGCTCAAAGAATGTTCATTAAGAATGTTGCATTGTTAATATTCATAATGTTTGCACTAATATAATTCATATTCGGGTGTTCGTGGTAATATTGGAGAATTGGGAGAATACTAATCTCTAATAGAGTGAGCCATTGCACCAACACAGAATCTTGTTTTCATTGAACCAACATTGTCACCCCTGGCTTGAAAAAAATCATTATTTTGTAATCTCTGTGTGTATTTGTCTAAATAGGGTGTCTGCGCGCCACAGTGCATGTGCAGAGGTCAGAAGACAACCTCGAGTATCAGTCCTTGCTTCCTCTCTTGTTGAGGTCAGTTCTCTGCGTGTTCACTGCAGCATGTGGCAGCTTAGCTGGGCTGTGTCATTCTGGGATTTTCTAGTCTCTGTCTCTCCTCTCATGTAGGAACACTGGGTCACAGACACATGCAACCAAATTCAGCCTTATGTGGATTCTTGGGATCCAAATGCTCACACAGCAAACTCATGGCATCATCCCCTGAACCAACCACCTCCCCAGCCCTGCATTTGCCTTTTTAATTCTTGTCATTTAACAGATGTTAGGGAAACAAGGGGGAAGGGTTAAAGAGGTGTCACTGGCTCCAATTACTTAGACATCTAAAAAAAATTGTCCAGCATCTACTCTGTTTTTATGTTTATACTGACAAATGAAAGGATACATGAATAAGGATATGTTTAATTGTGTATGAGTGAATACATATACATCATTCTAGCAAGTAATGGTATTGATAAGTGCAATTAATAATCTTTTCTCAGATATAACACATAGTGATTATTTATGAAATCCCCATATAACCGTTCTGGATTAAATGCAGGTTTCAGAATATGTGTGCCCGCTATATGGACAATGTTTACCCTGATTGACTTTGAAACCCCATTTGAAGCTGGTTGTGACAGTACACTTTCTATCCCAGCATTATGGAAGCTGAAACAGAAGTGTGGCAAGTTCAAGGCTTGTCTGGGACATGTCGTGAGATCACATCTTTTAAAAAGTTGCTTATATGGGACTGGAGAGATGGCTCAGTAGTTAAGAGCATTTGTTGTTCTTTCAAAGGACCTGCGTTCAGAACCTAGCACCCACACAATGGTTCACAACCATGTAGAACTGTTTTCCCTCTCCTGGTCTCAGGGTCACATACAGTGCACATACATACATTCAGGCAAACATTATTTTAAATACATTATTTTAAAGTAATAGTTATTTCACATAACTCATTTTTAGAGTTAATTTCAAAAAGGTGAAATAATCTATAATTATATATAATTTTAATAGCATTAACTCATCCTATCTCCTATGTTCATAAACATTTATGAATTTTCTAATTTCATGCACACTTCTTCCTATAGTTGAGACTATCTGAAAGCCCATTCATCCTATCATGTAAGACATAAAAGCACCGTTTTTAATTTTATGGGAAGCATTTCCGTTCCTTCCCAGGAGAATACAAAATGATCACAGAGCCTTCCATCAGTGAGTTTGCATAGAAGAGGAGACAGCATTGCTTCCCTTGGTCCATGATTATGTTCATTTGACAACATTATACTCTGGCTGGAAGCTGGAGAAACACAATACTGAGCAGAGCACTGAAGGGCCAGACTGCGCATGCGTCAGGGAGATAGCGGTATCTCAACAAAGGCACTCCATTTCCTCCTTTCACGCACACAGGGTGCTCAGGTGCCTGCTACAAGAAATGTTCTCCCAAGCCAACTGGGTCTCTTACCCATCATCTATAATGGCTTATAGACTGTAGATATGTAATTCAGCCCCTTGTAGAGCATGGTGACACATACCTATAAGTCTGTCACTCAGAAGGAGAGGCAAAAAGATCAGGATTCAAAGTCATCTTTAATTACATAGTGAGATCAAAATGGACCTGGGTTACATGAGACACTTTTTTAGTATACACATACACATCCACGTACCTATACACATCCCCTCCCACACATATACACAAACACATACACACAAAACCTCCCACAAAACCACACATATCTACACCTACACATATACTCTCCCATGCAGGCACGTATGCATGCACGCACATGCATGCACCCTCCACCACCACCACACTTGTTCCTTCAAAGCCACTTTGCCAAGTAGTAGACAAACCTGTGTCTCATTGCATGATCTAGGAGCAAGCTGAAGCTAGACTTCTAAGACTCCTTCTGTGCCCAACTCCTTCCATTCTAGTTGGCTTTCCTGACTGAACTGTAATGTTCTCATGAGAGCACACCTTCACCTTCAACAAGTTGCTAACCTGGTGACAGTCCTCTCAGATTCTACTCACGGGTAGCAATCCAACCTGACACAGGTTTCCTAAAGCTTCAGCAAGACATATTTTTCTATTGATTTTCACGAGATGTTTGGTAGCATTATTACCTGGAAACTGACCCACTAGACTTTAAAGACACATAGTTATGGAGATACAGCGGTGCCCTGGTGGGCTCAGAAAAGGCTATATATAGAAACAGATAATTATGGATGCTCAAGCTATACATACATGAGAATGTGAAGAACACTGCCTAGAGACTCTCTGGAGATTTCGTTGACCATGGGAGACTGGCATTCATTTATGAATGAATGAAGATCATTTATTGGGGAGCTAGGATTTGCATTCTGTCATGAAGATTTGAGCATCTAGAGACCGTGGTATTTGTGAGGTGTCCTGGATCAATCCCTTGAGATAATAAGGGATGTCATGCACAGATATATTTACAGTCTGTGATCGATGACATCATGAGGTGCAGTAAAACACAAGCAGGAAGTAATGTCTCTTGATAGTTTTTTTTTTTTTTGAGGTTATAAAATTTTATTTACTTCCTTAGGTTTTTATAATGCACGGCTATATCAAAACTCAAAAGATACAAAAATAAAAATAAAAGGGTTGATTTGAATGGACTCTGGAAATAGCTTGGGAAGGAGGTACAACTACACACTCGTTCCTGTATCCAAAGATGTAGATCACCTTGCCAGGAATGAGCAGGCTCGGCTGTGATACAGTGATATTTCCCAAAGAGTACATATCCTTTTTACAAGGACAGAGCGAAGGGGATTGTATCTGATCTCCCGTGGACTGTACAGTTGGCCAACATCCAAACCCTGAATGTCAAAAGGAGACTGTGCTCACAACTGGTCCAGATTTCCTTTTCTTGAGAGTATCTTCCTACATGCTGGCTGCTGTGAGAGTCACCCACCACCAAAGGCTCATAGAAGTTCCACAGCTGGATGATGGCCTTAGCCAACACTTTTCTACTTTCTAGACAAAAATACCTAGCCCTGAAGCTTGGTCTGGGGTCCCCTGTGAATTGAATCAAGTCTGGGCTGCTTGTTGTTGCCCAGGTACATAATGCCTCTTGACTCTTCCCCCTTTCCTTTGGTCTCTGAAGTGCTTTCCCATGGTGTTTACTGTAAAGCACTGATAAATCGCAAGTTCAGGAATCCTTGTATGGGAATGGGCTCCTTGGAAGCATGACTCAAGGCAAATGGATGATAGAGAACAAGGCTGAGGGTTTTAGTAAGAAAAGAAAACACCAAACTACCCACTGACAATATTCATAATCCTAAAAAACAACAGCAAAGAGATGCTATTTTACGAAGTCTCAAGACAATGTAATAGGCCAACAGAGTCATGTAGCAATTATCCACGACCATAGCACCATCCCATCATCAAGACGGAGTAGTGACCACATATTCTTTGAAACTGAGTGACAGTAACGGAACTCTGGGACCAAATCATTAGACCTGTAAAGATGCAACTGCAAGAAAAACTCCTGCTTCCCTGTTGGTATATATAGTGAGTTTAAGAATATGTGAGTGAGCCTGGCAGTGGTGGCACACACCTTTAATCCCAGCACTTGGGAGGCAGAGGCAGGCGGATTTCTGAGTTCGAGGCCAGCCTGGTCTACAGAGTGAGTTCCAGGACAGCCAGGGCTATACAGAGAAACCCTGTCCCGAAAAACCAAAAAAAAAAAAAAAGAAAAAGAATATGTGAGATGAGATGGCTTGGTTAGGCAAGTGCTTGCCTGAGTTTGGTCATTATTTTATTATATTTATAGCTACTCATACATATTATTAAATTGCCAAAAATATAATATATTTATAATATAAATATTATATAAAATATACTTATAGGTATTAATAAATTGTATGTAATGCTTCATTATATTGTCATTCTATTATGTATTATTTATAATTAAATATAAAAATACATGTAAATATATAATAGATTTGTATGCATCATATATTTATATATAACTACATTATAATTATATAGTTATATATAATAAATGAATAAATTATATGTATCATAGCAGTAATATTATTATTTACATGGAAATTGTACAAAATAAGTACTGGGCATGGTGGGCCACATTTTAATTCCTGTTCTAGGAGAACAGCTGGGTGGATCCGTGAGGCACACTGGATAGACATCCTAGCCTATTTGGTGAGCTCTAGCCCAATGAGAGAATTTTCTCAAAAAATAATTGTTGATAGCATCTGAGGAATGACACCTGAGGTTTTCCCCTGACCTACACTTTCATGTGCAAATGCACAGTGACACACACACACACACATTTGCCTGATCCAGTATTACATGGGTCATGAATATTAAACAAGAATCTTGTGTAATTAGCATAGTACTTGGCGCTCTCCAAATATTAATTTCCTTCCACTTTCTTACCTTGTCACTATCAATTAAAATTTCTTTTTAAAGTGCTGGCTGCATTGTCCTTTAATCAACATTGAGATTTAATCTAAGGTTACTCTTTCATCATTGCTCAAGGGGACGTGATTACAACAAGTGACTACTGTACATGTCTTTGAAAACAAACTATAAAATGCAGATTGGATCAGCTCAGTGACCGCCGAGGACACTGGTGGTTGTGCTGGACAGCACCTTTGTGTCTGCATGTTGAAAGCACACAGATGCCTTCCTTGGAAATGGTCCCTATGCTTTTCGCAATTTTCTTACTAGTATTTGGGTACCTATTTCTGACTCAAGACCAACCAAGTTCATTTTCTGAAAACACGTGTCTTGGCTTGCCTCGCAATGGAGAACAGTTAGTGCTTAGTTCCCAGCACAGTGAGGTTCCCAAAGAAAGCCCTCCACGATCCTCTCCCTTAATATCTCAAAACAAGCTTTTCCATGAGAGAACTTTGATTTTTTTTTTCCATTCCACATATTTTAATAATTGCTTTGATGAATATGGACCAGGAATAGCCTCCACTGCCCACCACCACAGGACTCTACATGCAGTGATGCAAATAAAGAGATAGATAGATAAATAAATAAATAAATAAATAAATAAATAAATATAGGCATAGGGCTGGAGAGAGCTCGAATTTTAGGAGTGCACACTACTATTGCAGAGAACCTGAGTTTGGGTCCCAGCATCCATGTCTGGCAGCTTATAATTGCCTGTAACTCAAGGTCCAGGAGATCAAGCGCCCGGTACTGGGCTCCACAGGTTACTGCACTCACACATGTCCACACACATTTGCATGTAACTGCAAAATAAAATAAACCTTTCAAACCAAGAACTGTGATAAAACCTTAAAAGATAGAACTCGATCTAATTCTAATGTGGAATGGCAGATGAGGAGAATCTTCTTCATTTTATTTGAAGGTGACAATTGATCTTGTCAACTTGATAGGAATGGAACTCACAGGGGAGATACATGATATGTAAGGGCATTTCTAGGAAGGTTTAACTGGGGAGGGACAAATCCAATCTGAAAGTGGATGTCCCATGAACTGGGGTCTTGGACTGACCAAAAGGAAGAGCATCAGTATTCATCTCTCAATGCTTCCTGACTATGGATATCATGTGACCAGCTGGCTGGCGCACCTGCTGCTGTATCTTTCTACCATGATGGACTGCAGCCTCACACTATGAGCCGTGACTTTCTACCATGGTGGACTGTAGTCTCACACTATGGACTGTGACTGTCTACCATGATAGATTGTGGTCTCACACCATGAGCTGTGACTGTTTACCACGATGAACCACGGTCTCACATCACGAGCCAAAATTAACCCATTTTTCCTTAAAGTGCTTCTGTTGGCCATGTTATCACAGCTATGACAAGAATAATTAATACAATGATGAGTCAGGTATTGATGAACAGAAATGTTTACTGGTTCTGACACTATGGGATGGTAGATCTTAGTTACAATAGTATGAAGGAATAAAGCTGATTTCCTATAAGACTAATGTGACACCTTCCACAGATTGGGTCTCTACTATACCCACTGATCACCCAAGTGGTGGCAAGAGACACTGAGCAGTATCGGGGTGATTGTCTTTGTCACTGTTCTATTGGTGTGAGGAGACACCATGACCAGGGCATGTATATTTAACTGGGGGTCTTGCCTACAGTTTCATAGGCTGAGTCCATGACTGTCATGATAAGGGGCATGGCAGCAGGCAGACAGGCAGGCAGGCAGGCAGGCAGGCAGGCAGGCATGGTGCTGGAGCAGTAGCTGAGATCTTATATCTGATCCTCAAGCTGGAGACAAAGAGAGAATGAAACGGGGCCTGACATGGGCTTTGGAAACCTGAAAGCCTGCCCCCAGGAACACACCCTCCATCAAGTCCACACCTCCTAATTCTTCTAAAGACAATCTCCCTAATTAGGGACCAAGCATTCATATATATAAGCAAACTGGGCCATTCTCATTCAAACCATCCCAGCAGTTCTCACAAGGGGTCTTCCACTTCCAGGTGTGTCTCCCACACCATCATCTTGTTGTTCTTCCCTGGGCTATATCATCATTCTTAGACCATGCTAGCAAAGAAGGGTCTCTGGGGAGCTCTGAGCAGGATGGTGGCTCTCAGCAGGATTACAGAGAAATGTGAGGCCACTGTCCTGCTCTCTAAGTCCTGTGGTAGTCTCTGTGTGTTTACCTTAGGGCCACAAAGAGCTCTGAATTCTCTCCGTCAACTATTCCCATCCCTCTATATGTGTCAGAAAATCTGGTTCAGCTCAAGTCCATTACAAACTTACTTACTCAGAGAACAATTACATTTATTGCTTGGTTACTATATAATGAGGTTTCCTGTCAGCCTGTTAATACAATGTGAAAAACCTGTAAAGAAAAATCCCTACTTCTAACTTTGGAAGTGGGAGCAGGGGTGGGATGGTTAGGAAACAGGCAAGAGCATAGGTCAGACTGTCGCACAGTAAAACAACTCTGCAGAAACAAAAGGTCTGTCCAGTTACTGGATCGGGACTGGCTTGGTGGCGAGAGCGATTGGTTAAGCTGTCAAACAGTGAGCCATAAATGGGACATCATAGCATTCCCCATCCCCAAAGGATGAAGGAGCATCAGGAAGAGTGGAGTAGAGAGGACATAAGGGCCAGAAGATGGGGCAGAGTGTGATGAAAGTAAGACTTTGGAATTTGGTGCGACCACTGTGCTTGTGAACTCCACAGCTGAGGTGACCCACGGAAGACCTGCAGGAGACTGAACTCTCTTAGGCATTCCATCATGGTTGGGGGAGGAGATCGTTAGACCCTTGGGTTGGGGGTATCATTTCTTTTGGTGGAGTAGCTACTGGCAAGATGCCCATGTCCTAGCATAGCCCTCCCCCGCTCATGCAACAGTAAAGGTTTCAGTGGGAGAGAGAAACGGAAGAGAGAGTATTAGCAGTGAAGATAACTAGCATTCATTATATCTGCATGTATCATCTGGAATGATCCAAATAAAGTCAGTGGCTAGTTTTACTTCAGTTGTTGGTGAGTTGCCTGTCTTGTCCTATGAGGGGGGTGAACAACCATATAAATTTTGACTTAAGTTTGAAGGAGAAGAGGAAGCCACCAAAAGCCACTTCCTTTGCCTTGGTGATATTTTACTGTGTTGTCCCAGTGGCCTGCATTCACTCAAAACACACCAACTGAAGGTACTGTGGTTAAAAATTGAGGGGGGGTGGGAGGGAGAGAGAGAGAGAGGGAGGAAGATAAAGAGGGAGAGAAGGAGAGAGAGAGAGAGGGTGCTTTCTAAATGGCATGCATGTTATCTGGGCTGTGACACACTTTGTAAACACAGGAGATAAAATGGCTTGACTACCTGGGTGCTTTGTTCCTGGAGTGGAAATCGCTCTCTCTTTTCTCCCTTCGGCATATTGATTTCTCATTAATCCAGCAAAACAAAGGATTAATTAATCTCCGTGGTTCAATGAAAAATAAATTAGCACAGTTTACAACGGGCCCAATTCAATATTGCAAGTGGAGGAAATGAGGCTCACACACTCTCCTCTTTCTCCTCTCGCTTCTCCAAACCGAATCTCCAGAGAGTGAGTGGCTGTGGGGGTTGAAGTCAGTGTCCGGGGTCATCCTTCCTCCTCTTCAGGTCCTGTTTTAAAGTCCAGCCCCTGGAAGATACTGCTTGTCACAAACTCCCTTATAACTAGTCCCAAATACAGGAATAGCTTATTATGCTTGTATGTGCTTGTACCCGTACATGGATGAATGTCTCTGTGTATGTGTGCGTGTGTATGTGTGTGTGTCCATGTGCGTGTGGCATGCCCTGTGCTCATGTGAAGGTCAGACATTAGGTGTAAGTCTTTGCCTTCCACATCTCTTGAGGTATGGTCTGTTAGTTGTCACTGTGCATGCTAGGCTAGCTGGACCAAGAACTTCCAAAGACTGCCCTCTTCTCATCTTCGATATTTTGCTAGGCACACTGGGATTATATTTGCATGCTACCACATCCAGTACTTATGTGGGTTCTGGAATTTTAACTCAGATCCTCATGTTTGTGTGACAAGCACTTTCCCTACTGAGCATCTCTCCAGCCCCTGAAATAGCATCATTTTTTTTAAAAGGAAGCTTTAGACATATCACTTACCTGAAACAACCTTTCTTTCTGTTACAAAAAAAAAAAAAAAAAAAAAAAAAAAAATCTGTCAGTTTTTCACAGATGAGAGCATAGCAGCTGCCACATACACCCTGGCACTCTGATTGTTCCTGTGATACATGAAAAGGGCTCACACGTCACCTTGCTCAGCCAAGATGCCTTCCCACTCCCTAAAACTTGTACGAGATGTGTAATCTCTCTGTGAACATCCTAGGAAGGGAAAAATGGCGTGTTTTCTAAGTCATTATCTTTCATTCCAAATTGGAAGGTTTTCATTTTTCAGAGCTATAAAGGAAATTCAATGTCACAGCCTCAGAATTGACACTTGTGAGAAAATACCTACCCTTGAAATGTCAATAGCTGAGGTACCATTCCCCTTCAGGCCCCCTCCTCAACTTTACCACAGTCATATCAGCTTAGAATTGTGTATCTACAAAACCATGATTTGGGCCACAATTCCTACAAACACATAGCAATTGAAAGAAGAGAAAGAAAGGAAACCTTACAAGGAGCTATGCCTTGCTCTAAGCTCGGCTTTATTGTACGATGCCCCAGACAGTGATATCATATCTCTACTTATCTTGGAAGAAAGGATAACCCACAATTTCTAACAACAAAGTTTGACACAATCAATGGAGAGCCCAGTCTTTTCTGTAAAGATGAAAATGTATGCTACGTGTCAGCTACTTAGTTTCCACGCTTACAATATGAATAGAATTGAATAGAATATCGAGGGAGGAGGAAATGGCTGCGGGTATAGCACAGAAGCATGAGGACAGAGTAGATCTCAGCCCTGGGTCAAACTAGCACAGCAATGTATATCTGTGACCCCAGCCAGTGAGAAAGACGGATCCTCCGGCCTTGTTAGCCAGCCAGTCTAACTCAAACTGCATGCTCCAGGTTCAGTGACAGACCCTGTTCCGAATATTCCTGTGAAGGGGGCAGTAAGGTGATTCGATGGGCCAAGTCGCTTGCTGCAAAGTCTAAAGACCTGAGTTCAACCCCTGGAATCCACATGGGGGAAGAGAACACAAATTATGCCAGCAAGTTGTCTTCCGATTTCCTGTGCCAACACCCATCACACACACTCACACACAGGGAAACACATGCACTCATATTCATGCACATATACTGAACCATACAGACACACATCACATACACTTACACAGAGACGTACACACTCACATGCACACACATACTCACTAATACACACATACCCATTACATATACTGAACCACAGATACACACACACACACACTCGTGCACATATACTGAACCATACAGACACACATCACATACAGTCACACAGAGACATACACACTCATATACACACACACATACTCACTAATCCACACATACTCATTACATATACTGAACCACAGATATATACACACACACACATGCACATGTACTGAACCATACACACACACACACCACATATTCACACAGAGAGACATACACACTCATACATACACACACATACTCGTGCACATAAAATAAACCCTACACACACATACCACTCACACATAGACACATACACACAGACACTCATGTACATATACTGAACCATACAGTCACACATCACATACTCACACAGAGACATACACACTCTCACACACACTTAACACACATACTCACCAATACACACATATTTATTACATGTACTGAACCACATACACACACACTTATATACACATATACACACTCATACACACTGGACCACACAGATACAGATAGACAGACACACAGAGACACATACACTTATTCATACACAAATAAACATAAAAATATTATGGGGAGCAATTGCAAAAGAGAACCAATATCAACCTCTGACTTCCACACGTGCACATACAAAGGTATTAAATTCATTATTTCTCAAACATTGGTTTATGGGTTCTTACTAAAACCTAAGAGGGTAGGTACAGATTTGGGTTGTAGGTCACCAATAGAAAGGGGGAGCTTACAGATGCAGCCCCTCCTTTCCAGATGGATTTGTTCCTAGGTTGTTCTGACTCAGGTCCATCTGAGTGCAAAGCCACCACAGGCAGCCCCTTTCTGGAGCATCGGTCTCCTTCAGAGGAAACTCTTCTAAGGGATCCCTGGCCTCTGAGTCACATGGCTGTGGGCACAGCCCAAGGGGTTCTTATGTCTCATATCACTGGTAAACATGAGTGAGCCCTCACCAGTTTCCAAAATGATCCCACGGGTGTCCCTGTCCCTCGTTGCCACTGAAGCCCCCAGAAATCATGATATCGCTGAAGTCTCCTTCCCTCTGGGCATAGGATGCAGAGCTAGTATCCGTTTGTCAGGAGGAATGGTCAGCAGATGGTTCTCACAAAACCTTAGTTCTGGTAATGAATAAGTATCCCTGTCAGTCAACAGCTTAGGTTTTCCTGCTCACTGCCTATCCCTGAGGGCAAACACTTTCCTTGCCTGATAAATACTCCTGTCATCACCACAGAATCACCACAGAAGAGAAGTCGCTGAAGAGACAGACTCTAAAATTTGGAGCCAATTTTTTTTTTGGTAGGTGGCAGAAGCCAGAAGAAATGAATGATCTTAAGATAGTCAAATCAGCACCTTGGTTGGGTTAGAAAAGGCTGGGCCTATTAGAAACGGGTCCATTTGTGTCCTTCTTGGGTGTTTGGCACCAGATGTATATAAGGATGGTACAGTAAAGAAACTTCCAACCTGGCTGTGGTGGCACACACCTATAATCCCAGCACTTTGGAGGCAGAGACAGGCAGATCTCTGAGTTTGAAGTCAGTCTAGTCTATAGAGTGAGTTCCAGGACAACCAGGACTACACAGAGAATCAAAACTGAAAGAAAGAAAGAAAGAAAGAAAGAAAGAAAGAAAGAAAGAAAGAAAGGAAGGAAGGAAGGAAGGAAAGGAAGGAAGGAAGGAAGGAAGGAAGGAAGGAAAAAGGGAGAGAAGAAGAAGGGAGAGAGGAAGAAGGGAGAGGGGGAGGGAGGGAAACTGACCATTCCATGGTATGATTAAGAGAAATTTAATTGAAAATTTTTAGCATCAAAATAAAACTTTAAACCATAAATGAAGTCCACTGAGAGGCCGGAAACCTTATTTTCCTGACCCTATTATAGTGTATCTTTACAAGACATTACAGTTTCCTGTATGACTCAGTTTATCCAAACTGCTGAAGCTTAACAAAGTTAGCAGAGACAGTGAGGCTAGGCATACATACATCTTCGAGTAGAATCTGCTAGCCTGAATGGACCTTTCCAGCCTTTGGGACTTAGAAATCCTAATCATCAAACAGTAATGGCCTTGAGATTCCTGTGGTCTGTCAAAGGGTTTCTAGTACTGTGCTGTAACACCATGACAGGAAGTAATGTGGAAAGGAAATGACCTGTTTGACTTAGGCTTTCACATCACTGTTTATCACTGAGGAATGACAGGGAAGCAACTCCAACAGGGCAGGATCCTGGAGGCAGGAACTGATGCAGAGGCTGTGGAGGGGTACTGCTTACTGGCTTGCTCCCCATGGCTTTCTCAGTCTGCTTTCTTATAGAACCCAGGTCTACCAGCCCTGGGTAGTACTACCCACAATGGGTTGGATCTTCCCATATCGATTATTCATTAAGAATGCTCTACAGGGTTGCCTAAAGCCCAATCTTATTCTGAAGGTATTTTCTCAGTTGTGGTCCCCTCTTCTCAGACAGCAAAGACTGAATAAACCATCAAAATTGTGGTGTGTGTGTGTGTGTGTGTGTGTGTGTGTGTGTGTGTGTGTTCAGGGAAGGTGTCTATCTGGAGAGGACATGCATTGACTCCCAGCTCTAACCGCCCCCCCTCAAAACTAAGATGCACTGTCCAGGTATGTACATGTTTCTATGTGTAATGTGTGCAGGTTCACAGGCGAATACAAGGATGTATACATTCCGTTGTGTATGGAGGCCAACGGTCGATCTCGGGTATCATTCCTCAGGTACCATCCAACTTGTTTTAGAGACATAGTCTCTCACTGGGACCTGGTGCTTACATATTAGGATAGGCTGGCTGCCCAGTAAGTATCAGAGATCTGCCTGACTTCACCTTCACAGTACTAGGATTACAAGAGAGAGATACCACGCCTGGTTTTTTACATGAGGAGTGGAAATTGAACTTGGGTCTTCATGCCTATGATCTCTGGACACAGGAACTGGAGGCAGGAAGGCCAAGAGTTCAAAGTCATTCTATGCTATGTAGGGAGTTCCAGGCAAGCCTGGACTACATGAGACCCTGCCTCACAAAGTCCAAACTGCACCAAAGAGATCCCCAGCTCAGATTCTGTTTCATTGAGTGCTGTGAGAACAGAATATAGCTGTGCTCCATAAATCCTACAGTCATTTCTAGTTTAATCAGCAGGCTCCATGCAAGTGTGCGTATTCACTGTGCACTGTGTCACACTCTTTGAGATACAAAGGGCATATAAATGTAGCCACTCTACCATTTAGGGAATTACTCAGAGGCCTGCACGACACCAAAAACCTATTAGGATAGAGATTCTCCATGTCTGGAATAACCACACACTCTCTGGGTGTCATTGGGCATGCAGGGCAGGAGGGTCTCAGCCTTCTGATCTAATCAACTTCAAAAGGACTGAGAAGCCCACAGCTGTGTCGGAACAATTGGAAAAACAGACCCAGAACAAAGGGGAAAACCCATCTCTCTAGGACTTTTCCCTCTGGAATATACGTGCAGCTTCAATGGAATGCATAAATACTTAATTCACTATTTTGTACTACATTTCTTCTATGATGGATGTGTCTGACCCATTACCTTTAAAATACACATTAATGTTCCCTTTGAAGACATCTCCTATGATACATGCCTCTTTTGCTGAGTGGCCCTACAGGGATTGCAACTCAACCCAAAGGAGAATTTTTATCTATTCTACATTGCATAATGTCAAGGAGAAACAAGCTCATTTTTGAACAGAGATTTTTCCCTTGCCATGCCTGCTACCTATGATGTTAACTGCCATGTGTTTTCTTTCATGTCTAATATCTGAGAGGGTGGGAGTGTCTTCTGAAAACTGGGGAAAGAAAGTAAAGAAATGTTGGAGTAAAGGATGGATGGATGGATGGATGGATAGATGGATGGAAGAAGGGAGGGAGGGAAGGTGGAATTGAGAGGGGGAAAGGAAGGAGGGGGTATTGAAGGAGAAGGGATAGGTAGGGGGAAATGTAAGAGGAATCAAACAGAGGGGTAATATGAACATTAGGCCAAAGTGTGCTGGAAGAAGCCTAAGGCCCACAAACTGGCTCACTGGTCCCTACCCCATCTCACAGGTAGGTCAGTGGTCTCAAGTCTTGTTCTGACAGGACTTCTTCTAGTCCATCCTGGTGGGGGAGGTCCTGAAAGCAGCAACTTGATAGAGCTGGTTACATTGCATGCACAGCCAGGAAGCAGGGGATGATGGGTAGTGTCTGCTACTGTTTAAAATCCCTTGCCTTTTGTGCTGCCCAGGCCCCCAGCCCAAGGAATGGCACTGTCTTCCATTAGGGTGAGTTCTTTCATTGTTTGTCTTTTTTCAGGACAGGATTTCTCTGTGTAGTCCAGGCTGTCCTGGAACTTGCTTTCTAGACCAGGTTAGCCTCAAACTCAGAAATCTGCCTGCTTCTTCATCCTAAGTGCTGGGCCACCATGCCTGGCTAGGAAGGGGGTTTATTTCTATGGCAATAAACCTACTGGAGGTAAACCCTCATGGGCATTCCCAGAGGCTAACCTACTTTACACAGTCATTTACAGGTGTGTATGAGGCTTGTCTCCTAGGTGACTCCAGATCCAACCAGGTGGACTCTTTACTTACACTACCATATTTACATATGATGTCATCATTAGAGATGATATCATGAATAAATAGAAAAATAATATTCTTCATTTAACAGTGGTTTATTTTCAAAAACAATTTTTCTGGGTGTTCTTGAAAGGATGCCACTAAAAATAATATACTTTTCTTTATATAGATGCACTAAATAATAAATTTTGCTACACTGACATATGCAAATGTATTTTTTTCTAAAACACTGAAAAAGAGGAGGTGCATATGACCTGTGCCCTCCTTGGTTCATGACACCTTTTCTGTGAACAAGGCCATTCTCTTACAGAACTATTCCCCAAAAGTGTTGACAATAATGCTATACTCTTCTCTAACCTACAGTCACCACTTAAGTGTTCCTGAATAGTCCTTCACTGACATCTCTCATGGCCCATAGAGTGTCAAACCATCACCAACAAAAATCCAGCATTCAGGTTGATGGTTTTAATGTTTTGAGTCTTCCCCTAATCTAAAGTAAAATGAACTAAAATATAAATAAATAATAAGATAAAATGAATAAAAGTAAGATGAAATAAAGTAAAAGCTTCTAGATTGTGATATTTTTAAACACTTTCCAACCTTTGCAATACACACTGTACACATCTGAACAGACGATTTAAATGTCCTCAGCGTGGATCTGCGTGCTTGTGTCTGTGATGATCAAGTCAAGGTAAGCGCATAGCAGATGGCACACAGGTGACACTGCGCCTCCCTAAGGTATCTTGTCGGTAGGTAGCACATGACATTGCTCGGATCTAATTATGTGTGACATTTACTCTGATCACTTGGTAAGATGGCGGCACTTGCCATTCAGGAGCGTAGCTCCTCACGGCTCTAGGCATCCGCCACTGTCTGTAACCAACTCATCAGAGAAAAACCTATTTTCTGTTTAAAATTTGAAAGTGACTACTGAACTGAATATTAAAACAATGTAGGCTGCCTTGGAAACACAGGAAAAATGGAGAGAAAGAGAGAGAGAGAGAGAGAGAGAGAGAGAGAGAGAGAGAGAGAGAGAGAGAGAGAGAGAAGAGAGAGAGAGAGAGACAGAGAGAGAGACAGAGAGAGAGAGACAGAGAGAGACAGAGAGAGAGAGAGAAAATGGGGGCCCTCCTTCATTTGCATTCTACTGATGAGATAAAAATACCAGGACCAAAAGCAACTTGGGAAGGGTTTCATCTGCTTACACATTCGTATCTCAGCCTGGGCTGCATTGTGAGTTCCATGCTAACCTGTGTCACAGAGTGAGGCCTTGTCTCAATACACGAGGGGCTATAAGATGGCGCAGTGGCTGAAGGTGTTTGCTGCCAAGCCTGACCACCTGAGTTCGATCCCTAGGACCCACTTGGTAGAAGAGAACCAGCTAGTCTCTGATTTAGTAAGTAGTCCTCTGACCTCTGACCTCTGACCTCTGACCTCTGACATCCACAGGTACACCAAGGCAAGTGTATGTGTACACAAACAACATGTAAACACTAAAGCAGCTTATAGCCAATTTAGCCCTAAATTGCTTGATTTAGGCAATAGTTTAACATAATTTTTTTAATATGTTGCTAAAGTCTTCAGGTTTGTTTTCATACGATATCTTTTCTTTTCAACCACTTCCACCTCCTTAGGACCTCTGCCTTAAAATTTTCAAGGGTAAAAGTGCATTGCTTGGAATAACACACGTATTTCCTTGCCTTAACTGCCTTGTTTTTTTTTAATTTATTTATTTTTATGACTTTCGTAACATGTTAGGAATATTATACCCTTATGATTAATGCAAGCACAACAAGGAGCTTCAGGCATGGCAAACAAAATCAGCCCTGACACTTCAATTTCCTCCGTTTTCAATTTTAGGAAATTGTCTGCATTTTAAGGCTTCGATTTTGCTTATTTTGATGATCTTCCTTGAAGCACTGTGATGGGCAATAGATAAAACATTTATAAAATATTAAGTATTTAATTTCACAACACAGGAATATCCCCTCAAGGATCTCCAGTTATTCCCCTTATCGTAATAAACAAAAGGCCAGAGGTTCTGAGACTCAGAAGGATTAAAAGTTAGATATGCTGAATATTTAAAACTTCCCAGCATGAAACAAGAGAATGTCAGAGGGACAAAGGAAAAGAAGAACAAAGGGAGAGAGAATGCTGAACTGCCCCTCCTCTGTATTTGAAATTGCAGAAATCCCATCAGCATCAGCGCCACTATAAAAGTATGCAAATGGTGGGGCTGCAGGAGGCGCCTAGGCTGGTAAAGTGTTTGCCACCCAAGGTAAGAACCTCTACTGACTTCTCAGAACCCACATAAAAGCCCAGCGCAGCAATGTGTATCTGCAAGCCGGCACAGGGACATAGATCCCTGAGGCTCACTGGCCAACCAGTCTAACAAAGTGGTGAGCTCCAGGTCTAGGGAGAAACACTGTTTTGATAAATAAGATGGAGAGAGACTGAGGAAAGACACCCAATGTCAACCTGCAGTGTCCATGTGCAGTTACGCCCAGTGCGTGTGCACCTGCAGGCACAAATTTACACACATGTACAAGCATACACATTCGTGCTCGCGCGAGTGCACACGCGCGAGCACACACACACACACAAACACACACACAGGAGAAAAGAGAGAGAGAGACAGAGAGAGACATACAGAAACAGAGACACAGAGATACACAGAGACAGAGAGAAACAAACATACACATGCACAAAAAGAGAAAGAGACAGAGACAGACAGACAGATACACAGAGAGACAGACACAGAGAGAGAGAGACAGACATAGAAAAAGAGACAGGGGGAGAGAGGGGATGGGGAGGGAGGGATTGAGGGAGGGACAGAGAGAGAGAGAGAGAGAGAGAGAGAGAGAGAGAGAGAGAGAGAGAGAGAGAGAGAGAAAGAGAGGAGAGAGAAAAAGAGAGAGAGAGCATAAACCAAAGAATACAGAATAGATGTCCATGAAGAAAGTCCAAAGCATTAGAGTCTGGTTGACTCTGGCAATGTGTAGCTCTTTGAGCTGGGAAATTTCTCAGATTATGGATAAGGGGTCCAACCTGCTTTCAGGTTGAAACCATCTGCACTTCCTGAGGGAAGTTTCCAGAGTTATCTCTCCAGAACTCCTGCACAAGGTCCTGAACACTGAACGTCTCTGTCTGTGTCCATGAGAGATCCTGACATGATCCATTCAGCTTATCAGTTTAAAAACCAAACCTAGGTTGCTTCTCTGTATTTCATGCTTCTCAACTAGTGTAGTCCATACACCTTCATCTGGAAAATAATGAAGTCCAATTGTTTGCTGCCAAGCAGTAAGTTTAACCTAGACAGACAATAGTTGTTCAGATCCTCAAATTCCTATTAGCTGGCTGAGATAGGTCACCCCAAGCATCTCATTAAGCTGAGAAGATGACAAAAAAAAAAAATTTATCCATTGAAAGCTCCCACCCCCAATTTCACTGCTATGGTAGAATCCTAATGTCATGATGGCTGAGACTTTGTGTGTGTGTGTGTGTGTGTGTGTGTGTGTGTGTGTGTGTGTGCCAGCCAGGACTACACAATGAGACCCTTCTCAAAAACTAAATAAATGAAATAAGCAAAAATGTAGCTGAGTTCTTCCTCTCCATGGTTCAAATGATCTTTCCATATTAAATGTTAAAATGTTTAACGTGTTTCCATGTTAAAAATGTGATCATTTTTAAGTCCTTGGTAGACCCCCACTAGATGTTCTAGAGACTTTTATAGATCAGAGACATCCCACCCATAAGACACCAAAGGGCCAGGACAGCAAGTCCATCAGAGAGAGAAGCATATTAAGGTATGACAGTGTGCATCTTAATTCTCACACCTGGGGGCAGGAGGAAGGAACGCTGCTCTGACTTCGAGGTCAGCCAGGGTTTCAAAACCAGACTCATCCACCACAACAAAACAAAAGCAAGTGAGGAGAAAGAAGCCTGTCTGGGAGAATATATTCATGCCAGTGCCTATTAGAAACTCCCTCACAAACGATGCAAATGTACCTCTAAGCAGTTCTCCATCCTACTTTCTTCCTCAGCGTTTTTATAGACAGGATCCCTCTGCCCCTCACCCCTCCCCCAGTTGAACAAGAAAGAACAAAAGTAGATTCCCCAAAGGAGGAATCATTCGCGCTAAGTTTCCTTATGTAGGTCACCTCTGATTCGATCCTGGTTGCATTTCAGCTGCTAAATTCCCCATGTCAAGCTCTGCTTATGATGGCTCTGCACGCAGAAGCCATACTTACCCAAAGAATAACTGTATAAACTCCATGATTGGAGGATGAAAGATACCACTTGTTGGAAAGATACAAGGTCCTTTATTGGTTAGGGTATTGGTGAATAATGGGCAATGATCCTTTGAGGTGTTTCTCAGGCTGGGGAGAAAGGGTTGTGGATACATCACTTGCTGTGCAAGTATAGGGATGGTTTCAGATTCCCAGAGATCATGTAAATCCAGACATGATAGCATGCTTCTGCAATCCCCATATATCTAGGGAGAAATGGAAAACGGGAGATGGGAGCATTACCATAAGTTCAAAGGCCGTCTACCCTAGCTACTCAGCAATGAGTAACAAGAAACCTTATCTCAAACAAGTTAAAGAGGAAGGACCGATGGCCAAAGGCTTTCCTTTAACTATTACATGTTTTCTGTTGTTATCAGGTACACACAAACACACACACACACACACGGGAAAATACACACATGTATGCACACACAGGAACACACACACATACATACATACAGTTGCAAACACACAGGAACACACACAGGAACAGATGCAAACACATACGCATCAGCAGTACATGTACACATCCATGCACACATATTTTAAAATATTTTCTCACAAAGCGAGTGAATACTTTAAAGAGTCAATGTCCCTTTTAACCAAGTAGATTATAAATATATGATTCCTGCCACTGCCTTTAACAGAACAAACCAAAGCCTCTATTTCCGGTCCCAGTTTCAGTCTTAGAAACATCTCTTGGACTTTCTCTGAGGCTTGGCCACATGTTCTGTTCAGTTAAGCCATTCTTCACCTGGAATCCATCCTCTCTGTCATCAGGTACTTTTGAAAACTAAATTTGGGGACTAGAGAGATGGTGCAATGGTCAAGAGTGCTTGCTGCTCTTCCTGAGATCTCAGGCTCAGCTCTTAGTATCCACATTGGATGAGTCAAAACTATCTGTAACTCCATCACCACTCAACCCGAGACCCTCCTTGGCCTCTGCGGGCACTGCAACATACATGGCAGACACACACACACACACACACACACACAGAGAGAGAGAGAGAGACACAGTTACAAATAAAATAAAAACAATACAAAATTAAAATAATTGTAACAAAACTAAGTTTTAATAACTCACTTGTGCCTAAGCTGTTTTACTGGCTGCTGATTGCCTGTTAGTTAAGATTTGAACACCCCAGCAAGGTAGTCAAGGTCTCTGGTAAAGCGTCATCAGTGTGTCTATCCAGCTCCTCTCATTCCTGTGTTCGGCAATATAAAAGCAGTGCATCTCCCTCGAATATTAAGTATCACATGAAAATGTAAGTCTGCGGAGTATAGAGTCTGGTTCTTATTTACTTGTGTTTACCAAAGCATCTAGAATCCCACTTGCACGCTGATGAAGTTGGCAATGAGACCTTATACAGTGTATGAATTTGACAATAGTTTTTTGATCCCCAACTCCATACTACAAAGAGGGTTTGGCAGTGGAAACACATAAACAAAAACCCCTCTCCCCGCCCCTGCCACTCTGCCTGAGTACATTGACAATGATAAAGAATTCAATATTTATCTGTAGGCATGATCTTGGTTTTTATACTGAGGAACATCAAGCAAACATGGTTTCTCTACCTCGATGTTTTTCATTTCTAATGAGGCGCTATGAATGCTTACTAAATAGATTGATCAAGGGTGCGATTAGGATAGAATATCTGAAGACTATAGTTGATAAATGATGGGCTTCTTGAAGATGTCCAAGCCTTAATTCTAAGGACTATAAATATGTCACTTTACATGGTGAAGGAGATTTTGCTGCTATGACTAAGGCTAAAGACTCAAGCTGTGATTGCACTCTTGTGTCCAGGCAGGCACAGGCTGATGACAGGAGCCCTTAAAGGTTCAAGAGCACCAAGGCCAAGGCAGAGAGACCTCCCCAAGGCCAAGGCAGAGAGACCTCCCTGAGGAAGCTTAACTTACCTTCTTGGCTTTGAAGAGGGAAACGTGTATAAATATGTACTGTGTGTGTGCTTGTACATGATGGAAATGTATAGTATACAGAGAAGAATAAGGGATTTTGCCTACATGTATGTGCGTATCTGGGAGCTGGGCCAGCTCTCACATGACAGTTAACCAGAAGACAGAGACTTCAGCCCTTTACTGAATTGTGGCAACAGCTCCAATGTACAAGAAACAAAACCTCTGGACTGGGACAATGACCGATAGATAACCTGAATTTTAAAAAATTATTTCTTTTCTTTTATTCAAATTATAATATTACATCATTTCCCCCTTCCCTTCCTCCCTCCAAGCCCTCCTGCATGCCCCTCCTTGCTCTCTGTCAAACTCAGGGCTTCCTTTACTATTAATTGCTGTTACTTGCATCTGTGCATACATACCAAAATGTAAACAGTTCAGTTTCTATGTTTTCCCTATGTGTGTTTTCAGGGCTGACCATTTGGTATTGGAGAACCAACTGATGTGCTCCTCCCTGGAGAAGACTGTTTCTGTAGCTCTCAGCATGCATTAGCCACCTATAGTTATTTGTGTAGGATTGAGGGGTGGGACTCCCCTACAACGGCCCTTGTTCTCCAAGTTAGCACTTGACTTGTCTTTATTCACTTCCTGTTTAGGTGGTCATGTTTGTGAGACTTAAATGGAGCCTCTAACTTTCCTAGGAGACAAATACATTGATTTTATTCAGGGGAGACATCAGATCTGACCTCTGAACTCTAACCTAACATACTTTTGTTACCTTGTGTGTGTGTGTTTGTTTATATGTGTATGCTTGTATATGATGTAAATGTGCATTATACATAGAAATATAAGTGTTTTTGCAACATATGTATGCTTATATATGAGCATGTGTTTATATATGCTTGCATGTGTGTATGCTATATACAATGCATATTTATGTGCATTTGTGTTATACATGGGCATGATCATAATGGGCATGTGTGTATGTCTGTTTACATGCAGGTATGTATACTTATATATGTAATGTAAACATGCATATTACCTACACATGTCTGTGCCTGCTTGTGTGCACATGCTTTTATGTAATGCATATGTGTATGCGTGTGTATGATTATAGATGGGCATATGAGTGTTCACATGTGTGAATAAGTGTATATAATACATATGCATGTATTACATATACATGTAAATGGTGTGCAAGTATGTCTATATATGGTCTGTGTATGTCTATATATGGGCATGTGTTTATATATGTGCTTATATTATAATGCATACTTGTGTATTAAATATATACATGTGTGAACATGTATATATGTATTTGTATGCTTTTATATAGTACATATGTATGTGCATGTATGTATGTTTGTGTATGCTTATACATGGAGATGCGTGCCCTTGTACTTAATGCATATGTGTGCACGTTATGTATTTATATGTGACATATTAGTAAGAAAACCACATTTCCATAAAACAAATCAAGAACAAGGACTCCTGAGATAACAGAAAAGTTTGCTTCCTTCCAAACCTTTCTACCTTTTACCCAAGGAGAGAGCCAGCCTGTTGGAAGACACCCTGGGGACAGCAGCCTATTTCTATGTTAATTATGATAATGCCTTCGCCTAAGCACTCTTTTGTTGAAATTTAATCCCATTTTCTCTCATCTTGTACTTTGTATAAATTGATAGTGTGCTCCTTTCTTGCTTGAAATTACCCTTTATATTCTTCAAGAGAATTAGGAAATCACCTCTCAGCCCTATCTTCCTCACCCAACCCTCCCAATCACTCTGTCTTCAACCTCAAGAACTATTCCGCTTCCTTTTAATCTTTTGACTCCAAGTCCTTTACTCTGAACAGCATTCCAAGTCAACTCCTGAAAACATAACCCAGGGCCTATGACCCACACTGTGCTCACGAGGACACATTCAGCACGAAGTCAATGGCAAGAGTGCTCACCACTGTGTCCGCCCAAGCACCCACCTGGGTCTGGTACAGGGGGATGGTGGGAGGGGTGAGGCGGAAGTGTTTGCTTTGGGCTAGGCAATGAATGAGGTAACTGCCTGGAGAAGAAGAGTATGTTCAACAACTTGAACAGAGTAGTTGTGTTGTAGTGAATCGTGGGCTTATCCGCATGGGAATTCATCATGCAGGATGATGTTTGCAGAAAGTGTCTCAGCGCTGATATATCTATGTGTGGACTCACGACTGTGTGCTGGTCTGTAAACCTAAGGCAAATATTGCTTCACATGGAGAACCCTCAAAGAAGGGCTGGGGCCTTAGCTCAGTCAGTAAAGTGCTTGCCTTGCAAGCATCTGAGAAGGATCTTTAGGTCCCTTGTGTAAAAGCCCAGGCATGGCAGTGTGTACTTATATTATAAGCATTGGAAAGATACACACAGGTATCTCTGGGGCTTTCTGGCTAGTCAGGCTGACATAAGCAGTGAGCTCCAGGCCAGTGAGAGACCCTGTCAAGGTAAAGACTAGTGAAGACTAACATCTCAGGTTGTCCTCACACACCTACACACATACTTACATCCCACTCAATAACAACTAAATATGCCAACTTGACTTAGGAGTTACTGGCCATAAATATTGACAAAAGAGCAAAAGTTTTGGTGTAGGCAACCCCTGGGTGTGAGTTGGTCCTTTCCCTAGCTAACTCTGTGACCCTCTGAAGTACTTAGTCAGAAAAAATGGAATAACGCTATGGCCTAGTTAGAGAATGAAGAGTAATAACTTATAAGCAATACTTGTTTAAATGTTAGGAGAAATAAGAGAAATTAATAATATCCTTACATTTTCATCTGTATCAACTGTATTTAAGGACTGCGAGGTTAATAATCTCCTTATCTGTTTGATAAATGCTCTTATGGAAAATCCTGGATTCTATGAAGAACCGGTTTTATCCATGTCAGTGCATGATGCTAGTTAGCTCATAATTCTGACAAGATTATGGGGGTTTGATGGAGCCTCACAGGAGCCAGTCAATTTCAATTTGGTTCATGGTCCATGGCCAAACCCTTAGTTGGAGCCAACCCTCCATTAATTCTCGTTTCTGGCCACAAGCGAGAACAGATGTGAAGGCATGAAAAGACCACTCCAAATTTATCAATCAAGACCAGGAAGCCCATTCAAGCTACAGCTTGCTACCACAGGGTAGTTATGTCCCGAGCACAAAGGAGAGTGTCTCTTTGCTTAGAGAAAGTTCAGAAGGTTCCAGAAATGGCTGATGGGAAAGAAAGCAGCTCAGAAGAATATCAGTCAGCATCCTCTAATTTCATTCTGATTTTCATTCTACCTCACAGCCTCCTTTTTCCATATTTAAGCATCTGGCTAGTGACCAATAAGAGAGCTGCTTGTAATTGCTGATAATTCAAAACTCATTTGCATAGCTTCCCATCTGTTGGAGACAGTTATCAGTGTGGCTCTGTATCATACATCTGTGACCCACACGAGTTGCTAGAGTCAGGGTACCTAAGGGGAAGCTGCTACCGTATATCACCCACTGTGGGGCTACCGACTTCTGTTCTCTGCCTTTGTCTTAACACAGGGATCTCTAATAGTCTTACCAAGAAGCACTTGTTTGACTAAGGAACACTGACATTTGTTATACTATTCCTTCCTGATGTGCGTATGAGTGTGTTTGTGTGTGTGAGTGTTAGTGTGTGTTTGTGTGGTGCCATAATAGTAGTGTCTAAGTAGAGACATAACATCTGGCTGTAGATATACATCAATAGACATCTACAGGTCTTAGGCAGATAGACATAGATTATTAGATTAACTCCATTTAACAACACTCTGAAGTAAGTAGAACTATTGACATAACATTAAAGACTGAACTTGGTAGGAAAAAAGACGCACAACAAAAATTACAGAGCAGCAGAGCCAGCCAAGAGCAAAGGCAGGAGCTGAGGC
This sequence comes from Mastomys natalensis, assembly GCA_021653895.1. Lineage (NCBI taxonomy): Eukaryota > Metazoa > Chordata > Mammalia > Rodentia > Muridae > Mastomys > Mastomys natalensis. The sequence continues at coordinate 213,984 of JAJTUV010002565.1, read as the reverse complement.
TAGAACGACTGGTTGCCATTCAGCTATGTTCTCTCTGTGCATGTGATGTGTGAGGAGCTCATGTGCACACGTGATTGTATGTGTGTGTTTGTGTGTGTGTATACATGCCTCTTTGTATGTGCACGCATGCATGTGTCCATGGTGTCCATGTGCATACATGCCTGTGTGTGTGTGGTATGTGTGTGTGTCCACATGCTCATGCATGTGTGTACAAGCACATGTGTGGATGTCTGTGGATTCCAAATGAAGCACATTTCCTTAGGATCCTCCACCTTGTTTGTTCCTCCACCTTGTTTGTTGAGACAGAATTTCTCACTACCCTGGAACCAATTCGCCTAGACTAGCTGGCCAGTAAGTCCCAGGAGTCCACTGTGTCTTTACTTCCCTAGCATTGGGGGCTGGACTGTGGTGGAGTGACAAGCATACTCTACACTGTCCAACCTGGAATTGCACTCAGGTTCTTACCACCTCGCCTGCAGCTTGCAAGGCAAGCACTTTCCTGGCAGCCATCTCCTCAGCTGTGTCTGGTACCTTTTCACTTGCCTACCTAAAAGACATCTTCAAATTAGCCTAAATATGCACACTTAGCTTTTGTTCCTAAAGTCATGTTCCAACCCTAGAAGAGAATGCTTCTCTTCAAAACTGGAAGAACAGTTTCACTAAAAGGGATAGCCTGAGATTTAGAGAATGCTGCCAACAACATTGCCTAAAAGGGCTAGTTAAGAGTGAGAGAGTACCACCCTGTACTGGATGGTGCAAGAAGCCCAGGGGAGAAAGACTTCAGAGATAGTACCGAAACAAAGAAAAGGAGAACAGAGAACTCAAGTATTGGGTGGGACCAAAAGATGGAGGCTATACCATAGCACCAAGCAGTTTCTCAGCTCTCTGTCCCAGAGGGAGAGACATGGATATGTAGCCTGATTTCTTCAGATTGTGAGATGTTTAAAGCAACAGGTGCCTGAGCTAACAGGAGATAGAGCCTTGTCCTTGCCCTTCTGTACAATGACAAGTTCCATCTTTCCCTCCAACACGGCTCCTGGAGCCTCCTTGGCCTTGGCATGTTACCTTCACAGTCATTTGGCTTCCCCGCTGAGTTCTGTGATTGTTATCATGAGGGACACGGAGGGGGTGGGAAATAAGTATGATTACAGTCAGTACTGCAGAGGCAGCCAAACCTTCCTAGGATATGTTTTGATAGAATTTGAATAATTGCATGTATAGCCACCAAATGACTGTTGGTGATGTTAGGATGCTCACGCTAGGATAGAAATATACCAAATAAGATTTTTCCCATACATTTTAAGTAGCACATTCAAGGTAACCTTCATAGGCCTTTCTAGAAGGACCCAAATTGTGTGTCTTAGGTGAGCTACATTTTTCTATCAAATGTTATAGTAAGTCTGGCAGCCAAAGCACTGTGAGTATCCTCAGAGGATGCGATACCTTCTACGCTCTTAAACAGGAAACGAGGTATAAGCTTCAAATGCCACATTAATGCTTAAGAAATATTTTAAGAAAAATTTAGAAGCAAAGGTAAAAGGTTTTAAGAAATTTAATACAAACAGGCTTTAATCTCCTCACCTATGAAATGAGAGGTGGGGTTTAGGCTTTCCAGTTTCAATTATAAAATCATTTATAGATTTTTTTTTTGTAGGTGTTTCTTTTTCTCTGCACTGCAAGACATCAAGCCCAGGGATTTGGGCATGCTATATAAGTGTTACCCCACTGATCTGTACCCTACTTTTGAATGAATTTTAGTGCCAGAGCGTGCCCGTGGTTTTTTTGAAATGCCTCCTCACATACCTCTAGGTTAACTGTTTCATATGGTTCGGACTAGTAAGGATGAGCATTTTAAGACCATGATATTGAATCTCTGCCTAAGAGCTATTTCAGACTCTCGTATGATAAGCATGGGTGTGTGTGTGGGGGGGGTCTCTATTGTGATCAGCTTGGCTTCAGAATGGGTGGCGCTGTTTTCTCCACTTGACTCAGGAAGGAAATAATTACATAGTGGGGTTCTTTGTGCTAGGCACTGCTTTAGTGTTCTTAAATAACACAGATCAAGTCTTCATCAATACAGCATTTAAAATGTCATACTACATTTATTTATGTATGTACGTGCGTGCGTGCGTGCGTGCGTGCGTGCATGTGTGTGTGTGTTTGTGTGTGTGTGTGTGTGTGTGTGTGTGTATGTGTGTGTGTGTGTGTGTGTAGTCCCGAGGACCACTTGCTGGAATCAGTTCTCTCTTTCCACTGTTGGTCTTGGGACTTGAACTCCACGCTGGGTAGCAAGTATGTCTCCACCTCTACAAATCATTTTCAATCCCTCCCCTGGTATCTGAGATGCTGAGTGGAGATGTAAAGTACAGGGGTTGAAGCCAGTGCAAAATAAAACAGCAATGGGCATGTGGGTAATAGATTAGAAAAAAATAACTTTTAGAAAGTAAGAACATTGATCATGTTGAAATATAGTCATTCTTCTGAAATGCGTACAGGACAATAACTAAGTCATTTACCTCTGATGTAATAGGAGACAGGGAGAGATATGTCATGTGCACCTCGAATTACATTCACTTTTTTTGTTTTCCCGAAGAATGAACTGCAATCGCTTTAAGAAAATACTAGGAACTCACTGATTTCATGCACATTTTCTTGGATCTTAATTTCTATACATTTGGAAAGCCATACACGATTAATTCTTATTATTTCCTTTATCAGAATTTACTGCCCATTACTTGTTGCTCTACAGACTGGTAAATATTGTCTTATTTATTGAAATGCCAGGATAATTGGTGCTGAAGAAATGGCTCAGTGGTTAGGAATACTTCCTGCTTCTGCTGAAGCCTGAGTACAGTTTCCTAGCACCTACACTGGACAATTTACAACTATTGTATCTAGGAGATACAATGCCTTCTTCTGGCCTGTCAGGCACAAACACACACACACACACACACACACACACACACAAGAGAGAGAGAGAGAGAGAGAGAGAGAGAGACAGAGAGAGAGACAGAGAGACAGAGAGACAAAGAGACAAAGAGACAGAGAAAGAAATACACACATCCAAACATAAATAAAAACAAATAGTAAATCTTTAAAAAATAACAACATAAAATGCCAGGCTAAGATAAGACAGTGTAAAAAAGCATTGACCTCAGAAATTTGCCCACTTGAGGTCCCCAAAATAGTTCATGTTATTTTCTCTTATTTAATACTAGAAAAAGGTTCTTATTATAATCATGATTTAATGCAAAGTAAGAAGAGTAAAACCTAGCGGTATGATTAAATGATTAATTTTAAAATGATAGTAAAAAGTTACAAAGACATCCGATTACTTCAGACTGACTTATACTTCAATAAAAGCTCATTAAAACCAAAACAAAACTTGAAAAATTTAAATTAACTCATGCCAAAATGAGAATGTAAAGAGACTAGAAAAGTCAAGACAACTGTGAAGAACATAGTTGGGCCACTCCTGTATCCTGGGGTTATCTTAAAGACATAGCGAGGTTGGTGGGGCAGAGTGGGGGCATGTAGAGGAAGGGAATGAAGGGATGCGATGTCATGACTATGATACCTAGGAAATGAAAAACCATGCATTAGTGTAACATCCAAGAGAGTCTGGCAGAGTCCAGGAATCAACCATTGCACATGGCGAGGTGATTGTGGATTGGCAGAAGGCAGATGAATAAGAGAGCAAGTCACCTTCAATAAATGTTTCTGAGGGTACAGGAAACACAGGTAGACGATGAACCTTGGCCCCAGTCTTGTTCCCTTATATGTGGGAATATTTTTCAAAGAGCACACCTAGTGGAGCCCACACATCCCTAATATGAGTTTCATGAAGGACTTAACAGGCAGAAGAAAAAAAAAAGACACAAAGTCAGGTAGGTTGGGGGCGGGGGACCTGGGAGATATCTATCCAAGTATCACGTATGTGTTAAGTTGCCAGTCTGTGTACTGGAGGCTACCTGAAGAGATCTCTGGCCCGGCCAGGTGGGAGGGGTCTGACAGTTCAAGCTAAGGTCATGAGCAGGGAGGAGGAATTGCTTCTGATGCCTCTTCTGCTGCTGCCACTGCCACCTCCAGCTGCCCTGGCAGTCAGCCACTGTTGCTCCTAGACAGCTAAGCTGGCTGGGGGCTGGCTAGCCAGCAAGCAGAGTGCAGGGAAGTTTCTGGTGGCAAAAGCTTCAGGAGAACATTCTCTTCCCAGGCAATGTTACAGCTCTTGTGACAGATGCTCTTGGGTGACGGAGTAATTCTCACACACCTTTATTCCTTCTGGATAGGATCTTTATATACAGTTTTGGGGTAGGTTGGGGTCTGACAGTAGATGCTTCCTATTGGCTACGTCTGAGATGTTAAGAATGCCTCATCTACATGTGGAGGGGCTTGGGGGCGCTGCCCCTACATGACTGATGGCCACAATTCTCTCTATGGGGGACTGTGGATACGTGACAGGGGCCTGGTACCAGGAGCAGTCAAAGTGCATACTATCCCTTCAGGGTTCCCTGGGGGGGAGGGGCTTCAAGCCTTAGCTCGACCTTACCAGGCTTCCTCTCACAGTCCACCGCCCCACACTGAACAACTTGTGCTCACAATGAATGAGGAATTATAAGAACGGCAAGACAGAAAGTGTCTGTTCAGACACTCACAAGAAGACTGATGAGTTTCAATTATGCAAATGAAGAGTGGCCCCACATGGTTAGTTTTTGTAGAAACCCAAATTTTAAGAAAGGAAACCCAGAATGCAATAGAAGCCCAAGTGTGTTGGAAGGATACTTCCACTTCTCAAATAGACACAGCAGAGAAGTCAGGGTTATGATTTGTTGATAACAATGGATCATTGCTGGTGAGAGTCCACTGTGGTGCAGCTCTCTGAAAGACTCTGAAGTGGTTTCCTATGTCAAACATATGCCTAACCATACCAAAACAGCAGGTATACCTGTAGGCACTTAAGAAAAGGAAATAACAAAATGTCAATTACAATAAAAAGTCTGAACAAACATGTTTCTGGTAGGTTATTCAGAACTGAAAGGTGAAGGAACCAACCAAAACAGTCTTTGATTTAGGAATGGAGTTAAAAAGTCTAAAGCTGTGGTATGTCCATACAATGGAATATTACTCACCAATAAAAAGAAATGTTCTACTGATACAATCTGTTACGTGGATAAACTTCAAATATGAAAAATGAAAGAATGTATATTTGAAATGCAACATATTATGTGATTTAATTTACATGGTATTCCTCATGAATCAAAACTATAAAGAGATAAAAAAAAAGTTACTTCCAGGAACAGGGGTTTGACTATGAAGCAGTGCGGAAGGTTAACAGTCAGAAAAAGTTACTTGATCATGGACCTTTGTCAAAGCTCACAGAACCATATACTAGAAATCATGCCTGACTTTCCTAACTGTAAACATTATGATTTAACTTGAAATGTATTAAAACAAACAGTTCTTTTTCCAGTTTGGGCTTTTGGGTTAGTTTGTTCAAAACAAGGAATATAATAACTCTCCTAAGTAGAAAAATCATCTCCCCTCACCCCCTGCAAAGAGAAAGTGTTGTGGGGAAAAAAAAAAAAACAAAAAAAAAAAAACAAAAAAAAAAAAGACTTCTTTGAATAGTCCTAGAGAGAAATAAAGGAAGCAGACACTGCCGAATCAAAACGATGCAGGACTGTAAATTGGCAAAGTGAGCTGAGAACAGCGCCTGGACTCTTCCCAAGAATCAGCTAATAAAGACATGTGTCTGTGCAGCTCAGCTTATCTTTCCTAAATCTTGAAAATGTATTTAGGCAATTCACCGAAAGCAGCCCAGTTCCTTACTTTCTAAAACACACACGAATAAAAAATAAATTGGCCTGTGTAGATCTTGTTGTGTGTGTGTTCAGGGTTAGAGCGCTCCAGAATTACATATTAGCTTAGGAGACTAGAGGACGTGGCAGGGGAGATGGGACAATGGAGAGGAATATTTGTGTATCAGGCAGGGCTATCTAACCTCCGTCTTTCTTATCTGGACCCTTCCCTGACACTGCATCCTACACTCTCACACATAGGAACATCACACACCCAGCTAAGGAGGGTTAAAGGTCAGCTTGCCTAAGTGGAAAGGGGAAACTCTAGTCATCACACCAAACCAAAGAAAAACCAACCAAACAAACAGTTCCTCCCTTCAGAAAGGGGGACTGTTATCCTGCAACCTGCTTTTTATTGGAGTTGTTAAAAATCATTGTAAGCATGGATTGTTCAGAGTTTTTCAAAAAAGCAAAGGACCAAACTATGTAATAAAAATACTACTCATAAATGAAATCCAGAAATATGCTGACTTCTCATAATTAGTCATCAAGATGTAATATTTAATATTATTAAGAATTCACTGTGGGGAGGGTTTAGATGGTTCAATGGATAGATGCACTAAAACCAATGACCTAGCTTTGATCTCTAGGACCTACATGATAAGAGAGAACTGATTCCTGCAAGTTGTTCTCTGACCTTTACATGTATTCCAAGCATGCGCGCGTGTGTGTGCACACACACACACACAGACACAGAGTTAAGTAAACAAAATAATGATACGTTGTATTCTTCGTAATACTCTTTTAACGTCATTTTATGCTGAGTGGAACTCACAACCAGGTGTGAGTTTCACACTGAAAGAAGAGCTATGGGTGAGGTCTTGGCCCATGCTCCACCACTGTGGCTCAGTGTATTTTTACACATTCCTTAACATGTCTGTACCCAGCCAGCTTCACTCTGTACTCTGACACAGTCTACCAGAAACTCCTCCCTGATCCATTGCTGTGTAGTTGGCAGATCAGAAAGTAGACATCTGACACACATGACACAAGGTCAGGTCTCTCTCCCTTCACATGTCTCAGATCTACCCACTGGACCTCCTTAGGTCTGGGCTGTCTGGTAGCAATTCAAAAAGAACATGCTTTTCACAGATAGGAGTTTATTCCCAGGTCAGCAACTTAAATATTCACACATCATTCATTAATAACCCATCCAACCAATGTTTATTAAGGACCTACTAATAGATTCCAGCCAGTTTCCTAGGAATGGGGACTAAACAACCATTGGGCCAGACTCACTAACAGGGAAAGGAGAAAAATATATCTCAACAAAATGATAAAATGACCAGCAAAGAAGATAAATATTTCTGAAGGAAAACCTGAAGCATTTAGCAGTAGTCTGATTTCAGACGCGTACTGTGTATGCACGAGTTTCTCGCTCATGCTGCCAATAAAAGATAGAACTGACAGAAGAAATTCTGCTTACACCTCTTCCCGGCAGCATAGTGGAATTCAAATGAGATGGAAATGTGCTGTCTTGTCATAGTCTCCCAACAAATCACTTCACATCATCCCAGCTTTCCGGGACTGCTTACTCTCCTGCGACCTCATATCCATAGAGATGCAAACGAGCAGTTTCTCGTTGTCGTTTCTTTTGTTGGTTGAGATGGTATCTCATATATCCCAGACTGGTCTTGAACTCAGGATGTAACTGAGAATCTGAGGATGACCTTGAACTCCTGATCCTTCTGCTTCTGCTTCCCAAGTGCTGGGATTACTGGCATGTGCCACAATACACACACACACACACACACACACACACACACATACATCCATGGTGTGCAGAGCTGGCAACAGAACTCAGGATTTCCTGAGTACTAGGCAGGCAAGTTACCAACACAGCCACGGCTGCTGTGTCCTGGGTCTGTTGTTTGAGTCCAGGTTTGTGTGTTTGCTCCCCCATTTTCTCTATTCTCCAGAAAACATGTGACTCTGCAAAGTAGCCATTGTTAAGATTGTCATTCTCAGACCACCCTGGGATGACAGAGTTACAAGAGGATTGAATTGCCAGAGCCTGTCAGTGCAAACACTGGTTTCGACAACTCCAAATGACCTAAATGGCTTTGCCCACCGCCATGTTTTCTGTGTCAGCCCCTGGAGCACAGCCTCACTAGAGCTGTGCAGAGGGAGGGTACCTTTCCTCTTTAAGTGAGACATCCTCTTTACAGTCTTTTCTGAAGGCTATCACCAAGAAAATTCTGTTTGGCCAAGTCCAGTTTCTTCTGTCTTATACTTCTATCACTCTCAGAACTAGCTGTGTGTTTGCAATAGAAAAGAGGAAGGCCAGAATGGTAGTCCACATCAGCTTATCAGATTAAAACAGAGAGATTGATTTTCACCTGTGAAATAGGCAGCTGGCCTGAAGGCTGTCTCTTCTACTTTCTCTGCTTTAAGATTCTTGAGCTATGTGCTCTGGACCCAAAGAGGGAGTGGGTTGGGTACGTGTGAAACATGAATCTATTTATAGCAATGGCTGCACCTAACAGGGGTGGACATTAAATGTCAGGGCGATGTTTAATGACTTGTGTTTAATAGATGGATTACCTAGCCAACACTTGCTACAACTTAGCCAATTTTCCTGTTAAACTTTTCTTACATTATTCCTCATCATAATAATCTCTGGCCCTGCACACACACACACACACACACACACACACACACACACACACACACACCACTTTTAAAATAAAAATATTTTTTAAGTTTTTGTCTTTTATAAACTTTTGAACTCCCTGCCGGTGTGTGTGTGTGTGGTGGGGGTGTGTGTGGTATGCATGCACATGCACAAACATGTGCTTTGCCCTGGGATTGCAGCAGAGGGCACCAATTCCCTGAAGCTGAAGTTACTAGTGGTTGTAAGCCACCTAATGTCGGAACTAGGAACTGAACTCAGGTCCTCTGGAAGATCAGTACACACTTTTAACCTCTATGTATATCTCTTACCAAAGAAACAGAAAATGTAAAGACTTTCTTTTATTATTGACATTTAGAGAATAATACAAACTCTGGTACACAATTCATATTCTTCAGGGAAAGTGACCAAGAGTTTATTCACTTATAACTGTTTCCTAATTCAGCTTCCATCATTATACACAACTGTAATTAATTCTTTCTCATATATATATATTATAATTGTCTCTATAATTGTTGATAGTTCTTTTTAATAAAAGCAAAACAAACTCTACATGCCCAGAAATAGTGAGACTGACACAAGAAGAGATTATTGCTAAATTAAAAGGAATTTTAACAACCACCTAAAATTATTGTGACATAGTATCATATATGCCATTATTTTGCAGGAGTTTTACTGCTCTAAGGAGTAAAACGACAAACTTCTGACAACTTTTTAAACTCATAAGTACTTTCCTGTGGCTAGCCATGGCCATACAGAACACTGTTCTCCCACTTATAGTGACTCAGGGCTAGGACTATTCCATTACCACTGCCTCCTACTTAAATCACTAGTAGACTCAAACAGAATTCTAAGACTTCATTTTTTTTATTATTTTACATGTATGGGTGTTTTACCTGAGTGTTGTATATGTACCGTGTGTGTGCCTGAGAATACCAGAAAATGGCATCAGATCCCCTGGAACTAGAGCAACTAGCTATGTAGATGCTGGGAACTGAACCTGGGTCCCTGCAAGAGCCCTAGAGTTTGTAACCTCTGAGCTACCTCTCCAGAACCTATATAATAAATCCTAATGCAGTTTTATCATGTGGAATAATAAAATATTACTAAATTTCTTAATTTTTTCAAGCATGAAACAAAAAGACTATAGTTATCATGATGAAAAATTAATTTTTCTTCTAAATTAACCGGCTATCACTTAACTCACTCTTATAGATGAATATTATGGATTCAAACTTTGTTTTATAGGACTTTAGTTACTATGAGTAAAGCCTATTTCTTTAAAAATATTTGTATTTCATTTTTTTCTCATAAGCACATTCATTTCATTGTGAATAGAGAAAACATCAAGGAAGAAAAGAAAGGCCTTTCCCCCCCCTTTCCTGCTGTTCCAAGGAAGCATATTTGCCACCTGTTGTACTTTCATTTTGTTGCTGTGATAAAATGTCAGTATTTAAAAGCAACTTAGGGGATATGGTTTACTGGCTGACAGTTGGGGTAACAGTTCATCACTGAGAGCAAGTCAAGGTGGGTACTCAACTGTTAGTCACATCATGGCCACAGGCAAGAGCAGAGAAAATGAATGTATGTAGTCATATGTGCTTATCCTTGTTTCAGCCAAATCATGCTCTTTTATACTGTTTAGGACAGCCCGCCTAAGGAATGGAGCTGCCCATAATGGGCAATTTACAATCAAGACTGTTAGATACACTCCCAGGCCACTGCCATCTAGATACTTCTTTATTATGACTCTTTCCGGGAGATTCTAGATCATGTCAAGTTGAAGGTAAAACTTAGGAAGCATACCCAGCAGAGATATTGACCCTCTCTGCTCCTGGTTCCCAGAGAACTGGGAACTAGGATTCACTGACTAAACCTCTACCAATGCAGTCAAATAGTATATTTCAACTAACTTGGAACTTAACTTGTAATTAATTTTTAAAAAAATTCTAACTATAGAACCATCAAACCCATGAAAGAGGGAAAGAAGAAAGAAAGGAAAGAAAGGGAGGGATAGGTAGAACAAGGGAGATATGAAGGCATGGATGGAAAGCCAGCTGTTCCTTTTTCTAGAATCTTAGAGGTAATCTCAAAGGGTCACATATTCTAATGAATGGGAACACCCAAAAAGTTCTAATATAAAAACCACAGGTGAATTTCTAAGTGAACATGGAGAATATACCCAAGTTTTCAGTACTTCTGAGCATGCACATTGGCAGTAGCCTCTGTGGTATTTTATGCTAGGTCTGGCCTGGACCACCTTGGCAAGTTAACTCTTTTTGTGGTATCCACCATTTGACTGATACATGAAGTAAGACACAGGATAGGGGATGAGTGTGCTAAAGTCACACAGCCAGTAGTTAATGCAGCTGAGATCTAAGCAACTCGGTAGTCCTAACCATGCCCTTCTCTACCAGGTTGGGTATCAGCATCAGAAACAAGGAGGAATGCAAGTTTTCCTAGGAGAAAGCAGTGTGATGGTGTGGTCAAACCTGTGCTGTAGTTTTATGTCAATTTGACCCAAGCTAGTATTATCTGAAAGGAAGGAAACTCAAGGAAGAAAAATGCCTCCATTTTCTTAATGATTGATGGGGAAGGACCCAGACCATTGTGGGTGGAGCCATCCCTGGGCTGGAGGTCCTAGGTTCTATTAAAAAAGAGACTGGCAAGCCATGGGAGCAAGCCAGTAAGCAGCAACCCTCCGTGGCCTCTGCATCACTTCCTGCCTCCAGGTTCCTGCCCTGTTTGAGTTCCTGTCCTGACTTCTTTCAATGATGAACAGTGATGTGGAAATGTGAGCTAAACTGAGATGACTACAAAGTAGACAAAAGTGACTACTGCATGGGAGAGTGTGCCTCTTCCTCCCTCTGCAGCACCTGTTTACAGCTTTGCCTTCCTTGGGCAAAGCTCCTGGCTCCTGCCAGGTTCTTCTGCCAGAGAATTATGTTCAAAGGCTGAGTACTGAGTGCTAGAACCTGGAAAGATGCAGAAAGAAGCAAGACCTTGGTTCCTCTAGGCCTATCTGTCTGGGAAGAGGTAAAGAGGGAACCTGGGGGCTCTGGGAAGTGAAAGGTCTAAATCAGAACCCTGGGTGAGGTCCTGTCATGTTTCGTCCTCTTCCCCCTTTTTTTCCTTTTTCTTTCCTTCCCTTTCTTTCATTTAACATCCATTATGAAAAGTTTGCTTTATTCTCTTGCAAGTAGTAATTATAAAGCTGTCTCAAGAGATTTACTGTGGTGTTACACCAAAACTGGACAGATCCATGTCTTGACGTCACTGCTGTGGTCCAACCTGAATAGTGGTGAACAGCTAGTGACAGGCATTTCTCATTTAGCAGCAGGGATTTAATGGCTCCTAAGACTGAAGCTTCAAGCTGGGGCTGAAATGCAGATCCTGCAGGCTGGTCTCTTTCTCTTCCACAGCTTGGTTTTCCCCAGAAGCTTCGTATCCCGGGCAGGCTTGGCCCTTGTGGAAGAGAAACATCTTCTCATCTCTAAGACCACAACCATGAAGAAGAGGCACCTGAAAGCTGTTCCAGTTAAATCTACAACTAGAGTTTCTTTGGGCTGCCCATGTCTGCAGTGTAGGGTTCTCTGGGTGACAGGCTCACATTTCAGAAAAAACGGGGGGGATAGGGTAACTTGTATCAGAAACACACACTCACCTTATGCTAGAAGAAGGGAGATGTTCCAAAGGGGAGAAGAGGAAGAATAGACGCTCATGAGAATAACTAACATGAACTAAGCATCTTTGTTTTCCACTAGCATTTAAGTGAGCAAGGGGCTTCCTGTAGCAGCAGTCAAGTTCCCACTGAGGAGATGATCTGATATTGATTAGTTAGACCTTAAAAGACTGTCAAGGCAGTCTGCAGATTTATTTCTCAAAGGACCAAGAAGCATTATTAGCGATCCCAATTAAGCGCTTTCCAGAAGATAGTTTTATAATTAAAAAAAATATTTATTTAGTTATTGTGCATGTGGATACGCATGTGCCAAGGTGTAGTGTTTGTAGCTGTCAGTTCTCTCTGCTCCTTTGTGGCTTCCAGAAAGATAACTCGGGTTATCAGACATGGCAGCAAGTGCCTTTACCCACCAAACAATCTTGCCACTCCCAGAATATAATTTTTATACTATAAGAAAGCATGTATTGACCAGGTTCAATTAAAAAAAAGCATTTTAGAGTAACTCTCTTTATTGATTCCCTAAAATTTATGCCCCCTGCCAACACACAGACAAAAGCAAATATGTCTTCTTTGGCTTTAAAGTGAGATTTCTCTAAGAACGAAGGTCTTCTCTCCTAATGCACTCTGATGAGCCAAACAGTTCAAAGATGTAGAAGTAGCTGAAGGAAGGTGCATGTCCATAATCCCAGCACTTGGGAGGCTGAAGGAAAGGAATCAGGAATCAAGGTAACCTTGACTATATAGTGAGTTTGAAGGCAGCCTGGGCTACATGAGATCCTGTGAACTACAAAGAGAAAGAAAAGAAGGGACAGGACAAGAGAGAAAGGGGAGGAGAGGGGGAATTAAAGAGGCTGCATGCCTAAGTTTCTTTCAGTTCTTAAACACAGTGTGAAAAAAAAGAAAAGAAAGAAGTTGAAAGAAAAAAAGAAAAGAAAGAAACTATGTTGTGTCATTTCCTCTCCACTGGATACTGGAGAGGCTCACCTGTAGGACACATGATAAATATGTTTTTATTTTTCAAGTCTATAAAGTGGGAAACCAGAGTCACGGGGACCTGTTTCTGTCATGAAGTTTGAGTGGAACACACTCCTTCATTCCCATGTTCTCCTTGTCTGGGCTCCAGTGCAGAGGTAGACGTAGCGACCTGGCCTATACACCTAAAGTATCTGCTGCCTGAGCTCTCTACAAAGAACAAAGAAAACTGATTTTTGCTTCTGGTGACAGTTGGGCACATGGAATCAGCGAATCAAAGTTTTTTTTCTTTTTGTTTTTGTTTACTCTAGAAAATGGCCCTCTCCCTGCCTCAGCAGGTGCCCCCACAAGCTATCAAAGGGCATCCACGTTTTATAAATGAATCTGCTTGTTTTGGTAAATCCTGATATGTACATTTTCATTATAAAACTGAACAGGGGCTTCTCTGAATCTTCAGATAATTTATAGCCAACCAGCAAAATTCATGGTTCTGTGATATTACTGTGGTATTTGAGAACAGCCTGGCAAGTACACTAACATGAGGTCCTCATGAATATTTATGAGCTGCTCCACTTGGCCTTCAAGGTTTCATACTTCCATAATGATGTATCTGCGCTAATGCAGAGGAGCGTGTGTGAGTGTGTGTGTGTGTGCATGCATGTATACACACACATGTGTACATGTGCACACTCTCATGTGTCATCTCAGAGTCAGTTTATCTGTTAAGTCTCACAGATGTCCCCTTTCCTTTATATTCCCTGACTGCAGCTGACCAGGGATACTGCAAGCTTTGAGCAAATGTGGATTCTACTAGCAGAACCCACTTAAGACTCTTCCCTGTGTAGTTTCTCTTTTTTGAGCTAATTGTGTGTGTACAGATGTGAGTGTGAGTGCATGGGTGTGTGAAAGTATGTGTCTGTGTGAGTGTGTGTGTGAGAGAGTGTGTGTTGTGTGTGTTAGGAGTGTGTGTGAGTGTGAATGTGTGTGTGAGTGTGTTGTGAGTGTGTGTTACTGTGTGTGTGTTACTGTGTGTTGTGTGAGTTTGTGTGAGTGTGTATGACAGTGGTGTTGTGTGTGTTAGGTAGTGTGTGTGTGTGGTGTGTGTGTGTTGTGAGTGTTTGTGAGTGTGTGTTACTGTGTGTGTGTGTGTGTGTATACTCAAGCATGTGCATAAGTGGAAGCCAGAGGTTGTCTGTCTTCTCCAATTATCTTTTTATCTTTAGAGACAGAATCTCTCACTAAACTTGGCACTCACTGACTAACCTGGTGCTCAGCAGACTCTAAGGTTGCACTTGTCTCTGTCTCTCTCACTGGGGTGATAAATGGATTCCCATCCCCAGTGCTTTTATGCCTGTTCTGAGAATTCAAACTCAGACCATTATGCTTAAATGGGAAGCATTTGACTCACAGAGCCACCTGCCTATCCCAACTACCCCTTTGGAGACAGTGCTTCATCACATAGCCAATGCTAGCTTGGAACATACTATGTACCCAGGTTGACCTGAAACTGGTAGGGTTGCCAAGACTTGCATAAAATTTGTTATGCAACCAAGGCTGGCCTTGAACTCGCCATCTTCCTCCCAAGTGCAGAGTATCACACCAGGCTCCTCACTCTTAACTCAGGCAAGTTTCCCCCTTTCCTTTCAGATCTTTTCTATGAATCTGCAGCATGCTGTGTTAACTCCCCTACAATTTGCAATGACTTCTTTTATTTTCTTTACAATGAACCCATTGAAAGAACTCCCTCTAGGTACTGTCCTCAATGACAGTCTCTCAATCTCTCTTGAATCCCTTCTGGACAGCCTCTGCGGCCTCCTGCCCTGCTTGCTACTCAAAGCTCTCACTCTCAAGCTGTTCCTACCTGCCATCTCATGAATCTCTACACTTAATCCTTAATTGTTATTTAACTCAGACCGTCAATCAAGTTTTTGAACATCTATCAACGCTTCCTCTTAAGAATGGTTCCTTTACCTGCTTAACATGCCTTTCTGGGTGTCTGCCCAGCTACCTGAGCATTTCTCAGCTAATTAGATCATTTATCTGATGCTGGAAGGGTCAAGAAACCTCATGTCTCTTCAAAGTCCTCTTGGGTTTTTCAATACCCTCTTTCTGGGTGAACTTATATAGTCCCAGTGGTGTTGCTGCTTTTGTTATACCAGGCAATTTGATTTTCAACCATCATGAACACAGGAATGCCTCTTTTGTCCTTCTTGGCTGACAGCTCCTTCTCTAAACCATAGTCTGGACCTCACATTGTGTTCACATGCCAAGCTTCTGTGCATTCCATATACCATTCTGTCAGTCCATCACACCAATAGACTCATACCGATGGGGTCTGATAAAGCAGGAGTCCACCTGACACATGCTAAATCCATAGGGTGTGAAGAATCATGGAAACTCAGTTGCCCTGCCTCTGGAAAATTTCTGGAAGCCACTGCTCTGAAGTAAATAGAAATACTTCTACCAGAATGAAAGATATACTGTGGTAATCTGCATTTCCAGGAATAGAGAAAGAAGCATTACTCTAGTCTTGTGCCTTTGGTCACCATCTTTAAGATGCTGCAAGCAATTACTTCAGGAGTCACTTTAAGGATTCTGATATGAAGTGAAGGTCCAGAAGGCAATGAAATGCTAAGCCATCTTGGCTATACAGCTGGGCATCTGTGGTGAACATGATATCTCAGAGATTTGCTAGAACATTCCATAAGACAATCTTAGTGCACATCTTTAAGGCTAAATAGCATGGCCTGTCCCACAGAAGACTGGGCATCTACCACATAGAAACTGGATGTTAGTGATGGATCTTAGGCTAGGTCTGAAGGAAGTTGTACCTGCTCTTTCTCTCCTTGATCCAGTTATGTATACAGCTTCATGGGAAACGCTTATGAAGAGTCTGGCAGGTGATTAAAATGTAGGCAAGGGTGTGGCTCACAGCAGGAGACCGGAGCTACTGGAACTATTGCTCCAGATCACTCTCAGGTCTTTGTGACTCCTGTGCTGATGAAAGCCTAGCTGGAGAAGGCATGGCTTCTGAAAGTTGATGACAGTGAGGAGAGAGGTCATACATTTTGGAAAGAGTGGCTATCAGCTTTGATTTATCCACCTGCTTTTCATACAGTATTGGAAACTCAGTTGGCCAGGATCACAAGATAAAATCTTGATTGACTAGTCACTCTTTGTCAGGAAGTCTAATGGTATGATTAAGTTCTCGCCAATGAATGTGAGACATGAGACATCAACTTCTGGATGGCTCTTTCCTCTTATAGGTGATGGAATAGGTCCATAATTCTCACAAATCACTTTTATTTCCAGTCTCTTGCACCTTTCTTGTTCCTGTGCAACACACAATAGTTATTCTTGACAGTTACTCAACAGGATCTAGGGTCACCTGGAGATGATATCTGGGCATGTCTGCAAAGAAGGCACGATGACCTGCCATAAACGTGCGTAGGGTGGCATTGTTCCGTGGGCTGGGAGAAGGCAAACTGAGTGCCAGCATCCATCTTTCTCCTCTCTGACTGTGGATGCTCTGTGACCAGCCACCTAATGCTCCTACCACCACGCCTTCCTACCATGAAGGTCTGTGTGTATCTCAACTGTGAGCCAAATTAAACTCTTTCTTCCTTAAGTCCCTTTCCCCATGCATTTTGTCATAGCAATGAGATTAGTAACTAAGAGTGACATGGCATAGGGCAGTCTCTGTGAGCCATGAAGCCTTGGCTAAATGCTTTGATGTCGCATCCGCCTCGACCAGCAAGTAAGACACGACACGGTTGGATCCTTCTCAGACAGCTTTATTCCAGGAACGAATCTTGACCACGGGGACCCCGAGCGGCAGAAGCCAGCTGCTTATATATCCACCCTAGGCAGGCTAGGTGGCGTGTTCTCTCAGGATAGGTTAGGCTGCCAATACCTCATTAACATAAGCCTGCTCAGGGAGGTCTCAAGGCCGACGCATGCGCAATGGGCTTGTTTACTCAGGAAGCTGAGCTGACCTTGGAAAGCCAGCGCCATCTTAGAATGGCGTCCAGAAGTAAAAGGTACTCCATCCTGGCCAATCACGGGTCGTGGCATGGTCCGAGCCCATAGGTCCAGAGCGGTCAGATGTAACCTCACATCACTGTCAGCACAGCCCCACACCATATAAGGAGTTGTAACTGGCAAGGACAAGCCAAGGCTCACGTCCGCCTTAGGGGCGTGGCTAAACGGCTCTCCACAGTTCCTTGGGGGCGTGGCTAGTACCTTGGGGGCGTGGCTAAACGGCTCTCCACACTTTGACTTCTATTCACTTTCAGTAAAACGGGGTTCTAGTCACAGCCCACACAGGTTTGTTGCTAGACATGATGAAGGATCTACTTTTGCATGCTTCCAGAAGACTCAGCCTGGGCACTCACTAAGCATTGTAAACATTCCTTACAGTACTCACTGAGGAGTGGCCCAAAGTCATGCTGGCATCCAGCCCCCTCTATATCATATCAAAAGCTTCTTCTGTGCCCTGAAAATTTCATTCTAAGTGGTCATAGTGACAGCCCCTGCTTGAGGGAGGACAGGCTGTGCCAGGGGCTCTTAATGGTAAGTACAGCTGGGCCTCAGTAGGCTCTTCTGGCAACATTTTGGACAGGTGGTTAGGTTACTCCACAGAAGAGCCGGGAAAGGCATTCCTTTGATGCTCTGGGTGGTGGTGGTAGTGGAGATGATGGTGGGAAGAGGAGACAGAACGATAAATCAAGGAGAGGAGACCAGCCGGGCGGCAGCTATTACTCACCCTCCTTTCAGGGGTGTGGAATACCAAGGCAACATTCCTTGCCTAGCATGGGCCAACATTTTTGAGAACATAATGAAGAGGCTGAGTTTTCTTTGCTTCTTTTATTTTAAAGTTATATGTATAAAGTCAGACAAAATTCTGACGAGAAGATGGTAGAAAGACTGTAGGAACTAAAGAATCAAGGTATTTGCTGTGGGATTGCATCTTCAAGAAATATAAGAAGCTGCACCAGAGAGGGAGCCTCACCAACACAACTGTCCATACATGAGCTGAACAAGGACAGCAGTAGATGTGCCAAAGAAGGCAGGGAAGTGTCCAAGAGGCCTCAACTCTAGACAAAGAGCTACAGGCACCTAAAGCATGCAGGGGTCTTCCCTGAAAAGAGCACATCAAATAGTTATCTGATACCAAATGGTCAGTCTTGAAAACATACATGAAAGTAACATTATAGTAGCATTAGTCAGACTGAGCAGGTTATATTTAAGAAAGAGAGAGAGTGTGTGTGTACATGTCATAACAATTAATGAAAAATGAGGCTATGATTTGAAAAAAACTAGGAGGGGCATATAGAAGGGTTTGGAGTGAGGAAGAGGAAGGGGAAATGTAATTATATTATGATCTCAAAAATAAAAAGTACATGCATATTCCTGAGTATGTCCTTGTATGTATGTGGTGGGTGTGACTATGAAGGCCAGAGGTTAACAGCAATGTCTTAATCACTTCTTTAATTATTCCACACTTGATTGATTGATTTTTGACGTGGCATCTTTTACTGGTTGTGTGTCACAGTGTCTAGTTTTCTATACTGGTGCTCGGGATCTGAACTTCAGTTCTCTGTCTATGAAGTAAGCACTTTACCGAAATCTGTTTTTTTTGCCACAATTTTTTGTTTAAAAAAAATATGTGGTAATACTGCTTTTAAAAATTACAGGAGCATATCATTCATGAGGGAGGGGAGATTCGTGGCAAACGTGTAAAGGATGTGGACATGATAAGAAGAGCAGCCCTTCAGGAGTGTTGACACAGCACGCTTACTCAACAACTGGGTGTTTGGAGAGGGGTGAAGACTTGGCAAATGTCTTTTATTCACATGTTTGAGGCACAGTGACACATGGTGACACATACACACAGTGACACACAGTGATGCATGGATTCACCTAGAGATTCACACATGGGTCACAGGAATCTTCACAAGCAAGAAGATCAGAGGCAGGAAAGGAAATTTCCAGCCAGTGAGTTATTTATCAGACAAAGTTTAACTTCCTTTTGCTCATGGTCTTGCCCTGCCAACTCCAAACACAACCACTGTAACCCACAAGTTAAATCCTCATCATGTGCTTTATACACAAAGCCCCACCATTAGTTTCATTTTGAAATATGTCATTTTGCTTTTGAGTGTGGATATATTTTTACAGAGAAGTCACTTGGGGGTTTTGATCTTAAAATCAGGTAGAGTTTAACTGTGGCACAGTAATATAAGAAAGACTCAACAGAACCAGGGAAGGACAGTGTATGTAACTTGTAGTAGAGAAAGAAGGCCCTAATGTGTGTGTGTGTGGGGGGGGGATATATCTCATTGCTTCTTGTTGATGTTTCTTTACAAAGCTCTTTTCCTCCTTAATAAAATGAACAGAGTTCTCACAAATCTCAAATTTTAAGGTGGTGGAGAAAGAGACTTAGATGTCTGCACAGTATTTGCTTGGAAGATTTAGGCAGACCCAGAAGACAAGGGAGGCCGAGCAAGCTGCCTGAAGAATGCAGACACCCAGTCACTTAGCATATATTGATTTAGTTTTAATCTTCAGAACAGCTTTTCATTTATGAGACCTGAGTCACTGCTGCCACTGAATTACAGCACTTCTAAACTTGGCTTTAAAATTCTTATTGACTCCATAGACCCTGTCTAAGTATGCCAGCTGCATCTGAAATTTCTAAAGATCTGCAGGGCAAGCCAGTGACAGTGAACAGATATAAAATCCCATGAGAAGGACAAGAGGGTCTGGTTCAGTGGGTAAGGGCTTGCCATGCACATATAGGAACTAAGTTTAAATCCTGAGTACTCATGTAGATGTATGTCAGGCATAGCAATGCAGCTTTAGTAGTGGGGGAAAAGAGACAGAAGGATGCCCAGAGCACACTGGCTAGCCAGAGTACCTGATCAGTTAGCTCTGGGTTCAATTCTGAGAGTCTGCCTTAATCTATAAAGTGGGAAGGCAACCAAGAAGACATATAACAAAAACCTGGGACTTCTACATACATACACTCACATCTGCATGGGAACCCATACACACAGGTGTGCCCACACACCACAAATACACACATACACATAAATACACATATATGCACAGAGCACATATATACAGTGTCAGGTAGGTCATAGGGGCTGAAAGGGCAGGACTAGAAACAAAGTCTGAGAACCAGTTGACATAGTGAGCTCGGCTTGTAGACAGCAGACTCCAAGAGCATCAGGGCACCAGAGAGACACGCTCTTGGCCAGGAGCCACACACAAAAGGCAGGCACACTCTGTTTGCTTAGCTTACTCTAGGAGACATATCATTACCAAATTAGAACTACTAATCATTTGATTTGTGAAACACCACATTTTTTTTTAAGTAGCACTGTTCTTATAGTAATACTCAAACCCCAAAGGATTAAATTATAATGTATAACATATAATGATCTAAATCTGATGAGTTACTCTTAGAGCTTAATTATATTTGTTCAACAGTCATTTGAAGCATTAGGACAGGGCTTTTATAATACCCTGATTAATGATGGGCTTTCCTCTGCTTTTCCTACTTAGATGAATTCTTCTCATCAGGCAGTGTGTTGGAAAACAGGCAGAGAGAGAGAGAGAGAGAGAGAGAGAGAGAGAGAGAGAGAGAGAGAGACAGCAAAAGGGAGGGAAGGGGGAGAAAGGGAAAGAGAGAGAAGGAAGAAGGGAGGGAGGGATAGAAGGAGGGAGGGAGAGAGGAAGGAAGAGAGGGAGAGAATGAGAGAGAGAACAGAGCAAACTGTTTGGGTTAAGTTATGGTTTCAGGATACAGGGTCAGCTTGTGTCTTTCAGCTCTGACCTTCTGATCTCCAAACGACTGATAGAGTAACATGCTCAATTAAGTGAAATAATGTTTAGAAAATTTTGTTTGTGTAAAGCGCTTGCACTGCAAGCCCAAGGACCGGAATTCAATTTAGAGACTCTACATTAACAACATTGGGCGTGAGGATAGGTTTGTAATCCTAGAACTGGGGAGGAGAAGACAGGTCTATCTCTGGGACTCACTGGCCAACCAGCTTAGCCTGCTTGGAAAGTTCCAGGCCAACAAGAATGGAAGGTGCCTTAGAAATTAGACATAGGGCTGTTCTCTAGTATCCACATACATGCACACATATATATGTGTGCATCAGCACACAGAGGTGCACCCTCACACATGACCATGGCAGTCCCCAACACACACACATATACAAACCTTTAGCTGTTACCAATAATGTTACCACAGACTCATCCCAGACACAATCTGACTAAGAACTGTTTGGCAATGTCCTGTATAAGAATGAGATCTATTCAAAAGGTAGGCTTCTGAAGGCAGAGTAGCTCAACTATGAAAATGGCCAAAACAATGAAACCCAGCATTTCCTTGACTCCTTCCTTCCCAGTCCAGGGTGATGTAAGCTAAGTACATGAGGCTCCTGGTCCCCTCTCTTTCTCCCATTAGACAACATGACATTGTGTACTTCACAGAATTATCTTCATAATGATGAACTAATGACTTCAAATGGCTTAGAAAATACCAAACACTTATGCAGACAAGATGATATTGACCTAGAAACACATTTAGCAAACTTGAATGGCTTAGATAAAATAGAGATATTATTTAAATCTCGCTAAACTGCCGAAGATCCGCAGATTATAGCCTACTTGTTCTGATTAATTTTATTATCTCTCCGGGAATGTGATAAGTAGATAAAATAATGTACCTCAAATCTCCTACTGACATTAAACAAATATGTGAAGTAAACAGTACAGCACATGCTGAGCCTTGGTTTGAATATTATCTATTATCATGCATTTCCTTTTTTCTTCTCTTCCTTTTTTTTTTTTTTTGGTAGTTCCTAAATTTTCTTGGCTTTCATACAAAAGAGAATTCTCCCGTTGGGAACTGTTCTTACCAGGAGAGCATAAATTGTCATGTGTGCTAACCACAGTTACTACCAAAACATATTTATTATAGAAATATGCACAAATAAAAAAACATTTTAAAGGCCTCCCAATAGTTCCCCTTAGGTGTGATTTTTCAAGAACTGCTAACACCTACTCTTCAGCCATCAAAGCAGAGGAATTCCACAAAAAAAGCTGAGAAAGAAAGTCAATTTCCAGCCTCAACCAAGGGAGGAGCCAGCTAAGCTCAATCATAAAACAAACTCACCCCAAGTTTATATCAATAGGCACACAGGAACAAGGCTGTTTACTTTGGAGGGCGAAAATCCCATTCCTATTTAATCAAGTGAAGATCATGGACTTACAGTCTCAGAACATTTTTTTATGGTTATAAAAAATACTAGAAATTTTATTCTTAGAGATGTACAGTTCACGAAACATCCACTGTGTTCCTCAAATAGAGCGCTGGTCGGGAGATGAGGGGCCCTCTGGACACCCTGTATCTTTCTGTGTAATAACTCAGAATTTAAATTCTGAAAAAAGTCAACCACTGCATGGAATTTTGTTAGTTCTTTCTCTCTACTTGTCTTTTCTGAGTCACTCTCTGCATATTAGTTGATATTGCTTAAAGATTCTCAAAGTCCTAGCATATGTTAACTAAGGAAAGAACATTTTAGACATTTCAAATCAGGTTGATAACGTATGTGTATGCAATGTTTTCTTATTGTTTATTTATTATGCGTATGTGTACACGAATGAGCTAATGTGTGTGTGTGTTGTGTGTGTGCACACTCGCAGCCCAGACGTCTACACTGGGTTCTGTCATCCTCTACTGCTCTCTACTTTCTTTTTGAGACAGAGTGTCTTACTCAATCTAGAACTCACTGCCTTGGTCAAGCTTGCTGGGCAGTGAGCACAGGGATCCCCTCCTTCTACTACCCCATCTCTCTGCCGCCATTAGAGTTCCAGATGAGTCATTACACCTGGCCACTCTTCCTATGTGGGAGTTGATGATTGGACTCAGGTTCTCAAGCTTGCATGGAGAGTGCTTACTGATTCAGCCATCACCCCAGACCCTGGACGTAGGGCGCCTGAGATCCACTCATTATGAAAATGCTCATTCCTCTACGGCCCTTCGAATGAACCAGATCCACTTCGAACCCGTTCAAAGGTGTTCACACCCGGCTGTGTGGAACTGCCCTGTGTTCTAAGGCAGGTGGCCCGTGGACAGTTGCTTAAAAAGTCAACAACTTTTTAACAATATCCCTCCAGAATACTGTACACGTTGAAGAAGAAAATGAAAGAAGACTTCCTGAGACTCAATTCATAACATTCAAAATAAACTTTCTGAAGTTTGGAGACCAAGTCACTGACTTTAAAATCCAAAGCCTTGAATTGAGGTTTCCACACGCACAGGAGTTTTTAACAATCAATACTTTCAATCTACAGCGTTGGCTGAAATGGAGCGGCTGCCCTGGTGAAGGCAGAAAGAAGCCTCAGCTTCAAAAGATCATGAGCATGAGCTACAAGAAAGTACTTCCTAGGACTGAAATATTTCTCTAAACAATTTAATGAATGATGACATTTTCCACCAAGTTACACCCAACAATGGGAGTACCCTGCCCTGTGTAAGGAGGCTGAAAGGAAGGAGGGAAGATGAAGGCACAATAGGAATTATCAATTTTCAGAGTTTTTATTAAGTGGAGGCTAAATGTATTACAAGAATTACAATGGGCTATGCCGTAAGAATCTGCATAAATGGATTCCATATCTATAGTCTGCATTATATTCAGACAGAGCCGTTACATGCTGAGATAAGTCAGTAGGCGTGCTCGTTCTTGGCATTGAAAACTTCAATACCATTGGGCTGACTTTCTATTTCTCCAGTAGTCTTTATGAATATGTTAACACACATTTTTATTGTGTAAATGAAAAGCCAACTCTTTATGGAGTCCTAGGTAAGAGTCACAAAGTTTCACTTCTGAAATAACATCACTTCTAAACCTTCTTTCCCCAAGAATTGTCAGCACTGGGTAGATGTCCAACCTTTTTTACATCTTGTGTATGGCCCGCAAATGTCAACCAACTAAGAAGTCCTTGACAGACAAACAACTTAAACAAACTGTCACTGTTTTCCTCCACACTCAGTGTGTACTCAGTAAACATCCCACATACCCAGCCTGTACTAGCTGTTGGAACAAGGGTGTGCATCATCTCACTGTGGTGTTCAAGTCCTCTTATACCATATACTTTAGTGAAGGAGGCACAGCTCAGGGTACTACAATGGGAAGCAGGCTGGGAGAAGAGCATGTGAAATCTAGAGGCAACTGAAAATGGGTTTACCCTTGGGACTTCCCAAAAGACATAAGTGGGTGGATTTTTAAAAAATATTAATTAAATTAATTAATTTAATGTATCTGAGTACACTGTCATTGTCTTCAGACATACAAGAAGAGGGCATAGATGGTTGTAGCCTAGCAACCATGTGGTTGCTGGGAACTAACTCAGGACCTCTGGAAGAGCAGTCAGTACTCTTAACCACTGAGCTATCTCTCTAGCCCAAGTGTGTAGATTTTTATTGGATATAGAAAAAAACTAATTAAACCATGAGATCCAGATTTTATATTTATAGAGGGGAAACACCCATAAAATGGTACTCAGATTTTCCAGGCATTATTTTCTTTCAGTAATTCATGTTTTCATTTTAATAAAGATTGTGATAAGTTATTTGTTTATTTCAAGATTAGAATAGGAGAGTACACATGTTGTACCCCTACTTCCTCTTACTCACCATACAAGACATTAGTAGCTGACCACAGATCTTATGATGAATCTAGATGTGATCTTACAGTCCAGTCAACACAACACTTCAGAGTACGCCTCTCAACCATACAGTATAAGAAATGAAACCTCTTCACAGTGTCATAATGGTGGGTGTGCTACTCAAGGTCAGACACATGCTCTCGTGGAACTAACCCATACGTTTTCAGGTAGCAGAAATTCAGAACGACATAGAAAGCGTAGAAGAATGGAATTTGAACAGACACAAGAATTTATCTACTCCAACTCATTCATGTATGCTCAATTATGTGGGGAGCACAAGGCCTTGCTGTTGTGTCTATTATGACGGCTGTCTTCATGGATGGCAAACTCCATTTCCTAAGATTCCGTGACACTGTCCTGACTTCTGCATATCAAGCTTGCACATTCTAATGGTCTATAGGTACACTACTCGAGACAGAAGTCTTGCAATGGTTACACTTTGTTGATATCTGCAGCCCAGTCTCCTGGAACATCAAGTGATAGATACATAATAGTTTTCCAAAGGAAAATGAATGAACTAAAGAAGACATAGTGACTTTTGAAAATGTTTACAAGTAGTTTGTCATTTAAATCCCATTTCCTCTAGGAAATAAATCCATGTAACAGTGTAATGAACATCCTTGGACCTGAAGCAAGGCTTCAGTATGGAAGAAGACAGAGCCAAGAAGAATTTGCCAGAGAAAGAGATACCATAAATAATTCAAGATTAAGAGGGTGTCAAACAACACCTCTTCCTCCTGGAAGTGGGCACCAGTTGATTCTGAGTTGAGAAGGATAGCAATCACATGGGAAACAGGGAGGATGGGATCTGGAGGAGTAAAATGGGGATGAAAATGAAAGGGTGGAAACTGCTGTAGTTTACAGAAGGGTATAGATTTTAAAAAATCAATGAATTTGCCCATAGTTCACTTAAAAAGTCCTTGGTCCTAGAAGAGTTATATGGGGAACTCTAAAAAAAGCAATATAAGAAACAGCTTGATTTAGGCTAATGCAGGCATGATAGAAGGACTTAGAATAGACAGGGCCGTGCAAGTCAGATGGAACTTCCCTTTAAGACAAAAATTGATGAGCTCTAGATTCAATTACAACAGTTCGATTTCGATCATGTTAGCAGGTTTCCATTAATAAAGTATTACGTATTTATTAAATATTTCATCTATGTTATAATTTTCAGAGGAAAAAAAAGCCAGGCCAAGATTTACGAACGATTTCTTCCATAGTCATCAAACGAATCAACTGGCAAAACTGAGACACAAATTTAGGTCCTTGAACGCCATATATTATTTGGTCATTGCATAATGTCACCCTTATAACATGAAAGAAATGGGAAAATTGAGGAGATGCATGGTGAGTAAAAGTTACTTCATCTAAAACCCTTTAATTTTCTTAAAAAAAACAAACAAACAATAACAACAAAACCTACCCTTGGAGTGTTTGTTGGTTTGATTTCTTCAAATTGGCACAAACTAGAGCAGTCTCAGAGGAGGGAACCTCAGTTAAGGACTTGAGTCCAACAGATTGGCCTGTGGACAAGTCTGTGGAGCTTTTAATTGATTGATGATTGATGGGAGAGAGCCCAGTTCACTGTGAGTTGTGCCATCTGCTGGCTGGCACTTTGGGTGCTATAAGAAAGCTAGCTGAGCAAGCAGCAAGCCATGGGGCACAAGCCAAGTAGGCATCATTCCTCCATGGCCTCTACTTCAGTTTCTCTCTTGAACTCCTGCCCCTGCTTTTCTCTACGATGGACTGAAACCTGTAGGCCAAATACAGTCTTTCCTCTTCCATGTTTGGTCGCTGCTTCCTCACAGTAAGTGAAATACCAACTAGAACAGAGTCTGATATGTGCCTAAGTTTTTGTGGAAATAACTCTTCCAGAATGTTCCTTCTACCTTTAAAGGAAAAAAATATATTATTGTTAAATGTTCTTAGTCTTTCATAATTTACAGAGTGAAGGATTTCCTGTGCTGAAATAGACATATCATTGTGTAATTTCAAGGTTTAACCACAGAAGCTTCCAGTATAGACAGTTCATCTCATATAACACTTTGTAATGGGCCTGGTTCTACAGGAAGTCCACATTGGTATGGAAAATAAAGCAATGGATGACTGCCACCTAAATGCATACACCATGACTTTTTTGTCTAGAGTTCAGAAGTAACATCTAGAGTGTCCCTGGTTGGCTGAGGGTTTCTCATGGTTGGTATATTAAAATGAATGCTTACGGGTTGTGACTTTGTGTCTTTCTTTGTCTGTGTTTCAGAATAAGCTACAAATTAATTAACTGAACTTAGGAAAGTTAGATGCCAACAAAATAAATGTGGTGATGATTTGGAGACACTGAGAACAAGCAGAAAGCTAGGTAGTATTTAACAAGGAATAAGGTACGCCTACGATAGTGAATATTCCTTAGTTAAATATAGAATGAGGCTGCTCAACATTTTGGAAGGAGAATTTCCATATGTGATAGTTAACAAGATTGTCAATTTGACAGTATCTAGCATTACCAAACAGACACATCCTAGAGTGGTAGTCTAGATTTGGTTAGCTGCTGCCGGTGCTTGTGAGGGGTAACCTTGATTAGGGTAATTGAAGTGGGAAGAGCCACCCAAAGAGTCACTAGCACCACTTCCTAGACTGACTAGGAAAGAGAAAGCAGATGAATGCCGAGCACTCATCTCTCCACATCCTCACTGCAGATATCAAGTGTGCTTCAAGCCCTTGCCACCATGATTCCCCTCTCCCCTACTCTGATGGACTGTATCCTGGTGCTGTGAGCCCAAGTAAACTGTTCCTTAAGTTGCCGTTCTTGGGTACTTCCTCACAGCACAGGGAAGCAACTAAGACAGCATCGGAAATGGATTAGATTGCATTTCACAATCTCCTTTATACAGCATCAGTCCATAATTGATTGAAATGTGTGACAAGTCTCTTAAAGGAAGAGTAAAAGCATGTTTACTACAGACTTTAAGAATGAAAAGACACTATTTTAAATGCCTTGGTTAGATACAGTATGCTGTGCCGTCACCTCAACCCGGAAGAGGTTGAGGCAGCTACTTCATCAGCTACAAAACCTTGGAAGAACTTAAAACTTCCTGAACTCTATTTCCTTGAATCTGAAAGGAAAAACACTGGAATGCATTTTGCGACTTATGAAAAAGACCAAGTGAGATGCCGTAGCCAAGATTCTAAGTGCACATCCTTGTATGCAGAGCTGGCGGCACTAGAGAGGTTCTCCAGCCATCCTTAATACCCGGTCTTCTTCCTCTGCTCATCGTTCCCCTTCTGAACACGGTCTGTTAGCTCAAGCCCACAGTGTCTCCCTCCTTTCAGCCCTGGAAGCACGCTGAGCCTGTGTGTTGCCTGCTATTAGTTTTCTATCTAGAAAGTTCTTCTTTAGGTCTTTGCATGGTTGACCCTCATAAGATCAGTTCCTTCTCCTTACAGTCCTTCCTCCTATGATCATTGCTGGAGCTCCTTGCACCTGTCACTCACACAGAGACCATTTGTTTTCATTGTTTCTGTTCAGGATTTCCATCACCACACTCTTATCCACGCATCTGTTTAAACATCTGCCTGGCTATACCAAACCAGTATGTTTGTACAAGTAGGAACCCCGTCTGCCTTGACTGATATAGGAACACCATGGACAGGAAATCAGCTTTGTTCTGTGAAACTTGAATTGCTTTTACTGCATTTCCCGGCATCCTTTGCAGTCAATATAACCACATGCTGAGTTCCAGAAATGCAGTGTGGTAGCTGAGATGTGCACTATTCCAAGGACAGATCCACAGAGACCTTTTCATGGGTGTCCTCTATTCCTCCCTCTCATGTTTGCAGATGAGAGGAAGGGATCCTTAGGGTGGATACGTAATGAAACCAGGAACTTATTCATTATTCAGAAAACCTTCCAAACAGAATAGATTTCACATGAATAAGAAATAAGTGTTTCTTTTCTTTTTCCTTCTTTCTTTCTTGCATTCCTTCCTTCCTTCTTTCTTTCTTCCTTTCTTTCTTTCCTTTCTCCTCTTCCTCTTCCTCCTCCCCTCCTCCTTCTCCTTCTCTCCTCGTCCTCCTCCTCCTCCTCCTTCTCTTTCTTCTCCTCTTTACTTTTAGATAGCCTCAAGGCTTTGGGAATGTGTTTGTTCCAGCAATAACCTTACTTGAGGACATTCATTCCAAGACTTAGAAAACTCCCTGGTGTGTTACAGGTCCAAAATCAATATGGGATTAGGATGGGTTAAATAGCAAAACAGCCCCATTGGTGTCATTATGTGTCATAGTATATCAAGTCTTTGTGCCTAATTATATTCTTCCAAAGCACATCGAAGAAGGCAGGAGCAGGCTAGGATAAGAAAGTCCATTGCAGGGTGTTCAGTGGCCTCCAAGGTATGCAGAGTGCCTGAGAGTCAAGACTCTGCTCTCCTGGGTGTTAGAACTTTTCTGAATAGTAATATGAAAAAAAGAAATCAAAGGGATTTTTGTGCGTAGCATTTTCCATTCCCAACACTGACATTTCTTGTTTGGGTTCATAAAGGGAATATGAAGGACTCATAAAATCCTAAATGAATTGTGCCATAAATGTTAATGGCCATGGATAGCGGTGTTGAGCACCACTCCAAGCAGTGCTACTACAAGGTAAATCTCTAAATGCTACCTTAGCATGAAGGTAAGACTGATGCCAGGGCCCAGAGTGTAGTCACTGAAGAGCCCCTGCCCTACCTTCAAGCTGGGGCTGCTTTGATCTTACAAAGTCTTGGCAGGCCATCAAAAGTTATTTCTTTAAACAACACAAGTCTCCATACCTGAAAAGGATTGCTTTACAAAACTGTTTGCTCTCTGTGTCTCTCATATTCTGTTTCCATCTTTCTCCCTCTCTGCCTAGCTCTGCCTAGTTATACATGTATACACGTTCATGTGAAGGCCAGCAGACAACCTTGGATGTTTTTAATGAATTGTCCGTGTGTCTTTTTTTTCTTTTTTTGTATTAAACGGGTCTAGAATTCACTAAGCATTCTTCTCTGGTCAGCCACTGAGCCCTGGGATCCTCATGTATCTGCCTTTCTAGCTAGGATTAAGCATGTTCTATTCTCTCTCTCTCTCTCTCTCTCTCTCTCTCTCTCTCTCTCTCTCTCTGTGTGTGTGTGTGTGTGTGTGTGTGTGTGTGTGTGTGTGTCTGGCTCTGGGTCTGTGGGTATAGGTTCTAGGGATTGAATTCAGGTCTTCATGCTTGCAATACAATCCCTTTGCAGTTGATCTCTGCAGCCCCTGTGCTATGTACTTTAATGAATAATTTCCAAAAGCATCCTTATTAGACTTTGAATTATCTTGCTAAGTAATCTAGAAGACCCTGAAGATGTCATTGCCTCATCTTTAGGCACAATTATAAACAATAGTCCAGGAATTTCAGAGCCTCGTTGTCTCTATTTAAAAAGCAGCAACAGGTTATAATATATTTTATATTAATAATATATATGCTATAATACATGCTAAATGTCAATGGAGCAAACAGTTGTCTAACTAAAAGAGCATTTTACTTAGGTGGTTTTGAATAGACATTCTTAGTCTTATAGCCGATTCCTTCAAGAAGGCTCATTACTTGGGGCCATTTGAACCAAGAGATCTGAGAACTATTCTCTTCTGAGAATCCCTCCTGCAGGCACCCAGGCCAGTCAGAGGAGCACTGAATCTGTTAACATGCCACACCAAAGAGATGGAAAACAGGCAAGCATCAAGGTTTGAATTTTTATGAAATATTTTACAACTACATTACCAGGAAACTTTAGATATCCATGTGCTCTCTAGAAAGTTCCTTCCTGGTCTGAATTCTGCAGTTTTTAGAGTTCTGTTTATATTGTAAACTTCTGTCATTAATGAAACTTATTGCACTGACAAGAGATTAGAAACTTGAATCTATGAAACACATATGAAATATTGACAGTAATAAATTTCTAAGAACTCCATTACATTTTATTTAATTGGACATCTATTGACTTACATTTTTAAAATAAATATATAATAGGTCAGACAAGAAAATATTGATGAAAGCATTTTTTTAAAAATCACATTTTAAAACACACAAGCTAAAAGATGTCAGGTCACAGCCCTTTTATTTTTAATTAAAGAACTCTCATTTGTTTATTAACATGGTTACATTTGTGATTCTTTTTAAAGACAACATGTAAATATCCTCAAGATTGCAAATTTTCAAATGACATGGACCTGACTCTAGTGCTTTTATAATAAAAATACAGTTTTAGAATGTGGCAAGCATCTCTCTGTCACTCTGCTTTCTAATAGCACCCTGCCTTCACCCAGGGGCACACACAGTCCATCGTTATAAAAACAAAGGTCCATGGAAGACAGGAATGGTCCTCAGTAAGATAGATTTAAACATTTCTTCATAAAACCATGTTATTTTTATTCCAACTTTAGAGGGAGACATATATTATTTTTTTAGCAAGGCAGAATCTGTTGTTATGTCTTTTGTTGAATAAAAGGATGTATCCAATGGTGCATAGATCTGTAAAGGAAGATTGATCTATCAGCATTGAAGAAATACAAATGAAACATACATAGTCAGCCTGGAGAGATGTTCAGCCATTAAGAGTCATGCTCTTGCAGAAGACCTATCTGGTTGGTTCCCAGTACCCATATGACAACTCAACCATTTTTAAGGCTACTTCCAGGGGATCCAATACTTCTTCTCTGCATAATGTTCATACAGTAGGCCAAGCACTCATTACACACAAAAATAAAGCGTATAATAAGAAAGAAATAATAGAATGGAATGTTTATCCAAAATAGCAAAAGTAGGAATGAGTGGGGAGTCCAAGATAGGCCAAGAGTAGTGAGCACATTCTGTGTACACAATGCCAATTCTGCCTTCAGATGATACCAGGGCCAATTCTGCCTTCCAGATGATACCAGGGCCAAGTCAGCCTTCCTGGTTACCAGTGCCAAGTCAGCACTTCAGCAGAAAATTTCAATGAAGGGTTGAAAAGATGGCTCAGAGTAAATAGTGTTTCAGATCAGAGTTTGAATCCTTAGCACACATATTAAAGTTAAATAGAACTGGTAGATGGCTAGCAATCTCAAATTACAGATGTGGAAGGAAATAGGGATCCACTGAACAATCTGGCTAGCTAATGAGCTCTGGGCACAATGAGACACCAACTCAATATATAAGTAGGAAAAGCAATTAGGGAATATATATATATATTCTGTATATAAACTGAGATCTTACAGGACTTGAGTGAATATGGAATTGTTGCTCCTGACATATATATATATGCTTTCAAATACATATACACCCATACATAGGGATACATGCCATATACACAAGAATAAATCTGAATATACCACCAGTGAGAGCAGTTCTACTTTTCTCGAAAAGTCTTAAGAAAGCTTCACAAATATGGAGAGGTATACTCATATGTAGACATTATACATGCACCTATATACACATAAATATTATAATTGTAAGAGCAAAAGATGATTGGATACAGTCTCATTAAGGCCAAATAACGGGAATAATTAACTATTTCAACATAAATGCATATTATGTTGAAATAAAAGTTTATGTCAAAATAAAAAAGAAATCACATAGTGCATTTACAGCAAGGGAACAAGAGTTTTTGAGGCATGGTCTTACGTAGCTCATTTGGCTTTCAACTTGCTACATAGGTGAGGAAGAGCTTGAATTTCTGATTTTCCTGCTTCTGTCTTCTGAGGATTGTGATTACCATGTGTGACACCATAGGGGGCTGTGGATGCTAGAGATTGAACCACACGCAGGTGGATGATAGGAGAGTACTCTATCTACTGAGCACTTGCCCTGGCCTCTCCATGGGGAACTTGGAGGAACAGCACTTTTGTGATAACAGACTCCTTGGTCTGTATATAAACTGAGATCTTACAGGACTTGAGTGAATATGGAATTGTTGCTCCCCTGACATGCCCTAGACCACTGGAGACAGGAGAAGACACAACAATATGTCTCCCCAAACATCTGAGCCCACTAAGTCACTCCGTACATCCTAGTATCAATATCAGTGAAGACCAGCTAAAGGTGGATTATCAATGAAAGGTAGATTGGTTAGGTTATTTATTCTGATTGTCTATAAGGAGAACAAGGGAAAAAAGAAACAAACACATAGGATTTATAATAAAAACAGCTTTTCAAATAACACAAAGCTTTACTTGTTTTCATACAGAGTAATAGTGGGTTGGCTAGGTGGCTCAATAGCTACAAGTGCTTGGAGCAGAAGACTGATCATCCTTAGAACCCATCATTGAAGGAAGGGACCAACTGTTCTCTGCTCTCTCTCTCTCTCTCTCTCTCTCTCTCTCTCTCTCTCTCCCACACACACACACACACACACACACACACACACACTATAGCATATACTTTATGGCATACACACACACACACATCATGTTCAAACCCATAGTAGCATTGATTTTAAAATGATGATTTATTAAGCTTTCATAACTTTTACAAACTTTACTCATCACAGTATACCACCAATCTTGGCACAGAGGCACACATCTGTAAACCCAGCAGTTCAGAAGCTAAGATAGGAGGACTGTAAGTTCAAAGCTAGTTTGAGTTCCTTAGCTCACATATACAAGAAAGTGAGCTTCTGTCTCAAAACCTACACAGGCAGGAAAAGATGTGTGCCTCATGTACATCTGTCCAAATATCATTATCTAATCATCTTGTGTGAGTCTTGTGCAGGTAACCACAGCTGTTGGGTGATCATGTGTAGGTTTATATTTTTAAAACCTACTTTTAAGAAGCGTACTTAAAGCTTTAAACTCCCTTCTAGCCCACCACCCACCAGAGGTAGTAGAAAGTAAGGTTAATAGGGCAAAGAAGGATGTGGACCTGTTTAGAAATAGTTCTTTGGAGTGAATGCAATCTGCATTGTCAGGATGTCAGCAGTTTAGCTCACACAAATCAGCATAGGTAGCTTGATCCACTTGCAAATGCCATTTGTGAGTCAGCAAGTGCAGTTCAACCTAGAAGAAACCATGAGGCTCTGCCAAAAGGCCCAAGTCCTTGAAAGTGGCAAAAAACTGCCAGAACACCACCAGAAGTTCTTTGGTGTGTTTCTCTCTATGAAGTCACAATAAACAATGACCACCAAAAAGTGGCAAGGCAAATCAGCAAAGTGCAGCAATGACCAGCATAGAGCAGAAAGGCGAACCAATACCACACAGTGCCATCTACTGTCCGCTGGGTTATATTTATACCCTTTCCACACATTAAGTGTTCTCTCAAGCAATTGCTCTAGCAAAATATCACATGCCTTTTTACCAGATAGCTTCCAGAAAAACACCACAAGTCTGTTCTCAGCAAAACATCCTCCCACATGTCTGCTTCAGCAAAAACATCCTCTCATAAGACAGTTTCCAGAAAAACATGATATTTGACAAAACTCTGTCTCCAAAGAAACCAGAAATGTTCACTTCAATCATGCTGCAATGGCCCCATCATATTCCAAAGGCAGCATGTCACAGCACACCATCCTTAGACTCTTAGTTTCTTTCCACCAAGGTTGAGATGATCCAAATCCTGGCATAGGCGATGCAGAAGATCTCCTACCTCATATAGAGGAGCTGTTGGCAGTGAATGTTTGCTGAGGCAGCAACAATTATTCTTCATTGAGGATGTGAACACTGGTAGGTTTCCGTGCACCAGTAGCTGACCTCATATCCACGCACACATGGGCAGAACTAGTTGGACTTCGTGAGTTATAAAAATAGGCATGCAGTTGGAAGAAGGGGTGTGCTGGGGAGGATATGGAAGGACTGGAGTAGAAATGGGAATACATGATTGTATTAAAATGTCAAACATAAAGAAAAAGGATTAACTAAAAACAATTGTAAGTAGTAATAACAACCTACTTATATAAAGTAACAATATAAATATCAAAAAGCCAATCAATCCAGTGAGCCCTAGGGGCTATCCACATACCCAGTACTAGGCTTATAAACATGTACCTGTTCATGAGTTCTGGGGATTGAACACAGATCCTTAGGCTTGCAAACTACATACTTTGTTGATTGAACCATTTCCCCAGGCTCCAAATATATACTTTATATGTATTAAATTACATACTAAATGAGAGGTCTGGTTCACTTCTTCTTTGCTCCATCCTGACGTGGGCATTAACTGTCTCCTTGACTGTCCTGTATGTGTTACCTGTTCTGAGTGATTGTCTCAGTTACCAAATACTGAGTATGTTCATTCAGTACTATTGTGGTTTCTCATCAGTGTCTATCAAATACTCCCCCACAAATAAAGCAAGAAGGAACACTGAATTAATATTTAAATACATATAAGTTTAGAATAATTATGAAATATTTTTATTATTTTTATATATATTTATATAATATTATTTATTATATATATATAATCAAAAATATCTGAAAAGACAAATAACTGTCCTTCCTGGCCAAGGCAAAAGAAAGTTGAAATTTCCAACTTAATTTTAGTCTACATTTGAAAAGTTTCAATGTCCCAAAAGACCTTGTGTTAGTTTTATAATTGAAGGGGGAGGGGGGCCTTAATAGGTCTTCACATATGAGTGATCCCAAAGCTTCCTCAAAGAGCTGAACTGATAAGATGACATCATTCACGTTCACCGCCTGTGGTTGCTGCAAAGCTTGTTTGCCCGAGACCAAACTGAAAGTACTTTCCTAGGACTGATCAATAACATTTGCCTTTCCGAACAAACGGGTGAAGGGGGCTGATCAGCCACATGTTAAGTTTAAAAATCATGATGCTTCTCAAAGGGGATGATCAGTGTGCAAGCATGTGAGGTCATTGTTTGCTTCACACAGTCTTTTTGTTATGACTATGTCTGCCGTGTCACCTGTAGATGTCACAGAATGCTGATAAAGGTCATTGCTGACAACCCCAGCATCTAGCACAGTAGGGATGATGAGCCAGATTCCTTCTCCATCCAGTGCCTTCTGTAACAATGCAGCTGCCCTTTCCCTTCGTCTTTTAATTCTTCTCATGTATTGGATTCCTTGTTATAAAGAGAATTTAATCATACCCCCATTGTCACCATGAATCTTAACAAGATTCTCAGCAGTCTTCTAAAATCCTAGAAATAGTGCATTTCTATATGGTTGATAATTCAAAGTGTCCTATTTAATGGGCTGTTTGCTTTGCTTAGATGAACACATTTTAAGTTGTGTGTGTGTGTGTGTGGTGTGTGTGTGTGTGTGTGTGTGTGTAGGTATACACATGTTGCACTGTGCATGTGGAGGTTATAGGGCAACTTGAAAGAGTCACCTTTTAAAGTCACCAGGCTCAGTGGTAAGCACTTGAGTCAGTGAGCTATCTATTCAGCCCAATACTAAGATTAATTTTAAAATGATGGTGTTATTATCCCCTTTAAAAATAGTTCAGTGAGTGCCATCTGCCTGTAATCCTTGAGGAACAGAGGCAAGAGGATTGATTAGGGCTTAGTCATCCCTGGCTTTGTTGCCAGTTTGAAGACAACCTGGGCCTCAGTTAAAACTCTTCCTCAAAAGACTAGCAAACCAACCATCTAACTAACTAGCTAGTTACCAAGTTACCAATTTGCTCAACTAGTCAATTAATCAACCAACCAGCCAAACGTAGAGCAGACTCTTGGGCTAGAAGACCAGGAGATATCACAGAGCTCCATGAAATGCAGGACTCTGAGGCAGAAGAGGTGGCCAAGCCATGTTAGAAAGTTCAATCTATTTCTTAAGACCTTATATAGATTCTGAATTATATCCTTCCAAACCAGGCACTGAAGAGATAACAGGATGCCATGGGAAGGTGACAGGAGCTGGGTCGCCAAGGGGGATGAAACACCAGGATTCTAAAACTACAGGAAAGCAATCTCAGGAGAGAGAAGATGCCCCAAGTGGTAGCAACTGGCAGTCTGGAAACTTCTTTGATGACCCAAGTTAAAATTAATCACTATATATTTCAGTGTAATATCTACTTACTAGGTGGCTTACAGGGATAATCCTGTGCTGAGCAGCCTTTGTTATCTCACTGAATTTACAGAAGGAACTCATGTAGAAAGCTGTGTTTTCCCACTTTTAGAAGTGAGGAACTTAACTTTGAGACGTTTTCTGACTTTACTTGTGTCTGGGTATCACTGCGTATCCACTATCCATCCAAGCCAATTCTAAGATCTCATATATTACTGGGAACAATACTGCAGCTCCCCATCTCCCAATGTCTCAAAGGCTCATCCACATTTAGCCCTGGAGAAGCACTTCAGACCCATCAATACCCATCTGTCTCTACATACTATTTTCTAACAGTTTCTATGAAACATGGATATATGGACTCTTACTAGCTTCACTTATTTCCCCTTCCTTTCTCCTCTGTCTTTGCTCTCATTACGTATAATGCCAGGAATAGAGTATGCACCCAATGTTTGCATTCTGCATGGAGACATGCCTCATTCAAGGTTGAAAAGAGCAGAGGGGTCATGGCTGGAACCCACCCACTCTAGGGAGGCTCTGTGAGTACACACAACGGTGAAAGCATAGGCTGGAAGCAAACATTCTTTTGCAAGGCTATCTTAGCCCCTGAAGGATTTATGCAAAAGAAGAGGGAGATCTTAAGATAGGAACACTCAATGCCTTCTCCTTGAGCCGTGTACAAATAAGAATCGACAAGCAAGCCATATGGCTAAATATTGCAGCTGATACAAGCTTAGTTTAATATTGTGATATAAGCAGGAATTAGATTTAGTGTGTAATTCCTAACACTTTTCTCTGCCCTAGGCATGGTCTTGTGTGCCTGTGATCCCAACACCTTCAGGAGGTAAGGCAGGAGGATTGCCAATGATGGAAAGTGGGCAACCAAGTGATGTTAATGAGGCTTCAGATGCAAATAGGCCTCCTGTCCCATCTTTGGGAACTGCAGAGTAGCTTACACCTTACACTGATGTCAAGAATTTCAATGCATTTACCCTTGCCTTAATGCTTTGTGGGGTGGTGAGCTTATAGCTGGTTGGCTAGTTTTTTTTGGTGAAGAACATTTCAAGGAAGCGATGCATGGGTGTTAGTGGCTACATTTAGCCAGATTTTAGTGGTAATCAGGAAAAGGGGAGTAGACTGGAATACTTGGAAACTTAAACATCCTTTAAGGACATAATCTGTTAAAGTAATTGGCATTGAGAAAAAGAGGCCACATGAATTAAAATGGGACAAAAAATGTTTTGGGAGGGCTAGAGAGGGGGCTCAATGGTTAAGAACATTTGCTAATCTTCTAGAGGATGTAGGTTCAACTCTCAGCACACACATGGCTTCTCAGCACACACATGGCTGCTCACAACCATTTGTTACTCTAGTTCCAGGGTATTGGACACCATCTTCTGGCCTCTATGGACACACACACACACACAACACACACACACACACACACACCAACAACAATGAATAAACAAACTAACAAACAAATACATTTTAAAAAGAGAAAGATGTAAGATGTGTTGAGGACATTTCAGAAATCTGCAAAGCCCCTAAAATCAAGGTATTTTAAAGAATTTTCCAGGGAAAAACTATTCCAGAAGACTCCCAGAACCGTCTTAGGACTCATTTCCCAAGACCTGCCAGGAAAACTCTCTAACACTGTTGTGTCCACAGTCCAAGGAAACCTGGATATGGGTACAACTTACACTAATGCAAAACCTGAAATGTCCACAGTACAGATAGCTTGGCAGGTATGCAGAATTAATTAGATATGGCATCATGACAGTTTCCACCAGGATTTCAAAGGAAAGCCTGTGTGGTTGAAATTTCCTGACTGTGTGATATATAGTGAAACTTTGATCATGAAGCTGCATTTAGGACTCAGGAAAAGTAGAGGTACCAAGAATGTGCAATTGTGGCCAAAGAATTGCTATAGGCATCATGCAAGACATGGCTAAGAGAACAACTGTATAGGCTACAAAATAGCAAAGGTATATAGACTGAACTGCCCCAGCCTTTGGAAGCCCACTTTCTACCACACGTGTCTTGGATACCAAGTGTGGAGCTGGAGGCCTTAGCATTTGCTCTGCTGGTGTCAGACTGCCTTAGGCCAATCTATTACCACTCTTTGCCAGTTATTACCTTATAAACAGGACTACTTCACCTGACCCATCCTATCATTGCATCCTGGAAGCATAAAACTTTCTTTTTGACTTTTAAGAGAACCAGGATCTGAATTGCCATAGCCTGGAGAAACCTTGGTTCTGACTTCTGAATAAGCTGAAACCGTTAGGATTTTGAGACACATGGGGTGGAAATGTGTGCTTTTTGGGATTCTGAGATCCCAAGGATTTGTGAACGAGGAGTGACTCTGTGACTGAGTGCATGGGTCCACCAAGATATGTGTGCTGAAGGCATGGTCTTCCCCATGGTGCTATTACCAACGTAGAACGTTTCAGAGGTGGGGCCCTAATAGGAGGTCCTTATATCTTAGGCATGGCTTGAAGATGACGGGAAACCCAGCCTCTCTGTCTCTCTTGTTTCCTGACCTTGTGTAAGCATCTTGTTTTAGTTCTTAATACAATGCTGGCTATTTTTTATAAATACCTAAGTACCACTTAGTCTGGGATTGAAACATCTAGATTTTTTGGATAAATAGCAAGTTTTTCTGTGTAAGCTTGTTTTCTAGGATATAGATGTGTTGCTAAAGTAATGCAGCTAAAAAACCAGTAAAAAAACTAATCAGTGAAGGAAAAAAAAAAAACTTAATCAAACGAAGAAGCTCCTGGAATTAAATCAGAAACATCAAAAAAAACAAACAAACAAAAAACAAAGCAAAGGTTTAAGCTGTAGCAGTTTAAAAGGGAAAATAAGAACTTTTTTAACAATATAATAAAAGAAAACCTTAAAAAAACTTAGATACAGGATATAATATTCACATATAAAAAGATAAAAAGTTTCCCCATAAGAGTAAACTAAGCAAACTGTTCTAAGACAAGTTGTAACACAGCCAAGACAAAAATTAAAACTAAAATTAAAAGTAAAGAACACAACATACAAGAACATTCTAATAAGACTAGCAACAAACTTTTGGGAGAGCCTATAAGTTTGGACAAATTGAATATAAAATACAAATTTTTAAAGGGGAAATTATCCCCCAAACTAAGGATGCTCCTGTTAAAGCACTAAGTATTTCCAGAAAAGTTGTAACGAGGGAGAAGCTGATACTAAAAGGGAGAAGCTGCAATTGAGGGAACTGTAACTAAAGGAGAAGCTTTAAACTGGGGGAAAAGCGTAACAAAAGGAGAAGCAGTAACTGAGAGAGACGAAATTTTAAGAAGCTAAAAACGAGAGAGAAGCTTAAATTTGGGGGGGAAACCAAAAACTTAGGGAGAAGCGTAACTGAAGAAACCCCATAACCCAGGGGGGGAAGCTGTAACGAGGAAAGCTGTAACAAAAAAGAGAACGTAACTGAGGGAGCTATAACAAAAGAAGCTAAAAAAGAGAGAGCCCCCGTAAAAAAAAATAATAGAAGATATAACTGGGGGGCCCATAACTAAAAAAACCCCCGTAACAAAAAGGGAGCTAAAAAATAAGAAAAGCTGTAAAAAAAGAAAACTATAAAAAAAAGGGGGAAAAACTGTAACTGAGGAAGAACCCCGAAATGAGGGGGAAAGGGAAAAATAACTGAAGGAAACTAAAACTGGACCGAAGCGGGGAGCTGAGAAAGAAGGAGGGGGGAAAATTGAGGAAGAAGTTAACGGGGGAAAAAGTTTTAACTGGGAAAAAGGAAGAAAGCTTAACTGAGGAAAGGGGTGAAACTGGGGGAAAAAACTTTAAAAAGGAAAGCTGTAACTGAGGGAAAAATTTAAAAACCAGAACTGCCTTGTATAAATTTTTCCCAATTTTTAAAAAAAAAACCAAAAAATTTTTAAAAATTTTTTTAAAAAATAAAACTTACTTCAAAAATAAGAATACAGAAAATTTTAATATAAAAGTGTAAGGACAGTTTTTTTATCACTTTTTTTTTGTGTAAAGGGGAAACAATTCTTGGGGCGGGGAAAAAGTTTAGGGGGGTTTTCCCCTTTACTCATTTTTCCCCCCAGAGGCCCAAAATTTTTGGCCCCCCAAAACCCCCACTCCCTTGAAAAACAGTACCCTCTTCGGGGGTTCTGAGAGCACGGGGCCCCAAAACCCACACACAAAACCAAAACCAAACCCCACTGCAGAATTTATAAAACAAAACAAATAGAAAACTAAAAATACCAAACGGGGGAAACTTTTAAACCCCGCAGTAATAAAAAAGTACCATTTTAAAAATTACTCATAAATTTTTTAAAAATTTTTGGTTTTTTCAAAAAATTTTAAGAAGGGGTAAGAAATAAGAGTTAGGGGGGTTTTTTTTTTTGGTTATAAATTTAAATTTAAGTGTTTTTTAAAAATTAAAAAAATTTTTTCTATTAGAACTAAAAACCCTCCCAAACCCCCATGTGCACACACACACAGCATGCCCCCCAAAACAAAAAAACTATAGAAAATACAAAAGGGGAAAAAATTTAAAAAACATCAAAGCATACGGAAAAACCCCTTTTTATCTTTTTTATAAAAACATTTTTGGGGGGGTATCACAGCGAAAAATGGAAAAAAAATGACCCCTTTTGCACCACAAATGGCCCTAAAAAGGGGTAAACACAACAACGCTGCCTGGAAAGCCTGCTGGGGTCTCCCCAAGGGGCCTTTTGGGGTTTCCCAAAATTATCCACAAAATTTAGGGAAAACATTTTAACCAACCTGGTTACAATTTCCTTTAGTAAGGGAACAGGTTTGGAGGACAATGGTTTTAACCATTCCCAACCCAAATTTTCCCATCAAAAAAAATGGGCCCCGATCTAAATTTTTAGGAACCCAGTTTTAATATGAAAAAAACTTTAAAATTTTAAAACAAACTTTTTTTAAAGGGGGGAGAAAATTCCAAACCAGGGAAAGGGAAAAAACGAAACTAAATTTTCCCAAAAAAAAGGATCCTTTCCCCACCCTAAAAATGACCCATTTAGAAAACCAAAAACCCCTTTTAAAAATTTTAAAATTTAGAAGATTTTTTTAAAAACTCCTTTAATTAAATTTTTTAATCCTAGGAAAGGAAAAAGCGGAAATTTTAACCCCTTTTTTTGGAAAGCCTTGCAGGGAAAACCAAAGTGAAAGCAAAAATTTGAAAAATGATCTATTGAGGGGGTTTTAAAACGAGGGAAAAAAAAATTTATCCCCCTCAAAATTTTGGGTTCTAATTTAAATTTAAAAACAGAAAAAAATGCTGGGTTTTCAAGGGTTTGAAAAAGAAATTTTCTCCCCCAAAAAAGATTAGAAACCAAACACCACACAACAAAACAAATTACGGGGGAAAGGAAAAGGAAAAGCCCCCCTGGGCCCAAAATTTTGCTTAAAAAAATTCTGGGCCATTCTTTTAAAATTCCAGGTTTCCCGGAAACCCAAATTTTTTTTTTTCAATTTAGGGAAAAGGGTGGGAAATTTATTTAAATTTGCACCCAAATTTTTTAGGAAATTTTGTTTTTTAAAAGGGTACTTGGGGGTTGGAAAAATTTTCTTCTAAACCGAGTCTTTCCAAAAAGGCACCTTATAAATTAAGGGTCCCCCAATTTAAGAAACTTGACCCTTTTGGGGTTTTTAAAAAGGGGTTTAAAATAAGCAAAAAGGGGTTTTTGGTAATTAAAAAAAGAAAAAATGGGTTTCGGCCAAAGGGAAAAAAAAACCCCGTTTTAAAGTTTTATAAAGGGGAAAAATGAACAAGGGTTAAAATAATTGGGTAAGCTTTAAAAATTTTTAAAACCCAGGGTTTCCCTTTTAACAAAATTTAAATTTTTTTCTTTTTGTTCCCCTTTTCTTCCGGGAATCATAAAAGGCAGATACTTTTTAGGTTAAGGGGACAAAAGTCCCACAATTTCTTTTTTGCTAATTTTAAAACCTTGTTATTTTCCCAACCCCCCCGTTTAAAAAAACCCCACAAATTCCCAAAATTCTTCTTGTGAGCTATGCCCCTTGAAAAAAAGTTTATTTGGGAACCAACCCAAAACTAGTCAAAAAAAATAACAACTTACCAGGGGGAAATAACAAAAGACCCCGTTCCCTTTTAAAAACAACAATTTAAACTGGGGCTTTGGTTTTCAGCTTGGCCAAACCCCCTTTTAAACTTTGGTTTTTAAAACCAATGGGGTACAATTTTTTAATTTTTTAAAACCTTTTAAAATGTTTTTGAATTCAAACTCCTTCTAAATGGGGAAAAAATTTAAAAAACAAGGGTTTGGTTTCAAATATTGGGCCCAAAAAACCTAAAACCCTTTAAAACAATAAGGGAAATTAAAAATCTTTTTAAAATTTAAAATCTTTCAGTTTTAAAGGAAAACTGGAAAAAAATTTGCCAGCCCAAAAAAAAAAAAGGTTTTTATTAATAACCCCTTAAAAATTTTCCCTTTTAAGACAGGAAAAGGTTGCATTAAATTTTGGGGCCTTGTTTGGGGAATCCCTATTTAAACACCTACCTTAAAATCCCCAAAAAATTGTTTGGGGGGGGGGGGGAGGGGGGGGGGGTTTGGGGGGGGGGGGGGGGTGGGGGGGAAGGGGGGGGGGGTTTAAGTGCTGAATGGTATCCCCCCCTTTCCGCCTTTAGCCCACAACTGGAATGTTTTTCAAACCCTTTTAAAAAGAAAAAGGAAAAACCCTTTTTTTTAAAAAAAACCCCCTTAAAAAAACCCTTTTGGGGGAATGCCTTTCCCTTTTAAAAAACTGTTTTGGGAAAAAAACGGCCTTTTTCAAGACACGGGGTTTGGAAATGGGTTTAAAAAACCAAATTTTACCCCCAGGAATTTGGGTTTTTTAATCTTTTTAAAAAAAAGTAAAAACTATCCTGGGAAAAAAAATTTTTTCAAATTTGGGCTATTAAAAAAAGAGACAAAAAAGGAAAGCAAAACAACCCTTTTCCCTTTTCCAAAAAAACCAATCCTGGATAAAGGATTCCCTCCCGAACCCCTAAAACAAAAAAAAAAGGGGGAAACCCCCGGAATCCAAAAGGGGCCCGAAAAACACCAAAGGGCCCCGATGTCAACCTTTAAACCCCCCGGAAATAAAATTTAAAACTTAAACAAAAAACCCGGGTTGGAAAAACAAAAACAAAGGGGAAAAAATTTTCCTGCCCTAGGAGACAAATCCCCCAAAAAAAGGCCAAAAATTAAATCTCAAGAAAAACCTTCAAAAATGGGAAACAAAAAATTCCAATTTTGGGTTTAAACCAACCAAAACCTTGTGTTTCAGGATTTTTCCATGGGGAAAAGAAAAAAGAACCCCAATTTTCCCTCTTCACCCCAAATTAAATTTTTCCCCAGGGATTTCAAGCTTGGGGAAAATGTGGGAAAAAAAAACTTATTTTTTGGGGTCAAAATGTCCCCCTTTTAAAAAAGCGGGGGTTACCTAAAA
The DNA here is from genome assembly GCA_021653895.1 of Mastomys natalensis. Taxonomy (NCBI): domain Eukaryota; kingdom Metazoa; phylum Chordata; class Mammalia; order Rodentia; family Muridae; genus Mastomys; species Mastomys natalensis. The sequence continues at coordinate 169,631 of JAJTUV010002565.1, read as the reverse complement.
AATTCAAATCCCAATATGAAACCCCCCTTATTCCCCCCTGGAAATAAATTTGTCACCCAACCCCAAAAAGGTAGGTAAGGGTTTTTAAAGAAAAATTAATTTAAAATTCCAGGCCCGGGAAAAAAAAAGTTTGGTTTAAAGGGAAACAAAAAAAAGGCCTTTTAAACAATTTGGGGTATTAAATCAGAAAATTTAAAAACCCCCAAAAATTTTTTAAAATTATTTAAAACTGGAAACCCTTTTCTCCTTTCCCCTTACAAAAAAAAAAGGCACCCCTTGTATTTTAAAAGCCCGAAGCCTGGGAAAAACCCAAGTTTGCCCTAAATTTAAAGAAGGAAAAAATTTTAACCCCAACCACTTAAAAAGAACAAAATACCAAAAGTTGCTAGGATCCATGCAGAAAAATGAAGGGGGGAGCTAAGTCCCCCGGGAAAACCCTCCATTTTCTCCCCCGGGGAAGGTTTTATGGGATCGGATGAAACGTGCAGGAAATTGATAAAAAGCTGGGCCCCAGAGGTTTTGCGGGGCTTAATTTTTCCCCTGGGTGTTGGTAACCCCCAAAAATACAATTTATTTTAAATTTAAAATTTAAAAATTCAAAGGGGATGAAATTTCCCCAAACCTTTGGGAATAAATTGGGGGAAAAAAAATAGGGTTACAAAGAAAAAAGCCTTTGGGGGGCCCTTTTGGGGGGAACCCCAAATCCAGCCCATTTTCAAAGGGGCCTTTTAAAGTATAAAAAATTTGGAATAAAAAATTTTATTATATTAGGACTGGGGGAAATTTTGGTTTGAAAAACAAAGGGGGCTGGGGAAAAAAAATAGCCAGGGGGGGGGAAAAGGGGAATGGGAAAACAGAATGTTTTTAAAAATTTTAAAAAAACAAAAAAAAAAAAGAGGACATAAAAGGTTCCCCTTAAAGAGGATTTAGGGACCCCAAAAAAAGGGAAAAACAGTATGGGGGTCCTTTCCCCGTGGGAAAGGGGGGAAGCAGGGAAAGATTCCCCCTTTTGGCCCCCCTGCCACTTTTCCCCTCTTGGCAAATCCCCCCAAATGGTTTTCATTTTAGAAATTGCCCCCAAAAAGGGAAGGGCCCCGAAAGAAACTAGTTAAGGCCTCCTCAAACCCCAAACCCCAAATGCAGGCCCGAAAAAAACCCCAAAAAACCTTGGGTTTTTGTGGGACCAATTTTCCCCCCGATTAAAAAAGGGGTTTGATGTCTCCCAGTTTTGGCCAGACCTAAACAAATTGTCAAAACAGAAGAAGGATATGGGGAAAATTTTCCCCCCAAAATGCCCGGCCCCGGGTAACCAAAGAGAGTTTGGCCTCCCATTAAATGCCAAACCCCCCTTTTCCCTGATTCAAAGATAAAACCAAAAAACAACCCCTTAAAAGTGGAAACCAACCCCCCAATTGGGTCGCAAGCTTCCCCCCCAGTTCCGGCCCCGTTTAGTTTGGGTTTCCCGTTTTTTCAAAATTTTATTCAAATAGAAATTTGAAAAAAAACTTTAAAATTTTTCCCCCAAAGCCTTTTTCCTTTTTTAGGTACTATTTAAAAGAAAGGTGGCCCCTCCCTTTTGGAAAGTGAAACCCCCGGGGGTGGGCCCCTTTTTTGTGAAAAACAGGGAAAAAAAGGGCCCAAAAACCCCAACTTAGTAAAGAGGACCCCCCCAGGTCTCACCTTCCTCCCGGTTTTTGCCCTTATTCCCCCCACTTTTATTTCAATGGGGGGTTTGTGTTTAATTTTCCCCATAAAAATTTTTTTTCCCCCTTTCTTTTTCTTGGGGCCCAAATTTTTAGGCCCTTAAAAAAACAAAAAGGGTTCCCCCTTTTTCCCCATCCCTTTTTAAAGGGAAAATGAAAAAAAGTTTTTTTTTGTAAAAACCCAACCCGGTTTTTAATTGGGCCCAAAAAATTTTGGACGGAAAAAAAGGAGGGTTTTAAAGAAAAAAGTTTTTTTTTTTAAAAAAAAATTCCTTTCCCCTTTTTAAAAAAAAAAAATTTTTTTTAAAAAAGGGGGGGGGAAAAAAAAAAAAGGTTTTCCCAAAAAATATCCTCATGCACATATCCATTTGTTTAAATTTAAAACCCTTTACTATTCATAATTTGCTTAATGGGAGTTTAGGGGGACCCAACTCCCTCCCCTCTGTCACCACAACCCAAGTGCACCTTGCCTGCTTGTAAAATTGCTGGAGATTCGAACCCAGGCCTTTGTGTAAGCTACACAAGCACTCTATTAGATAAGTTGACTTTCTATCTACCAGTGCAAATATTGTCTCTCAATGTCCAACTGGATGCCAGAAGCCTAACTACTGAGTCAAACATTCCTTCAGATTTCAATCAGACACTTATTTCCACCTTGCCTTTGAACAAAGTCATAACAACTCTTATTTGAGTACATTTTCTTCCAGTGTCTTTACAACACATTGCTTTAACTTAGAAGCCCTACATAATTTATAACTTCATAATTGTTAAGTTTTAACCATGTGGTCAAGTATGGAAGTCTAGAACCAACAGTTGAATGGCTGCAGGCCCCATATCTACCAGAGTTGAGCAGCAAGAGGAGATGTGCTGAGCCCTGCAAGACCTGTGCTCGGCTCTGTAACAGTCAGCACAATCTCCCTGGCCAACAGTCATCACGTGCAGTTTTCAGTAATACAAACACCTTAGTGTACAGTGGTTGGATCAAGACACATGAAAGACACAGTGACAAAAAGAGGCACCCTATTCTAGAGGGTTCTCAGATTCCATGAGTTTGTTTATTTCACCTACCTATAAGTCTCTTATGCCAACAACCTGAGTTCTATGTAGGAACATCTAGAAAATACCTCTGGCCATTTAATCTGTACAAATAATCCAAAAGACCATGGAGCAAAGTAGGAGTGTGCAGAATCCTCTAACTTCTCTCTCAGTTTTACACCCTTTTTTTCTGCTAGCACAACAGTGACCAACTAGATTTATAATCAACAGCCAAGAAGAAGCTAGACAGAAGAAAACAGAAATAGCCACACATCCAATTCATCAATGCACCAATTCTGAAAACTGTGCTAACCTGCACCAACGAGGAATAGCTTTGAATAGAATATCAACTGCCAGCCAAACATTTATCATCTAAATGCTTAAGACATTCCAAGGCTCACTTGTTTTAACTCAAGTATGTTTTATGAAAAGAACCATTTCACAGAAATATCAACTTAAATACAACCATGCCAAGTGTCCAAATACAGGGAGATGTGGTACTTACCACAGGGTGGCCAGTGCAGTAGGTGTAGCTGGCGTGAGACTGGTAGTGTAAGCTCGCTCTTGGGAAGGAGTATGTGTTCCAGGCAGGTTGGCTGTTGCCCCACTGGGAGCTGAAGCCAGGGCTCATGGTCACTCGTGACTTGCTACTTTGATAGGCTCTCACTGTGGAGTTAGACTGTGGAGAAAAAAGAGATGTAATGTAAGGACAACTCTGACCAAGACCAAGGCAGCCACACAGCATTCTCCAGGATGGACAGGGCAGACAACTCAGTTATGGAACCGGCCACTGGCTGTGGAAGAAACATTAAATTATCTTAGGATGAGATTAAAGTGCCTTCCCTGCATTACAGTTTTGCCTAGATCGACAAGCACATAGCAACGTTGACACTGTCTTCATCAAAACCGTGTCCCCCTAGCTACAACATGCAAGTACATCCTTTAGAAATGAACGATGCTTTGGTGGGGACAGCAACAAACCTACCTTCAATTATGCAAATGACCTTCTGCACAGAGGTTACCTTGGATATTCACCATTAGTCTTATTCTCATGTGGTAAATAAGAATTTTATTATGAGGATCAGACTGAGACACAGATCGGTGCCCAACTCTAAATGGCCTCCATGTTCTATGGGTCTATTGCTCTCCTGGGGAGACACTAGCAGAAGTCTTGGCATACTCCAGCAGGTCACTATTATAACACCTCAAGCTAGCAACCTGGTGCAGGGTTTGAAATAGCCGTTGACCCCAACCTGTTCTACCCATGTCATTGAAAATGGAGGAGTGGTAAAATATTAATTTCCCAGATGTCAAGCAGAACTGGCTGATCACAATGACATATAGGGTAGAGTATACTGCAAACAAAAGTCCCTTGTTATCTCCTTTGTCTTTGGATGGCCACAGATTAGCAGGCGTATAATAGTTTCTTTTCAGAGAATACTTTCTATCATCAGCTTGTGAGAACCATTTATCCCAGTAGCACAGTGACTTTCACAATAAATCCTATTTATAAATCCATAGCGCTTGCCAACTCAATCACTGGGAAAATGTGCTAATCGTATTGCTATTATGTTCTGTAAATGCCAGTGGGAAAGGAACTTGCATCCAAGATCCCATATTCCTGTTAGGCTAGGATCTGATATCAGGCACCTCAACTGCTGACATTTCGGAGGACAGATCTTAGCATCTTGGGATTGCTAGACCTGGGGTGCCATTCAGTCCTTTAAAAAGAGAAATATGAAAGGTTAATCCACAGAATCTGCCTTGTTGAGGCAACCAATCATATCCAGTTGTCCCTGATTCCAGTTCCTTCTCTCCATCATCATGATAACCGCCTGTGTGGTCCACAGAGGTCAAAGGTCAAGAAAAGGGGCCGACTTAGTCATAAGAAGTAGTTACCAAGGGACTGGAAACTGATTCAGTCAGTAAAGGGTTTACCACACAAGTGGGAGGATCTGAGATTAGGTTTCCAGAACCCACAGAAAAGTCCAGTACAGAGAAAGGATCCTAACTAAACTTCCCTTGGGTCCATCACTCCCTGCCCCCTGAAAATCCCCACCCTCATGAGTTCAGTCGCTTTCTTAACTCTTCCATGACTTGAGCTTATAATCACGTGACTACCGTTTCCAGCATTGACATGAGTCAGAAACCTGACATTTTATGTACGAGAAGCTTGTGACCTGATTGTCCACTTCTCCTAGTTCAGTTTTGTTCACTAATGGCTGGCTCTCTCAGTAACTGTTGGCATGCACATGGTGCTCTCTCCTCCACAGCCTGTTTCCCATCTGTTATAACATTCACACTCAAGCTAGGTCTTTGATCTTGTGTAATCTCTCTCTCTCTCTCTCTCTCTCTCTCTCTCTTCTCTCTCTGTTGAATTCCGTTCTCCAGTTTTAAACCACCTGCTGTATAGAATATATAACTCTTGATCATTCAAAAGAAACCAAAATTTAAATTATCATGCAAAAAATGAAATGAGTTATTTGCTGTACTCTAAACCTTTATGTTCTCCATAACTAGTTTTTAAAAGATTACAGTACATTGAAGCAACTGCCTTAAAGGATTAGCAACGTTGACTCATTTCCAACATCAATGACCAGGGTCATTGAATCCCATTGAAAATTTTTAGTAATGCTTAAAGTGTTTTTTCCTCTCTCTCTCTCTGTTCCTTCTCACTCTCCATGGTTAAGGCTCCCATCAGTTTACAACAGAACTTCTGGAATGGAGCAAAGACCTTTTATCCTAAGCCTTGACAAACTCTTCATAATGTCATTGGGCATCAGATTTTCTAGAAGCATACCTTTACTGTATTTCTTCTCGCTGAAAAATGTTCAATACTCTACTTTTTACCATATCAATATTTCTCAACCACCTTTCTCTTCTAATTTTTTTCCTAGCTGACACTTTAAAGGCAATCACTGGGTCCTTTCTATATAATAGTATCTATTATAAAACGATTGACTCCCTGTCTTTGTACCTTCTATAGAATGCTAAATGCCCATATTATCCCTTTTAAATAAGAACAAGGGCTTTAAACCATTAGTCAAATTGACTAGATGATCCTACTATTAATGATCTGAAAGGTAACATACCAAAAAAAGATACTGGGATGGCTAGTGGCTTGCAAGAGGAGCTGAAAACCACTGGTCACAGGGAGAATGTAAAAAAATGCTGCAACAGTATAGCAGGTGTATAGTAGCTAGAACTAGATGACTAAAGTAAAATGACCAACAACACTAAATGTTCTGATGAACAGAAATCTTCACATACTGCCCCAGACATTTCACCAAGAGAAAGTGCATAAACACAAAAAGATTTTCATATGAATATGATGAGTGGGGAAGCTATCATTATTGTTTTGCTAAGTGGCCACACCAAACTGCCTTCTAAATGTTTTAATGTTTATTTCAACAGATCGTTTGACTTTCAGCCTTGGTCAGAAACGCTTCCTTTTGCAGTGGGAAGCAGTAAATGCAGAGAATCCTAAGTGATCATGACGCTAAGAACAAATGCTTAAGCACTCACTATAGAAGACATCTGTCTCAACCACCATCCCAGAAGGCTCAGGGAACAATGTGGAAGAGCAGTTAGAAGGTTGGAAAGAAGGTACAAATATGAGGGAATGGGGATGAGCGCTATGAAGCGCCATCTTCTGGATAGGGCGTGGCTGCTACACTCATCAATGCTCAGCAGCTGTTATCTGTACTAACAGGCACCCAATCAAACCAGTCAAATTAGCATGCAAGGGGGAGGGGCTCCCAAGGCCCCACCCCTAGATGAGGAACCCTAGATGAGGAACTATTGATAATTGATGCCCACTAGGGGAGAGAAAATTGTTCATCTTTAGGGGTGTGGCCACTAATAGGCTGCCCCTGCTCCAGCGGATGGTCTCACACCTATATGCATACAGCCAGCAATAACTGGACTCAATGAGACATTAAAAAAAGAGAAATAAGGACATAAAGTTAGGAGTAGAAATTTTAGGGATTCTGAGAGGCATTCAAAGGAGGGGGAGGGGGATAGAGAAAACCAAAGTATGTTGTATACATGCTTGACAGTCTCAAAGAATAAATAAAATATTATTTAAAAAATAAAAATTCGAAAAAATAAAAATTGGTTTATTCATAACATCTCCAATTTGGAAATTGTCATAAAGCTACAATTTAAAAAAAGATTTTAAAAATTGAGGTGTATCTACAGTATAGAATGCTTTTTAGCTATCAGTATAAACAGACTACTGGTATACAATAATATACGCAAATGTTAAAACCATAACAAATTAAAAATGATAGAGACAGCAGAATGATATTTATTTTCATTAAAAAAGAAAACCACATATGTATATTAAAGGAGAAACCAGGAGTGATTGCTGAGCTACCTTAAGAGAAATGAATTCCGAAGGGAAAATAATGTTTTCCATGGAAACAGAAATGTTTGCTGTCTTACTTGGGGATCGCTGCATAGATGTGTGCAATTGCCAAAACTCACCTAAGTGAACAGTTAGCTCCTCTGCCCTTTATTCTCTCTTAATTATATTTCGATCAAAGAAAAACACACGGCGTTGCAAAAGCAGTAGAAAACGAATCTGCAAGGATAACAAAAGGAAAGAATGGCTCAGTCATCCCCGGATCCTCATTCCCTGGACTCTGTGACAGGGATAATCTGAGCCCCACTATCATTCCTCTCTTTGGCACACCTTCTAGGACCCATGCCAGGGAGCATGTGACAGCCCCAAGGCAGGAAGCCAGAGGAAAGAGCAAAGAGGCCGGACAAAGGGCTTCTGAATAGCCAAGAGCTGGCAGCTCAGCCACTTCGTCTGCCAGGCCAGGGGTCAGAAGCAGCACACAAAAGAGCCCTCTTGCAAGCTTCCAGAAGGCCTCAGTGGTTCAATCCGCGTTGTCAGTGCTAGCAAATAAAGGCAGAAGAAGAATGCACTCAGAAAATTAGTAGTGTGGGGGCTGGGGACTTAGCTCCATTGATAGATTGCTTGTGCACAAGCCGGAAGCCCTGAGTTTCCATCTCCAGAACTTACAAACTGAATGTGGTGGAGCACTCCTGTAACTTCAGCACTCAGGAAGTGGAGGCAGAAGCATTTGAGGCACAAGGTCATCCTCAGGGTAGTTCGAGGCCAACCTAGGCTATAAGATACCTCATCTATAAGACAGAGTAAGAGAGACTGAGAGAGAAGGAGAGAAGGGAGAAGGAGAGAAGGAGAGAGAGAGAGAGAGAGAGAGAGAGAGAGAGAGAGAGAGAGAGAGAGAGAGAGGAGAGAGAGGGAGGGAGGGAGGGAGGAGAGGGAGGGAGAAAGAGAGATAGAGGAGGGAGGGAGGGAGAAGAGAGAGAAGAGGGAGGGAGGGGGAGAGAGAGAGGAAAGGAAGAGGAGGAGAAGGAGGAGAAGGAGGAGAAAGAAGGACAGAGGAAGAGAGGACAAGAACACTAGAGACAGAGAGCATAAAAGGAAGAAAAAATGGTGGTAATCCACCTGATTAGATTCCTGGATGCAATTGCATGTGGGCTACAGAGTCAAAGAGCTAACACTTGCACACAGCCCATGTTGCATTAGGGACTATTTCAAACGCTTCATAATACTACAATAGTGATTCTGGGTTGTTTTCAGCAGCATTAGGAACCAGCCACTATCATAAGGTGTATATTATAGGTAAGCAGACTGATGGAAGAGGAAATGAGGTAACTTGAAACTCAAGGTCTTCTAATGACCAGGCCTCTGGATTGGAATTCAGACCCAGGCAAGAATTCAAGAAACCTCCTTTCTAATCTCCTGCTGTAGTGATGACTTTTGTGAGAGGTTCGTCAGAAAGCAGGTTCTAAAGGAAACATAGATCTTTTACAAAAATATAATTGAAGGAGGGGTCACAAAGGATAGTTCCCCAAAGCAAACAGAAAGGAAGAGCAGAAAGGCTACACCAGAGCAGGAGAGGCAGTGGAGGTGTGGGCTGCAGGCATTGGAGGTGTGGGCTGCAGGCAGTGCAGGTGTGGGCTGCAGGCAGTGGAGGTGTGGGCTGCAGGCAGTGCAGGTGTGGGCTGCAGGCAGTGGAGGTGTGGGCTGCAGGCAGTGGAGGTGTGGGCTGTAGGCAGTGGAGGTGTGGGCTGCAGGCAGTGGAGGTGTGGGCTGCAGGCAGTGGAGGTGTGGGCTGCAGGCAGTGCAGGTGTGGGCTGTAGGCAGTGGAGGTGTGGGCTGCAGTGACCCACACACCAGGTCAGAAGCAATAGCCTCTCTAGAGCCCTTCAAGAATCCTCTAAAACCTCACCAGAAAATGTCCACAGACAGACCATTAGATCCTGAATAAGAGCGCCCCTCCCAGTTATTACAGGTATCACTTCTAAGTAGGTATTAGGCCAGAGAATGGAGTCTCTAGGTACCAGAGAAAACTCTGGAAGGACAAAGTGGAAAGGCACACAGGGAAAATGGGGTGTCTTTAATCATTGGTGAATCAGTCTGTCTATCATAGCTGCAGTTAAAAATCCAAGATGACACGTGTCTGGGGATGCGGGGAAATGGAGAAGTCAGCACAACCATTTCTGCAGGCATCATCTGTAACCTAGTGCTGATGATGTCCACAGAGCATTTGCGCCTGGGTCTTGCAAGCATTCTGTCTCTGGTCTCTCAACAACCTAAAAATGTGGGTGTTCACATCTTTGACTCACAATGGAGAACCTGGAGGCAACCTGGCAAAGACATGAAACTGCTAAGGATTAGGAAAGAACCAGGCTTGATTATGTAAATATTTTTCAACAATTATAGTATGCATGGAGATGAGAATGGATATTATTGGCATATATTAAAATAAGTTCATAAAGGAGCTGCATAGATGGCTCAGCAATTAAGACCACTGGCTGCTCTTGCAGAGGACCTGAATTCAGTTCTTAACACTAATATAATGGACCCCAACCATCTGTAACCCCAGTTCCAGGAGACCTAATGTGCCAGCATACATGTGATGCACAGACATATATACAGGCAAAGTATACACACACACACATACACACAAATAACAATCTTTTTAAAAAGTTTATAGAGAAAATAAAGAAGTTTATAGAGAAATTCAATGTTCCTAAAAATTGTTGTAAGGCAGAGGCATGTGACCCACTCATCGTAACAATCTAATCTCAGCTCTACTTGGTGAGTCAATGAGTTGATTGGGCTTATTTATTGAACGTGGGTAAGAGATTGCTTGCAGGAACGTGGGTGGCCCCAGCATAGCTGCACCATTGGAAAGTCCCGCCCATAGGGATGATAACTCTCCTATAGGGATACACAGGGATGAAGTTCCTCCTGGGTTAACCTTCACTGTTCCATATACTCTACCATCCCCCAAGGCCAGAAGACATGTGTAGCTTGAGTAGTGTTACACACAGGTGGGAGGGAGGAAGGACTGGTTGGGCTCTTGTGACCACCCCCAACCCTCTTCTCTGAGGAGATACCATTGGGTCTTATTTGGGTTGACTTTTGTTATGCATTCTAGTGTGCCTAATGATGAAGACGGTGATGTGTCACACTGGGTGGAAAGTGTTCTACAACACCATAGACGATAGTACTGAAGCTATCAACTTCAGTAGTCAATAACTATGTCATAGCCAACCCAAATTACCCATATTTGTGTCCTTTCCACATTCCCAGGACTTGGCTAGGGATGTTGTTATCATGCAGACAGCCCATCCTGGGTTCAATCAGGGTAAAAACAAGTAGATGTTACTATTATCAAATGTCCTCAGTGGACAGAAGTTTCAAGATAACTCCAGAAATAGTCACCGAGAAGTCACACTGAAATTACTGTGGGTGCATTGCAGTGATAGCTTAAAGTACTGTGAACGTTAGGCTTAAGGAGAATTTTATGTTTTCATATTAAACAACATAAAAGTCTATAAGATGCATTGCCTGTAGTAACTTGGCCGAGTCAGGAATGGTAACCGCACCAGAATCATCCCCCAGCTTTGGATGCTCTGCTAGCATTCCTGACACCTTTTGATTCGTTTCTTTCTAAGAAACAGTCATTACAGATGATATCTCAACTCGAGCCTGACAGAGGCAAGCTGTCTTCTGAACTGGCCCATACCAATCAGAAGGCTTCTGGGAATTCAAAATCAGAATATAGAGAAGCACACATCTATATCATGTATTTGAACTAAAATGATTTTAGTGGAACAGGTGTGAGCTTAGGAGAAAGAAAGAGGAGGAGACAAAGAGAAAGAGAAGTTGCTGATCTTGCTCAGCAGAGACAAAAAAAGAATGTCTCCGAGCTGCTGTCTACATTTTGGGTCCTTGCAGATCCCAAATGCAGTGAGATAATCCTGTGTCCAGATAGGAACATTTTTTCTGCTTAGTCGATAGTGAGAAAAGTTGCAGTTCAGTGACCACTCACTGGACTAATTAAAGGAGTAGCAATGCAGAAAACATCAGAGTGAGGAAGAACCCATGGGATGATGGGAGGAGGGCCTTCCAGGTTCAGTCAAGAGAGTCCCACTGTGTAGGGGTCCTGAGCATCATCATGGACACCCCACTTTCTCCTACTCTGGTTTGAATGGGGTTGTTTTTAATACTCCCATCCAATGCTGTTGTCATGTTCCTTCCGTTCCCTCTGTACAAAATACAATTATCTTCTTTGAGTCCCAAAGCACAAATATTTGAGTCCAGACCATAATATTAGGCATTCAGTGACACTCCACTTGAGACAGAGGCAAGAGGTGGAGGTCAAAGTCATCCTTGACTTTTAATGAATTCAAGGCTAGCTAGGCTACCTGAGACTATGTACAGGATATATATGTACAGGATGTATATGATATACATGCATATGTACATGCATATGTATGTGACATATATGTATGTGCATGGGAGAGACAGGCTGCAAGATCACTGAGAATTCAAGGCCAGCCTGGCCTATAAAGTGAGACCCTACAAAAATATGTACGTGTGCTTTATTGTCACAGTTAAAAATATCGTGAAAGTTAATCCAGACCTATATGTTCATAGAAGTCATCCAATCAACATGGATATTTTTGTAGCAGTCTGCATAAGCACTGTACATGTATGTACATGCACATATAAATTGACATACAAGACCTACATACATATAGCCACATACACAAATTTCTCAGGCATCCACAATAGATTTTTTTGATAAGCATAAGGTAACATGAAGTTCACTGAGACGCTAAATGGTTTCCTGTGTGTGTTTATTTCCCGTACTTCCAACAAGGAAGTCCAAAGAGGACACTTTCTTCCCAACGACCCACCAGTTTCAATAGAAACTTTTTTTTTTCAAAGATTCCCTCCCCACCCTGTGCCCTAAGTGAAAGATTCCTGCTGTGTGGCTTCTAAAGATTTCACTTATAACCAGTTGAATGAGGAGCCTGAATGGGCAGTAAAACCCACACCAACCTCTCTTTGCACCCCGTGTGGGACAAGTGGTGGCTTTGTTCATTTACAAAGGCGGAGAGAGGGAGAGACAAACTGGCCCTATGGTCTAAGAAGTTTTCTTTCAAACAAATCCTTTTAAAAGGACCTAAATCACGCCACACACAAGGAGGCTGCACAAGGAAATTGAAGGAAACTTGTAAGTGCTTCTCACAGCCCCAGCCTGAGGAACAGCAATACTGTGGTCTTGTCTCTGACATACTATCCTCTGTAACATTTCCAATGGGAGTCCCTTGCTTGGTGCGCATTTGCCTCTCTGCAGAGAGGGAAGTGTCTTGTTATTGTTCCTCTCTGACAGACAAACTGTTTTTCTCTTCCTGATATGGCTTGCTTTATGACATAGGAACATAAAGTCAGAGGCCCCCCCTTTATAAAATCATCATAAAACACATACGTCGAGATGCTTAATTGTATCATGACTATGGTGCTCTAGCTTTGAGTATGTCCAATCTTTCCACACTACAATATGGTATGGTCATCTGCAAATGTGTGTTGGACTACAGTCACAAGTACTCTAAGATACAGGAGCCCTTCACACTTAGCACTTAAGATAGTAGACTAGAGGATGAGGAGATGAGAGTCTGTAAGAGCCCTTGCTAAGCAAACCTGGGGTCTTGAGTTTGAATCAGCAGCTCCTACATAAACACTAGATGTTGTGGTTGCCTGTAACATCAGCACGGAGTTGTCTTAGGATTGCAGTTGCTGTGATAAACATCATGACCAAAAGCAACTTGGAGAGGAAAGGGTTTATTTGGTTTATCATTATCCATCTTCAAAAAAATCAGGACAGGAACTAGACACACACCATACACACACAAAACACACACATATATGCACACACATACACAAATATACACATACACACACAAACACACACACACATACACACATAAACACATATACACACACATATACACATACATGCACACACATACATAGATATATACACATACATTCACATACACACATATACACATACACGCATACACACACATACATGCATATATACAAACACATACACACATACATATATATATATGGAACCTGGAAGCAGGAGCTGATGCAGAGGCCATAGAGGAGTACTGCTTACTGGCTTGCTCTCCATGGCTTACTCAGCCTGCTTTCTTATAGAAACCATGACCACCACCCCAGGCCTGGCACCACCTACAATGGGCTAGGCCCTTCCACATCAGTCACTAAGATAATATCCTACAGGTTTGTCTACAGCTAGATCTTATGGAGACATTTTACTCAATCGAGGTTCCCTCCTGAAGGATGATGACAGCTTGTGTCACTACAGCTGTGTCAAGCTGTATATAATGTATATAAAATGAGCCAGCACAGGGATGTTGAGACAAGTATATCCCAAGAGTGTGCTGACCTAGGAGGCAGCCTAGCTCCAATGGCGAACTGATTGGATGAGAAACCTTGTCTCAAGGAAATAGAGCAGACAGCTATACAGAATATATATACTTGGGCACTCTGATGCATGCACAACACACATGGAAAATCAGTAAATAATTAATTCATTAATTAGTTAATTAGCTCTATCAGTAATTCCTGAATTCATTGAAGAGTATAGTGTGATAGAACCTTTTACTTCTCTCCTAGACCTGTCTGAGGTCCTGGCAAGCCATATTAGAGTGTGTGCCCCTATAGCAATGGTCTAGACAGAAAAGAGCATGCTGGGTAAGTAGCCGACCTGAATCTAGCTGGACCAGGGAGCTTCCTGCTCGTCCCACTGGACCAGACTCTGTAGTACAAATGGAGAATTGTCATTCTGTACCCTGGAGCCTCCCTGAGAGCAGAGCAAGGGGAAACTATGCGACATCAGGCCCCACTTAGTACAGCCACGGAATCCGTAGACGAGAAGAGATTTCTGATGTGACTGTAAGAGAGCCTTTAATGTTCCCTCAGAAGTTTCTCGCAGTCAGTGAGGAACCATCAGGTAGGTATCAGGGAGATGCAGAGAACCTTGACGTTCAGTGAACACCATCCTCCTGTGTCTCCTTGCATGAGTTCCAGTAAGTTCCTCCTCTGAAAACACCCTGTTCACTGTTCCACTGAAGGATTGAAATGAAGAGTCACGTGAGATGCTATGGTACCCACTTGGCTAACGTGAGATGCTATGGTACCCACATGATTTTTTAAAAAACATGCAGAGTAAAAGGGAGGTGACTCATTTGCTAAAGGCACATGTCACACAGCCTGATGACCTCAGTTCAAATAAAAGGATATACATGATGATGGAGTGAACCAATTTCTAAAAGTTGTCCTCTGACCTCCACATGAGTGCCATGAGTGTACACACACCCCCACACACATAACACACAGTACACACATGCACACAGATGCACACATATACACACACATACACATAAACACACACACATACACAAACAACACACACCATACACACACAAACACATACACACATAAACACATATGAACACACATACACAAATATACACACAACATACACACACAAACACACACACATACATACACATAAACACATATAGACACACATATACACATACATGCACACACATACATAGATATATACACATACATTCACATACACACATATACACATACACATATACACACATACACACATACATGCATATATACAAACACATACACACATACACACATATCATATATATATATATATATATATATATATATCATATACACACAATACATAACACATATACATAGATATAACACATATACACACATACAATATACACACATATACACACACATACACACACATACACACATACACACATACACTCATACATACACACACATAACACATACACATATACACACACATACATAGATATACACACACACATATATACATGCACACATACACACATATACACACACATATACACATATACTATACACACACATACATATATACACATATATACATATACACACATATACACACATACACACATACATATACACACATATATACACATACACACATATACACATATACGCACATACATGCACATATATAGATATACACACAACATACATAGATAAACAGACAGACAGACATATACACACATACACACATAAATACACATACACATATATACACATACACACATACATACACATACATACATATACACATACATACACATATACCATACACACATACACACACACATACACACACATACACACACATACAACACATACACACACATACATACACATACACACATACACACACATACACACACATACACACACATACACACATACATAAACACATATACACACCCATACATACACACACAGATATACACATACATACACACACATAGATATATACACACATACTATACATAAACATACATACACATATACACATGCACACACATACTCACACACATTTTAAATAAGAATCTTTTCTAAAAAGAATACACAGAGAAAAGAAATAGTGGGGAAGGGAGTCTCTAAACACAGATGCTGAGGATGGCTGCAGTGATCACGGTAAGCCGTGCCCACTCCTACCCTTTACACCTTACAGCTTCCACAGAAGACCCTTGCCTTGAACATCAATATGTTACTAATAATTTTTAGTATTAAAAATGTTTGCTTATATTTTATTTAAAAACTTCACTGTACGTGGGTATATGCATGTGTATGTTCGTGTGTGACGTGGTGAACATCTAGGTATGTGGTCATAGAGGTCAGAGGACAACCTCATGTAGTTCCTGGAGGTGCGGGGAGGAAGCACCCTGTTACTGATTTCTTTCTAACACAGGGTGTCTCACCAGCCTGGTGCTCATCAAATAGGCTAGACAGCTGGCCAGTCAGTCCCAGGGGTCCACCTTCCTTTGTCTTCCCAGGGCTGGGATCACGAGGCCATGCCACCAAGCCTGACTTTTTAATATGTGTTCTAGGAATTGAACTCAGGTCCTTGTACTTACGGGGCAAGCATAGTATCTAAGATACTTCCATAACTATATTTTTGATTTGGAAACTAATAGAAACATAACTTTGCTTGGGTAGTAAACCTTGAAGAGGCATTAGAGATTCCTCTTCTCCCTCTATTCTCTTTCAAGTTCAACATCAGGAAGGATGAAGAAAAGGTTGAAGGAGAAGAGCAAGAGGCAGACGGGCAGTAAGAAGAAAGAGAAGAAAGCAGGAAAAAAAATCCAGAAAAAGGGAAAAGAAAACCAACTTGGGGCAAACTAATTGCTTTCCTACCAGAGTAACTGACTCAGTCCTTATTTTCTGTTCACACCACACATCCCTTTACATCTTGTTCCTCGCTCAGTGCACACTCAATGAGCCCAGGCACACCACTGGCTCCTGCCTAAGTGTTCTGGAAGTTAAAGACACAGAGAATGTCCCCAGAGGACATAGTGACTGAGACTGGAGTGGCCAATTCCTCCAAATGAAATTAGCCCATAAAAAGGACAATAAGATGAATGGAAAATGACTTCCCAGCCTGTTTAAATAGCTTCACACCAAGAGCTAAGCTACTTGAAGAGAAGACTTGATGCTGGACCTTCAACTTCGCCAGCACTAGCCTTAAGAAGCTGTTCTCCCTACACCCCACCCTGCTTCTAGCAACCGATGCCTCCAGGAAATCATCCATCTATTCAGTCACCAAGCACCTACTTAACGAGGAGCTGTAATGGGCTAAGCATGGTGTCTGGATGGAATTACAACCAAGAGACATAAAGACACAGACCCCTGCCTTCATGAAGAATAATAATTATTAAGGAAATCAGACATTTAGGGGAACATGAAGCAGTGGTGTTTGGGGCAGATCCAAGTCCCAGACTTAGAAAGCTCTATGCTGAGGTTTAGATAAATCAGTCACAGGAACCACACAAGTGAATGGAACTGAGAGGCCAGAGAGCTTTGGGCTATTCACCAGAGTTATTAAGGTGATGAGCTAATTTAATTAGGTACAATGTCCAAAAAATTAATTCCCATTGGCCAAAGACATAAGAAGTGGTGGGTTTTTTTTTTTTTGTCTTTAAAGTGGAAAATTCTATAAAATTACTATCCTCAGGCTGAAAGGCATGGCAGAGAACCATGAGCAGTTGCCTTTGGCTTTAAGCTCACTCTAAATTAGCATTGTCTGCTACATTCCCACTGCAAAGGGAAGAGAGAAGTTGAAGGTTTCATTCTAAGCAAACAATGTCCACAGCAGAAGCCATGGAAATCTGACTGAGGGTGCTTGCAGCATCAGATATTCTGAGGTACAATAATCATTATACCCCGTCACCTGTCCTGTCCATCTTCAACCACAGGGGACACAGCTCCATCCCCTCTCCTCTGCAAGGCAACCCACCTAAAATCACTTCTCTCTCATGCTCTTGGGTTTCACACTGTAGAGGATTATGGGCTTATTAAATGCAGCCCCATCAGACAATTTAGCAGCAAGCATTTGTAGTTAGCTTTCTGTGTAGGAGACACCACCCTAGGTCTGTGAGAGGCACAGGAAGTGATGGTGTACAGCTCAGTCAGCATTCTGTTTGAATACAACAGAAGACACTGGTCAGTGTTTACAGGAGGGACTATCCCTGAGCGTGTCTCCCTAGCAACGTTCTGGGGATTTCCAAATGGGTCACGAAAGGTAAAGTGTTCTGTAGAAATCTTACTGAATTTCTAGCTTCGGGGAGATATTAATAAGTCTTTTGCTTCATATAAGACTCAAGGTATTTTAAGTTGAAAAATATTGTCATTTATATTTATGCATCTATCCCTGTCTTACACTATCATTCACCTTTTACAATCCTTTAAATCAGATTTAAACATTTCTTCTTTAAAGGAAGATAATGAATATTTCAGGGTTTGTCAGCCTTACTGTTCCATTAGCTACTATTTAAGCCTTACATTGAAGCGTGTGTGTGTGTGTGTGTGTGTGTGTGTGTGTGTGTGTGTGTGTGTGTGCAGGAATCTGGAAGGATAACTTGAAGCAGAGTCATAGAGGGATACTTCTTACTGACTTCTGGGTTCATGTCCATAAACCCTTCTGACACAGATCAGGCCCACCGGGCTAAGGATGACCTCATCTACAGTGGCTGCACCCTCCTCATAAATTAGTTACAAATGCGGCACAGACATGCCCGCAGGGCAATCTGATGGAGGCAATTCCTCGATTGTGGTTCCCTCTTCCCGGGTATGTCAAAGTTGACAAATGCAGCTGTAACACTGTGTGCCAATAAAACTTTATTTTTAAAAATAGGCCACGGGCTAGATTTAGCTTACAAGTTTGCCTGGCCCTGTTCCCTACTGCCGACTTTCAAAGTATACGATAGTTCTTTCTAAATGACAGACCAGGTGTTGTGAAAACAGAAACCTCTGAGAGGAAAGGTTTGGAACCAATTTAGAAATCTTTTATGTGTATGGCAGGAAGTAGAGGACAGCGAGACTGAGAGGAAGAGGGTGAGGATCACGTGATAGGAGTGAGAGCAAGTGATTGCAGGTCCTGAAGAAAACGGGTCCCTTCAGCTGATGTTCAGTGGTATTTGTTCTAAATATCTATAGGATCAACCTGGGATGATCTCACAGGCAGTGATGAGTGCAACTAAATATTACTTATAGAATTTTCTCATAAAAAGCTATTTTTTTTAACCAGGAACCAAAACATAAGCAAGCAATTATGTCTCTCTGTCTCTCTGTCTCTGTCTCTCTGTTCTCGTCTCTCTCTGTGTGTGTGTGTGTGTGTGTGTGTGTGCATGTGTAGGGGTGAGTGCCTGTTGAGGTCATAAAACAACCTCACTGTCATTCTTCAAGTGCTGGGCACCGTTTTATTCATTTATTTTTTTTCACATAATATTTTCATTGATTATTTGGGAATTTCACATAAGGCACCTCAATAACGCTTTCTCCCCACTCTTCCCTTATCCATCCCTCCACCCTTGTGCTGCCCCCCCAAAACAAGAGAAAACCCCAACAAATCCAATTTGTGTTGCCCATATAGTCACTGGAGCATGGTCAACCCCCCCAGTGGCCAACCCCTTAAAGAAAAGTGGGTCCCTCCCCACCCCAGCCTCTCCAGTAGCCGTCTATTGTGGAGAGCTACACTTCAGTATCCTTATCATGATTTTGAAGAGTTCTCTTCAATAGCTTCCTGTCTAGGCTATTAGTTTTTGGGAGTGGCAGTAGGGATAGGGGTTGTCACAGAAGCCTTCTGTGTCCCTCTATGTCAACTGTGAGGCTAGTCACCTAGAGCACTGCAGAAGAAGCTTCTTGTCCTTTACAGTCAGCAACAGCATGGATCATGGCATCAACATAGCTTCAAGCAGCAGCATAGACCAAGGATCTCAGCATGGCCTTTGGTGGTAACAATGGCCATCAGGACAGTAGACACTGCAACGGGACCACAGACCCAGACACGCCCCTGGTGGCAGCATGAACCAAAGATATCAACATGACCTCAGGCAATAGTGTAGGCCATGCACATCAGCATGCCTCAGGCAAAAATGCAAGCTACACACATCAACACGGCCTCAGGCAACAGTGCAGGCCATGCACATTAACATGCATCTGTCAGTAGCTCAGACCTTGGACACAGTTTAGCCTCTCTCCACAACATGTTCACCACTCTGTTCTCCCATTCTTCCTACATATCCATCACACATTCCTTCGTCACAGTGACACTGGAAACAGCAGCCCACCACTCAGTATATTTCTCTGCCCGTATAGCTCCACATTCAAATACTCATTGCCACGAGTCATTGACCTGCCTTAGGGCCTCTGGTCTCTGAAGCACCATAAATACCAGAACACCACTGAGATGACGTCTATCATAGCCAGGCTTCAGGTTTTCATCTTCATTGGTGATGCTGTGCCCTAGATCAGGTTCTGAAGCACTGGCTCCTCCTCATGATTTAGCATCTCATAGATAGAGTAGGTATTGGGGTTGGCACACTTGAAGAGCTGGGCCCCATCCGAGCCAGCCGCAATGCCTGTTTGTTTGGTTTTTTGTTTGTTTGTTTTACTCTTGAGGTAAAGTCTCATGACATTTGTTTAGCAGGCTAGTGTAGCTTGCTAGGGATTCACCTGTCTCCACCTCCGCGTTGCTGAGATTATGAGTATAGAGGGTTCATCCATCATGCTCAACTATTTTGTGTGAGTTATGGAAATCAAATGCATCTGGTACCTGTTCCTACAGACAAATAGTTTGCTTTCTTTTCCCCTAATACTACCAGTGATCCACTTCACAAGAGAAAACATTCTCAAAGGTAAGAGATGTCGAAGTGTGAATGTGTAGTGTGTTCTATAAGCACATTGTGTGTCTGTGGTTCTGAGTCAGTTAGAATTCACTCAGAGCCCTGGACGCTGACAGTCTCCTTGTGTTTGCTCTTCCTTAGGTACCATCCACCAAGAGTTTGCTCTGCTATCTGTGCAGCTCTGAAGAACAAGAGAGGCTCAGTCTGCTTCTCAGAAGAGTGGAGAATAAGGAGAATTTGAAGTAGAATTAGTTAATACATACATGTATTATTTTAACTACCATATACATGTATATTACATATAAACATACATGTGTTTACAGTTTTACTATGTTACATGTATTGTACACAGTTCAATCCATTACATGGCATATATGCCATACATACACAGATGCAAACACAGTGAATGAGAGAAACATGAAGAAAGAGAGATGTCTATACTGGTTTCTCTACATGTCTGAATGAGTACCATATGCATGTGTTATGCCCAAGTAGTCCAGAAGAGGACATCAGATCTCCTGGAACTAGAGTTACTGATGGTTGTGAACCACAAGCCTGAGTGCTGTGAGCCAAATCTGGGTCTTCTGCAAGTCATCAATTGCTCTTAACTGCCGAGGCATCTTCCCAGGCCCTGGCCTGATTCTTACCATTGCCTAGCAGTCTTTACACACTGTCTAGTTCCACCAGCACAATAACCACGCAGGATTTCAATACTGAAGTCTGAGACTAGAGTTAGCAAACAGTAAAGCAGTAAATCTCTCCCTGCAAAGCATGTGCTTTCCAGTTTCCTTCCTAAATCCTTTCTATTTAATGGATCAGTCTCAACCACAGAAGTAGAAGTAACTGGAAGCCCCACCTTCAAGGTACTTGGAACAGCTGAAAGTAGTAGTGCTACAATAGGGCTGCCAGGAGCAATAATCTCATCTTGAGAATGAGGGGCTGGAGCCAGTGCTTCCTGCCCTGTGACAGTGTCAATACTGAGGGGCCTTGGTGGTGGAATCTTTGGTATTATTTTCTGCTCCACCCCAGTCATCACTGTCAATCTCTCTGTTTTGTAGATATGCTGAGGAAGTCACTGGCACGAAGTGTGTTCACCTTCTGCATGCACACAGAAGACCAGTACAAAGAAAGCCAGTGACAGTTGGCACCGGAAATATCTGCTCTAATGTTCCAGATGATGATGTTACTCAGCTAAGATGCCTGGAGTCCATGATATTCCAGAGACTGAGACAGGAGGCTCACTTGAAGTCAGGAGCTCAAGAGTAGGCTAGACAACAAAGGAAGACTTCATATCAAAAGTAGGAGATAATGACTGAAGAGATAATTTAGTCAGTGCAGGAGAACCTGAGTTCAATGTCAAGAACCCACAGAGAAAAAGCCAGGTGTGGCAGCATAGCACACACTTGTCCCCCCAGCTTTGGAGAGGCAGAAACAGGCAGATTCCTGCGGTTGACTGGCCAGCCAGAATAGCCTACCTGGCAAGTCTCAGGCCAATGAAAGATCCTGGCTCAGAAAAACGAGCAAACAAACAAAACAAACAAACAAACAAGGCTGAAGCAATAGCTCAGGACTTACAGGGACTAGCTAACTGTTCTTCTAAAGGACCCAAGTTAGATTACAGCACCCCTGACAGGTGATTCACAAATCACCTAGAGGTCCAGTTCCAAGATATCTGATACCTTCTTCAGGTCCCTGCAGGTACCCCCCCCCACACACCACACACACACAGCATACAAGCACAAACCAAGATGGACAATATCTGAGGGATGAGTATGGAGGTTGTATTCTGGCCTCCGTGTGAGTGTGCACCCATGGGCATGTGTTCTACTTCACTAGAGCCTACCTGCCCAAACGGGGACATATACATACACAAATACAAGTTATTATGACTGCCACACGCACACAAATATGAGTTACCCTGACTGCCATGGGCTGTGTGAGAGTCGGTGAGGAGCTTATGGTATAAAGTCTGCCTTGAAACTAAACTAGCAATTGTTTGATATTGGAACAAAATTGACAACAGAGACTCTGTGATGCCTCCGTCACTGCAAGCAGAGCAGATGGCATCTCTAGCAGCAAGGAGGGAAATCTGGCAGAAAAAAAGTCTAAGAGAGAAAGGAGTGTGTGACTGTCAGATCTTAGAGTCGCATTGAGACATCCAGAAAAAAAAAAAAAAAAAAAACAGCAGTGCTCAAAAATCCAACAAATTACTTCTAAAGTTGCCTTGTGAGTCAGGAAGATGGATGGGCTGGATCTGTGTCTACACAGTCAGAAAACTGCCAGGTCTGCAGAGCAGTTTCCTCGGGAAGCCTTCTGGCTAGGGGCCTTGATTTATTATATCGATTTTGAAGATTTTTATGGCATCTCCATTCTTCTGGACGCCTAAGTAGACTCAGCAAACTAGGCTACGTATGTCATAAAAGAAACATGTGGCCCAATTGAAGAGACAAATCTTGTGTTTCTTGTCATTCTGGAAGTCCCAAATTACAGAATCTAATATGTAGCAATAAAACCGAAATGCAAGGAATCCATACAAATCATAATTAAGATTAGGTAGGGTGTGCAGGCATGTTTGCATGAGTTGAAGAAAACTGTGGCACATACTTGATGGAATTAGATGAGTCATGAAACGTGTCTGCTATGTTTGTATCCTGCCTGACGCTGTGATTCGTCGCCTTCTAGAGCATGGAGGTAGAATAGGTACAATTCCCATTCAGTGTTTGAAGAATGCACTTGGAATATACCCACCCATTCCTTTCCTTCCCAGTAACATTTACCCATCCCAGGGATCTCAGGTTGCCCAGGCATTGATTAGTGAAGGTAAGTCTTCTAAATGCATCTAAATTTTATGCAACATTCTTAGGCAAAATAAGTGACTTTAGTGTGGCTTTACATAGCAAAGCAACCATTGACGAATTGTCTCAAGTCCTGTAATGGCCTTCCTGGCCAGTCCTGACCTGAGTGGATCCACCTCGGTCACTCTGCCCCAGCCTCCCAGCCATCTGCTTAGCTACTCTTAATTGAAATATGGAACTGGAGGTCCCTTCATCTAGAAAAATAAAAAAACATAACTTACAAAATTAAAAAAAAAGACTTCTTCCATAAAGTCCACAGTTGAGTTTAAATGTCATTTGCCAGAGAGACTGCCCTGCACTCTCCTACTCATGGACACCAGGCTTATCTCAACCACCCTCCACTCCTGAGTCCTGTGTGTGGGAACTTCCTGATGGTCTCTACCATTGCTGTCCACATGTCCTGAATCACCTCCAAGGTTGTGGAGAGGATGGGTTGGACTGTCCCAGATGGGCTGTGAGCACATCTGATTTGTTTTTTATCCTGGGTCTGCAGGGCACAGAGAGAAATGGCCATGGCTTTAGAGCAGCAGAGAGATCCTCCTACTGAGCTTGAAGAAGCAGCTGCCAAGTAGTAGAAACGAGAGGGTCACAAGGCAGGAAATTATGGACAGGAAGCTGGGTATAGAGACTCTCTGGCAATGAGCCAGAAAGAAAAAGACGATGTTAGTCTTACTTGTTATAGGAGGTAAAGTATGCAAAGATACTGACTCCCTAGCTGAAACTTTGGCCCTGGGTAAAATTGGTGATCTTAGCCATGCTGAGCAGACAATCCAATTACATCATACTGACCAAGCCTTACATCATAAAGAAAGCTGCTTGTGAGAGGGAGGGACGTTATGAAACACTGAGATAGTTAACCTCTAAATGTTCTAAATAGCAAACACATCTCTATTTGGCATATTATCTACTATTATCATTTTTATCTTTCTCCTTTTATAAAAGGAAGATCTTAATGAAGTCATGCAATTTCTGTGCTTCTCTCTGTGTGTTTGTATGTATGTGCACAGTGTGTGTGTGTGTGTTGTGTGTGTGTGTGTCTGCATTAGAGGGGTGGGTGCACAGCCTGCTCACTGCATTCCCATTTCCTTAAAAAGCATCTATAATGCAATAGACATGCACTCAATACTTACTCAGTTTTTATTTGTTAAATACTTTTTAAAATACTTATTCAGTTTTTATTACCTTGTAAAGTAAACTTGCATTATAGACTAGTGGAAGCTCGCTTCAGAGAATCTAAGGATGGAATTCCCTGTGTCTAGTGACACCAGAGGGCTTCCAGAGCTTCTTGGGCTACCTGGTGAGTTCAAGGCCTTCCAGATCAAAGACTCACCCTAAAGAGGAAATCAATCAATCAATCAATCAATCAACATTTAAAGTAGAAAATTCTATAAGACAAATCCTTTACTAGTTATGCGAAAACAGCTCTCTCTCTGTCTCAGTTTCTATCTTTGTCTCTCTCTTCCTCCCTCTCTCCTTCCTTCTTCTTCCTCTCTCTCTCTTTCTCTCTCTCTCTCTCTCTCTCTCTCCCCTTTCTCTTTCTCTCCTCCCCATGTATGTGTGTGTATGTGAATAATAATTATTAAAGGAGAGGTCACAATTTGCGAGTGATGGAAGTAATACAGATACAGTTCTCATGTATGTTGCTCTCAAAAAAAAAAACCCACAAAAAAACAACAACAACAACAACAAAAGCCCTCAAAACCAACAAACCAACCAAACAAAGAAATCACAATAATTATAAAAATAAAACAAATCAAGAAGTATTATCCAGAATATATTGAGAAAAAACAAAGGAATAGAGAAAGGAAACAAAGTGATAACCACTTGAGTATCTTGAACATTATCATGGCTCCAAGAAAACAAACAGAAGAATCAAAAATACACTAAAAAGAATAGATAGGGTAGGTGGCCACTGATGGAGCCAGAGAGAAAAGTCCAGATACTAAAAGATAAAAGCCTCACGGGCAATGGTCTGATAAACAATCAATAGATGCCATTCCCTCCTCCATCGTAGCCAATCATGCAGTTACAACGCTGGACCACACACACATGCTTGGCCAGCAGCTGGTAGTCTGGGTTGGATCCCACAGCCCATGAGGTCTTCTTCATTGTGTCTCCATAGAGAATCAAACCCACAAGTGCACAAGGGAGCACATGCAACGATTAAACAGGCCTGAGCTAGCATCCTATGGTGGCTTTGGTTTCCCCACCCTCCACTGGCTGCAGGATAGTCACACTGTCAGCAGCACCCACAATCTCAATGTTACATCAGTACAGGTCCAAGGTCACACACTGGCTTCCTGTTTACTGGACACTGGTGTTCCCACCTGTCCTTGTTACTAGGCAACGACCCAGTTCTGGTGAGATCACTGTGAAACAGGCTGAAGGTTTTTGTAGAGCTCCTGAGGGAAGGGGACCCATATCTTCCCAGGTTTCATGCTTTTCCTTTTCAACTGTGGCTTGAAAAGAGCCTGGATCCCAGGTATCAAGCATAAGACGGGAGAAGCCAGTAAGTGAGAGAATGCCTAAGAACAACTCTGGGTGTTTAGGTGATACTACACTTTGCCCTTGAAATGTGTGTGAACATTCCATTCCCAGCTGGTGGCACTGTTACTGGACCGTGAATAGTGCTGTCCTCCAGGCTAGACCGTTGTCACCCCTCATGTATTCAGCTATACCTGCTGGCAAAAGGTCATCACAGCCGGGCTCATTCACTGTTCACTTTCCTGAATTGAACAGGGCACAGATAGGGTCACTGGTTCCTCTCCCAAGAATCCAGTCACTCCTCCAAAACAACTGTATGCATCTCTGCCCTAATGATTGCATGTCCTCAGGGTCTCAATTTACAGTACAGACACTGGGGAAGAGTAGGGAAAGAGTTTCCATCTTTGCAACTATGAGGAAACGATTATCTATGCTGTGTACAGACTTTCCCCACCCATGCTCCTGTAGGCACCCACACCCTCATACTCTGTAAGGAAGTGCAATAAACTCATAGGCTCATACTTCGCTTTGGCATAGTTATATTTTAGCTTCTCCTTGGGACTGTATAAAGAGGGCGGACATTGATTAGCCCCCACTCAGAGAAAGAAAATTCTCACACAAGGAGGTTGTGGAACCGATCTGTAGGTAGTGTATATACAGGTTGGGGAATGTTCTGTCTCTGTTTCCCAAGCTACAGATGTGTGATCCAACAGCTGCCATGAGCTCCCACTGCCAAGAGGCCACCTGTCATGGCAGGGCCTATCCTGTCAGTGTGGCCTTTGTCCATCGAGAACATCCTCCTGCAGTAGCTTCTTGTCAGTTGGTCACACCATAAGAAACGTTAATACTACTTTTGGGTGATATTACCCATCCAGTGAGCCAGCCTTGAAAACTATTCTTTTATAAATAAAATAACCAATGTCTGTATCATGTGAACTGCAGCGAGAGGGCCTCTGGCTACTCTCAGCCATGTGTCGTTACTATATAGACTGTGGTCAAGTGATCAACCTACCAATATACTGCTCGTGGTTAAAAAGCAAGCAGCAAAATAAGATAAAGGTATATGGGTATATTTTAATTATGTTTATGATGTTAACATATATATCCATAGTCCATATATCGACCTATAAATGTTTAGAGAAATGTCTGAAAACAATAGTCACCAAACTGACAACAGTAGTTCTCTCAGGGCACAGAAGTCAGAAATGCTGTTGAGGACATAGTTACTGCCATGGAGTTGTTTTCTATGACAATGAAGAGATGAAAGCCAAGTGAACTAAAGTAACCTCAAATAAAAGTGACAAAAGTGTTAAATGTACATGTGTAAACTCTCAGAGTTCCATCAGGGAACCAATTGATAACAAAAAGCCATGCATGCAATGTGGTTTCAACTTTTAAATTTTATGATACTTATTTTTAATTACATGTCTGCATGTGTCTGTCTGTGTTGGGATGCGTACACATGAGTACAGTATCCACAGAGGTCATGAGAAGGTTCAGATGGCCTGGAGGTGGTATATGTGTCCTGAACCACCAAGATCTCTCCATAAAGCAGGTTTGAGAATCTACTCAGTTTTGCACGGTATGTTCAATGCTGCATCTGTATGACCCATCCACACAGTTTCAACTATCCTGTGGAAAACAGATTTATTTGCTAAATAAACAAAGGTAGTGGGAAATATAAGTCCTAACTATTTAGAGTTATATGGAAAACAGATGTTTCCCCACACAAAAGGATTTATTTCTCTCCAGATGTTGCCATGGAAGGTCTTATGTTGTTCTGTTGTTGTGACTAGTACATAGTGAGAGAGAATGATATTACACAATGCAGAAATACTCTCCCAGGAGTGGCAGCCAGGATAATTTCCAGAATCCACTGTCAGAGGACAGTACCATGGCACACAATGTGGAACTTTGTTAGGGCAATAGAATGTTGAATACATTAGAGTTTATTTCTCAAATCAATAGTGAAACCCAACAGACATTTGCAGAAAGACCAAAAAAAAAAAAAAAAAAGAGAGAGAGAGAAAGGAGGAGGGAAAGAAGGAGGCAAAGGAGGAAGAAGAAGAGGAAGAAAAGGAGTAGAAGGAGAAGGAAGAGGAGGGGAGGAGGAAGAAGAGGAGGAAAAGGAGGACAAGGAGAAGGAAGAGGGGGAGGAGGAGGAAGAAGAGAAGAAAAAGGAGAAGGAGAAGGAAAAGAGAAAAGGAAAAAAGAAAAGAAAGAAGAAAGAAAAGTTAAAAATAGGACTGAAAGGGGAGGATGTACCAAGGGACAGGATAATTAGCCAACCTTGACAGTAACTGTGAAAAATATAAGAACTTTAAATGTACACAGGAAAGAAGCTCAGATCCTTGCTGGACTTTATAACTCAGTGCTGAACACTGGTAATTCACTCAAGCCCTACCCTGATCTGCTAAATGCTGAAGGTTGTACTGGGTAACTGCAACCCTACAAGGAAAAGGCTGAGGACTTATTAATTTATTACAAACAACCACAGACTATTAAAACCAAAAAGAATCTTATCAGTAATCATGGTAGTGGAGGTAGCTGAAGTTGGGGCTAACTCCAGCTGTCTGGGAGCAAACAGGGGAGAGGTGATTGACACAGGGGGTGGCTTTGCTCCTGTGACATGTGAGCAAGCACATGCAGCGATTGGAGGAAAATCAGGTTCGATTGACTCACGGTTGAGACAGAAGCAAGACAAGGCTGGTCGGTGGCTGGAGCCAAGTGCCAAGGGCTGGCGGAGCTCGCAAAGGTGCTCTTTCTGTGTCCTCAAATGTTAAGGTACAAGCACAGTAATGTGACTAGACTTATGTTCTGAAAATCTGAGATGTGAACATGAATGTTTGTCTGGTGGTATCATAGAAAGACACACTGGAGATGGCCAGGCCATGTAGGACTGGCTGACATGGGGCTGGAAAGATTACTGACTGCTGAAGTGCTTGGTTTGCAAGTAGGATCTAAATTCAATCTCTAGCACTAGCATTTTTTGTTTGTTTGTTTGTTTGTTTGTTTGTTGTTAAGGCAGTCTGCTGGCACACACTTGTAGATTCCTGGGACTCACTGGCCAGCCAAACTATTTCATTGATGAATCCGAGGACAGAGTAAGAGATTCTATCTCAGCTCTTGAGGAATAACAATGGAGACTTCTGACCTCCAGGGTACATGTACAACCCCCCAATACACACACATACACACACACACACACACACACCACACACACGCACACACACACATCCTTCTCATGCATGCATCTAGGAATAAATAAAGTCAAAATAACTGGTTGCAATATCTAAGCAAGCAACAAAAGGGCATCCATGAATCTGGACATGCAGTCTATGCCTGAGGAATATTCGCTGAATGAAATGATTTGATATCTCTACCATGCTCGTGTTAGACTGACAAAAGAGGAGAGGGGAAAGGCGTGGGGGGGGGGGGAGGAACTAAGGACAAGAGAACACAATCTGTGTTATCTTGCACCGGTTTTCAGATGTGTTAGATGTCATAGCTCAGCTCTCTATACATATTGGCTTGTATCTCCATTTTCCCATTTTCTTCTAGTGCTTCATTCCTTAATGTCTCTCATGGAACATGTCCCATGCTCTTCCTCAGCACAACGCTTCTCACATTCGCGAAGAACCAGCTTTTCTGAAAGCAATGCCAGCCATTCTTGACTTAGGATGTATGCTCTGTTTTTCTGGTCGTGACTTCCTCTTGCTTTTCTACTACATGCTGTTTCCTGGATGTCATGGTTGCCATGCCTAGCAGTGTTGAACATAAAGGATTATCAAATGTAAAGCCTACACCACAGAGCTGCAGCCATTTATAAAACCCTCCCATGATACAAATGAAGAAACATTAGCACTCGGACCAGACTAAACAAGACATGAGGGTAAGAGGGTCATTCTCTCAGCCAAGTGTTTTCAGAGCCGAATTTGTGCCAGGGCACAGTCTAAGATTTCTGTAGCAAAGGGCAAAAGGTCATTAAGATTCTGGACAAGCTTCACATTTCACTGGAAATGTAAACAGGTGTGCGCCGAGGCAAGGCTTGGCGACAAGGTTCAGCTCAGCACTGAGGGGAGATGGGAGAGGGGATAACTAGAAATGTAAGTCACATCGTATGTGAAACTCCCAGCTCTTTACTAATGATTTGGAGAAGACATGCTGACTATAGCATAAATGAATGGACTCTGAACTTTATATGAAAGTGGTCATGATTCAGCTGCCAGAAGGTTCTGGAAGGAGAGCAACAAAGAATAGGGAGAGAATCCTGTGACACTTCAAGGAAATTCTCCCTTTCTCTCCTAAAAGCAATGGTTAAACTAATTGCAAAGAACTTCAGGTCTTGCACTTCAATTAAATATTCATAGAACTCCATTATGCGCTGCATTTAGAAGTTAAGAGACTTTCAAACCCCTTCTGCATTCCCAATAGTCAGCTAATCCATTTGAAATGTGATACTCTCACCAGCCCCACAGTCTCGGAGAGTCTCAGCCCAGGCAGGCAGCCCAGCTTAGGATCCTTTTCAAGAGATGCAGGCTGAGGCTTGAGGGTACTAAGTTGTTCTGAGAAGCAAATAGCAGTTGTCACTGGGGAGGCTCACCACTGAGCAGTTTTAGCACAAGGCAGGGGTGGACTAGAAGAGTTGGGCACAAGGTGAAGGCAACCTGCCATAAAGACAGAGGTACTATTTTCTTATTAGATAATGATTCATGGGGGTGAGGGGAGAGAATACAGGGTCCTCAGCAAATGTTCCCTTAAGCTGAACGTGATTTCACATGTATTTACACCCATGTGACCAACTGTTTTACAGACAAGTGCTTTCCCTCTCATGCGATCCACTTTGGATTTTCTTAGATGATCCATCTGCAAGGCCACATTCAGCTGCTTGTTTTCCCTTTGTAAATAAAACTTTATTGGAATTCAGCTGCATCCAGTTCTCCCATACGATTGACTGGTTTCAACACAGATGGTGCAGTCAGTTTGAGCTTTCCTATTGGTAATTTGAGTTCTTACAGGAAGTATGCCAGGCCTACTTTAGAAAGATGTTCATGTCCTAAACAGACTTCAAGTTTTTAACATAAACCAAACCATGGTGGCTTCTTAATACTCACACGTATTCATTACACTGACACACACCCGCATATACTCTTATGAAGGCAAAAAATGATACCTCAAGAGTAAACAGATGAAAAGACTCCTGCAATCTGTCTTATCCCAAAGAAGCACCAGGAAAAGGACTTTGAGTGCTAAAATGTTAACCATTTCCAAGCAGAGCTGAGCTCAGTCTTGTCTCCTTGTACTACCTGCCCTGGGTTGGCATTTTCTGAGCTTCCTGACAGGTGCCCTCATCTTGTCTTTCTGCCAAAATTCCTTCCACCTTGAAGTGGGGCAAATCATGCTCACATTAACAGAAGAAGTTGCTTGGGGCCAATACCTCATATACAAGATAAGTTGGTAAGCGTGATGGGGTGTGTGTGTGTGTGTGTGTGTGTGTGTGTGTGTGTATGCCAGAGGACAACTTCTTGTGTTGTTCTCAGTTACCATCTACTTTGCTTTGGGAGGTGAGGCTCTTACTAGCCTGAAACTTGCCAAATAGGTTCCTGGATTCAGCAGTGGTATTAAAAGCACACACTCACACCCACCCACTTTACACAACACAACAACAAACCATAGGCACTAGGAATGGAACTCAGTCCCTCATGCTTGCCCAGCAAGCATATAGCCCACTAAGTGTTCTTCCCTCATGCTTTCTTATTTATTTAGAATAATCTCTCCATAGCACATAAGTATGCATACATATGATGCTACCCTGGCTTCAAAGCTCAGAACAGAGTCTCCTATGGAAAGGAGCCATAAGGGGACCAGAGGTCTCATACCAGTGTGGTCTCTAGACACATGATACTCATGGCAGGATTTCAACTCAGAAGTCTCTGGAGACAAAAGGAATAAATGACTCACTGTAGATGGGATATTTTGTGTAAGCAAGCCACAGGAAAGGAAGGCACTTGAGAACATATGGCCTCTGCTTAGAGACCTCAGGAAGGCTGGTTTCTCAGCTCACACATGAATAGACTCCTGGTCCTACTTTGATTTGAAAGTAAAACATAGAGCCATCTCTCAAGACATGCACCTTTTCATCAGATCATCCTTGAGGCCATCCTGGGGAGTCAGTGGACCAATTAGACTCTAAAGGGTATTCTCCCCAGGCTGGCATCCAATAACCCAGCATATGGAGTAACAGTGATGCTTGGCCTTGCTCAGTGAAGAGAACAGTGGTCTCTAGGACACTGTTACCAAGTCTCAAAAGACCGCATGTCCAGCAGACTGGGCATGACAGTGTTGACCAAGATCTTGGTTCCTGATAGCCAGTGTAACTGCAGCTCTGGGACACGGTTGTGCTACATAAGGGTTTGGGTCATAAGGCATTACCAACTCCTTGGCTTCTTTCTTGCCTTTTTCTCCCATTCCCTTTCCTTCCCTTTCTCCCTCTCCTCCTCCCACATCTTTTTTGTACATGTTTATGGGATGGAAAGCACCTGCTCAGTGGAGTGATATCTACTGAACACTTACTTTTCCCATCTCTCATCCTAAATAAGATCATGCAGCGTTTTAAATTGGAGATAGCAAGGAGAGGAAAAGAGTGAAAAGCAGAACAGAAACAAAGCTCATTCAAAACTACAGGAGAGTCAGTGAGAGGGCTCAGTGGGGAAGGTGCTTGCTGCTAAGCCTGATGACCTGAGTTCGGTCCAGGAAAACACACAGTGGAAGGGAAGGAGAGACTCAGGTTCACAGGATGATGGAACTGACCCCCACACTTACAATGGGGCATGCACACACACACACACACACACACACACACAACACACACACACAAATGAATGTAAGAATAAAAACAAATGTTAAAAACTACATGTGTTGTTCTATATACATGACATGAATTATGTATGTGTATATATGCAGTATATATAATTATGTTAACATAGAGCATTGCAAGCAAGTAGCAATCATATCCACACACACACATGCGTGCACGTTCATGTACACACATGGACAGGCACACACACAACTGTTTGCAGGTCAGCAGTGTTCACAACCTGTTCTTGCTAGCCTCTGATGTTTACTATTACTTTCTTAGTCACTTGATTCTCTTTCAGTATAAAATAAAGTGGTAGGCTCAAGAATCTGGGGTGAAAAGTTCAAGGCTGGAAATCTTTCCTTAGTCACTACTCTGGCTTCTCCAGTGACCGATTTGCTTTAATCTGGCAAATAAAGACCTTTATTAGAACCGGGGATGATAGTCACAATTTTTCTCACCCAAATAAATACTTACACGGAAATCATGCATTCAGAAATAATTCAGACACATCCCCAAATGTCCCTCATTCTGCTCCTGCTGCTTTTCCACATCTCCGCTCTGAGGAGTCATTTTCCCATAATTCAATTGACAGGAGAGGTTACAGCATTAGAGCTGTTTTTGTTCCAACCTCTGTCCCAGAAAGGGAAAAAAAAATGTACAATTTAGACATTCTTCTCATGAGATAGGCCTCTACCAAATAGGAATTTATGTAAATGAATACTGTCATGAAATGAGCAGAGGATGCATACCTAAAAGGCTTAGTTTTGCAAGATATTTCCAGGAAAATAAATCAAGTCCCGGGAAGGCAGCTCAAGTATAAAACCCCTCATATTTTGAAGAGATGAAAGATAGCCAGGGCTGGAGAAATGGGTCTATGGGGCAGGAGCTCTTGCTGTAAAATCACAGGGTCCTAAGTTCAAACCCTCAGCGGCAGCCATATCAAAAGCTTAGCATGGTCTTGCATGCCTGTAAGCCCAGCACTGTGGGGGGAGGAGACAGGAGGGTTGCCAGAGCTACTGGCTGCCAGTCTAGCTTCACTTCCACAAGAGACCCCTATCAACAGGGACAGAGCAGGATACCTGTTTCCCTCTGGCCTCTCTGTGTACATAAGGGCATGCACAGAGGACATACACACCTCAACATACAAATGCCATACAATATACAACACAAACATACAATATACCACACCTACCCACCCTCAATACACATGAAAAATTAACAACAACAACAACAACTAGCCAGGCAATGTCACAAAGCTACTCATAGAAGAGTATTTTGACCCACAGGGATAGATAACTACAGCTGCCAGGAAGCAGCTCTGAATATCATTTCAGGCAGGGGTGCTATAGGTATCCAGAAGTCAGAAGACATGGATATCATTAAGCATCTCTATGTTCCTTTCTTTAGACAACTCTCCATAACCAAGAGCTGTTCACCTTTCCCTTGTGTGGGTGTGCATTCACCTGTATGTGTACATGTTACTATGTTCATATCCATATGTGTACATGTTACTATATTTATATCTAATGTGGAGTGTATGTGTCTGTGAAGACCAGTAGTGACGATCACTTCTTCATATTCTATTCTGAGACAGGGTCTCTCATGGAACTTGCAGCTCACCAATTAGCTACAT
Source organism: Mastomys natalensis (assembly GCA_021653895.1). NCBI lineage: Eukaryota > Metazoa > Chordata > Mammalia > Rodentia > Muridae > Mastomys > Mastomys natalensis. The sequence continues at coordinate 135,395 of JAJTUV010002565.1, read as the reverse complement.
TCCCCTGACCTGCCAGTTTCCACCTCTGGAGAGCTGGTGTTACAGGTGTGTGCACAGCCGCACTAGGTGTTTAATGTGTGTGTTCAACTGAACACTGGCCCTCATGATTGTTCAGCAAGGTTTAATGACTGAGTGACCCTCCCCGAGAAAGCGTGGTAAATTGTATAATGTCAACATCTTCTGTGGAGGAGACAAGCTGTGTTTGCCTGTGATCCATTATAGTGGGAAGTGCCACACACTGTCATATCAAAATACACTCATGACAATGACATGTGGCATGTACTCATCCTATAAACTGGAGTTAACAAAAATTTTCTCTATACTAATTCTATGGCAACATTTATATGGCCAGAGCACTGTCGTGTGTGTAGTAATTGAAGATTCATGGCTCTGCAGCTGTCCAGTTACAGTAACATGTAACTGCCTTAATTTGATTTGTTTGTGCATATGTGTGTTCATGTGTGAGGATCCACATGCATGGGCAGGTGCACATGCATGTCTATGTGTATGTATGTGTTTGTGGATTTCTAGTTAGGTTATTAATGCTGTGATAAAACACCATGACCAAACAACTCAGGGACAAAAAGGATTTATTTTGTTCATAGTTTCAGATAACAGTTCATTATCAAAAGCATCGAGGGCAGGAATTCATGCAGGGTAGAAACCTAGATGCAAAAACTAATGCAGAAGCCACAGAGGGGTTCTGCTTACTGGCTGGTTCATCATGGCTTGTCAATCTGCATTCCTCATAGAACCCAAGACCACCAGCCCAGGGATGGTTTCACCTGTAATAACAAGGCCTTCCCATCAACCTAATGAAGAAAATTCCCCACTAACTGCTGTTATGGAGACATTTTCTCAATTGATGTTCTCCTCGTTAGACAACTTTGGCTTGTGACAAGTTGGCATAGAACTATCGCACAGGGTGGAGGTGTCCACCAGGGAGTGTTGGGCTTCGTTTGTTATACAGTCTTTCAGTGAGTGTTGGTGCTTTGTTTTGTGATAGTCTTTCATTGGTTTGGGATCATCTGTTAGCGTAGGCTGTCGGCCAGTGTCTCCCCTGCCCCCAGAAATCACATGCCTCACCCTCCCCAACAGTGGGATACCAAGCAAAAATCACAAAGCCCAGAAAGTTTAGGGTCTGAGATAACTCAAATCTCCATGCTTATAAAGCAAATACTTCATTGACTGAGCCATCTGCCAGACTCCTAAGAACCCCAAGTTTACAACTTTTGATGCTACCTTAATGAATTCTCTATGTCCAAAAGCCAGGGGCTGAAGTAACTCAAGAGTCACTTACTGTTTAGCCAAGTGCTACTTACTTTCTGCCTCATCAAGCACAGAAGGCAGGAGAGGAATGACAAGGACATTCCTAAGGTGTTGCCTGTGACAGAATTGCTTAAAGCCCTCAGGATAGTAACATATTCTATCATCCTCCAGAGGCCAACCACATCCCAGGGGATTCCTGAAGCTGGTTTCACTAGTTAGTTTATGGAATGGTAGTTCCGTGGGATATATTAGTAAGACATAGTAATGGTAAACCTCGTGGCTTCCCAATGACATCTCCTTCCTTTTGGAATAAAATCAGTGGTTTCCATTAGCCAGCTCAGCTTACCTGAAGGATAAATTAGTTAGCTACTCTCTCGTTTGCCTGGACCAAATCAAACTGGGAAGTTTGGTTCATCAGCTTGTTCTAATGGCTGTGGATTGTTTTCCTTTAAGAGCCTAAATGCTTTCGTTGCCAATTGGTCACATTCTACAGAACACAAAGAACCCTTCTAACTGGTGGCTTTTCTACTTCTTTACCTTATTAAAAGAAATGTTCCCAGGATATTGCTCAACATATACTTAAGGCTGCTTAAAAAAAAAAAAGCTGTTAAGCCGAGGGATTTATGTGGATATATTTTATCATATCTTGAAAACTCCTATGTTTATGAAGTCAAGATGGGAGGAGTCTGTCTAAACATCTCCATGTACATCAAAGCATAAAACTGGAGGCTATGATGATAAATGTCTCTGACATTCAGATAGACTGATTTATAAAGAGGGTATTTCAAATCATCAGGGATTTGGAGCCTTGTGTTAGTCTGAATGTTTTCCTGAGACATCCTCTACTTCATTTACATGACACTCCCCATCATATGGTGCATGAAGGATGCTTACTGTGAAGACTGTTGCTTTTGATTCTCTCACATCACCTTCCCTGACCCTTATCAAGATAGGGGTGGGTGGCTGGAGAGACCGATCACTGTTAAGATCACTGGCATGCTCTTCCAAAGGTTGTAACTGGATTCCAAGGATCCACAAGATATGCAACAACCTTCTGTAACTACAGGCCCAGAAAGTCTAATGCCCTCTTATGCTCTGTGCAGGCACTGCAAATTCATAGTACAAAGGCTTATGTGCATTCAAATATATCCATACACATAAAAATAAATTAATTGTAATTAGGGGGTTAAAAAAACAGTAAGCATGTCATCCACATTTCAGATTACTGATGCTGTGAAACCAACTGGTCCAATGCAGATCTGGACAAATACATTTGGTTTATTGAATGCATTTAACAAAAGATTCTTTGTATGTGTGTGTATGTGAATATGTGTATGCATGCTTATGTGTGCATGATGTACATGTGTTTAGAGGTTCAAAAATGTGTGAGGGTGCATTAAGAGGTCAGAGGTCAACCTCAGTGTCATTGGCCTCATCAATCTTTACCTTTATTTTTATTTATTATTTTTTTTTTTTTTGAGAAAAGTTTCTCAGTGCACTGGGGCTCCTCATGCAGGCTAGTCTGGCTAGCCGGCAAGACCTAGGGCTCCTATGTCTCTCCCTCTCTACTGCCAGGATTACAAGTGCATGTCACAAGCATCCTTCTCATCCAGGTGCTAGCATCAAGCTCAGGTTCTCATGCTACACAGTCATCACTTTAGGGACTAAGGATCTTCGAGCCCCAACACAAGATCCTAATTGTCAGAATCCTCCTATCACAGACAGGACAACAGCACACCTTAGCTTTTGCTTGTTTGTTTGTTTTAAATAAGTCATGATTTTATCAATAATAACACAATTGTTTGTATTTTAATACAGATACAAAAATTCAAACTTACAAGTCTGAGATGACACCAAAGGCAAATATAGAACCAACTTTGTGTTTGAGCGCTATTCTCTTCTAGGACACTGTTGCTATGGGGTAGGTAAGATAATCAGTATTGGTATGGGGTCAAGAGGTCATCCCTCCTGCAAAATATCTCACATGCATGTATTTTTCCATTTCCTGATAAAAATCCATCTATTTCATGTACTGGCCTTCTCTCTCTGTTGCTGCTCATTCTTGCTTCTCATGCATTTACCCACTCACTCAATGTTGTTGGCAAACTTGTCATTCATTTGTCAAGGACTTTAGCATATGGGGCACAGTGCCAGGCAGAACTGGAAACCAGTGGAAGTGAGTGTGATTTATAAGAGGCAGTAATCATGCTGGAGGTAGGAAGACAAAACCAAGGGCTGCAGAACTGCATGGCACGTGGGTGCGGCATAGCGAATGCTTTGACTGCTTCCATTGAACCTTCTTTTCATATAATTTGGGGACCATGCACTATCTGACTCACTCCCAAACCTGTAATATAAATTCAGTCCTTGATTTGTCTCTGTACCACGTACAAGCTAATGGACATTTTTTTTTTTTGCATTGCTAAACGACTATCAGGGGCTGGAGAGATGCCAGAGGGGGCCTCTCAGCAGTTAAGAGCAGCACTGGCTACTCTTCCATAGGACCCTGGTGGATTCAAGTATCCACATGGCTGCTCACAACCATCTGTAACTCCAGTTCCAGAGAGCCTGATACCCTCTTCTGGCCTCCTTGGGTATCAGGCATGCATGCAGTACACAGATATATTATCCAGGCAAAACACCCATACACATTAAAAAAAAAACTTTTAAAATGATTATCAGAATTATAGCACTACATGATAGGAAAATTATATGAATTCAAATTATATCTAGCATGAATAGGTAAGTGTTTATCACAGTGAAGCCATACCCTCACATTTTCTAGAGAGCAGAACCATATTCAAAACAGCAGCTTACCCTCCAAATCAGATAGTTACTATCTAGCATTTTAAAGAAAACATTATCAACCACCACTATAATTGATCTTGGAAAAGCATTATGCGTAGATAGGATATCAAGTTCTGTATTTGTAAACACAAATCAATAAGGGTTTCTATTTGTCTACCAACATACACAGTAGACTGCAGAGAGATAAAAGATCTAAATCCACGTGCAGGTATGTGCAGCATAGATAAAGAAACCTCAGAAGTGTGCGGTGGTTTTCTATGACTCTAGGGTTTAAGAACAAAAACATATCCAAAGATCTTAGACAGTACCCCACCACGGAGATCAGCACAGCCTTGATCCTACTGAAATAACAGGCCTGGCTTATAGGCAGAACTTAGAAAGAATTGAGAGAAATGCACAAAGCTAGAAAGCTAAGATAGTTGGTACAAAGGAAAGAAAACGGGAAATTTAGTGAGAGAATAGAAAGTCCAAGGAGTGATTTACTTCTAGACCCTTAGGTGTAAGGAAGACACAACAGGCAGTAAGAGACTGCGTTCACACAGTAGGCACACTTTCAGACAGACATTCTGTGGATCTGTGCTGAGAGAATTAGTTCTTTAAAGTTGGAACTTGACAAAAACAAGAATAAGAAAAAGGAGGAGAGGAGGAGGAGGAAGAGGAGGAGGGCATCCTAATTCCTGCTATCTTTTAAAGGAAATTGAGGTAGTTGAGAGAACTGGTTACACCTGCAGAGGCCCAGAGTTCAGTTCCCAGCACTCAGACTGCTAACAACTGCCTGTATCTCATGTTCTAGTGGATCTGGTGCCCTCTTCTGGACTCCACAGGCACCTGCATTCATATGTCACACATGAGTGGGCATATATATGCCCCCGCCACCCCTACATACTCACACTTAAAAATAATTACCAGGGAAACTTGTAAAAAGTAAATTTGATAAAATTTATTAATTTTAAATTAAATTTTCATATGACCTCTGGGGTAGTTGGAATTCTGATTATTATCTTTTTATTATGACATTGGAGGAGGAAGTCAGAAGGGACATGTCTGCACATGAAGTTTATTGTGTCTGACAGTTGTTACTACAAAACAGAGGTAGGTCAATCAAAACCCCTGTGTGTTCTTTTGCAGCCCAAGCTGTAAATGACCCAGATTAAGACTCTTTGTGCCTAAAGCAGAGCTTTCCAAACAGGACAGATATTCTTGTTCTTGATTTATAATGATCAACAAGCATATGTCTGTAGGGATTAGATTAATTAGAAGGGATTTTCTGGATAATGTTCAAAGACAATGAAATCCTCTAGGTTTATAGTCCTTTCAACTTGGAGCACCAAATGGTATACCTTGAGGTGGATTAAAAGAAACTAATTTTGTACCCAGGGGACAGTCACTGTTGACCTCTATTGCAAAGGCTGACTGTTTTCTAGCTTGTCCCCATGAACTAAGAAAATCTTTATGGGTTCTGGTGGAGTGGGAACTGAGTCTTGAAAAGACAAACTCAAGGAAAGAAACCATTTTTTGTGAAGCATACAAGACAAATAGACTTTTTAGGGAGGGGCTGTGTTGGGGAGGGTGGGCAGGCAGGATCTTATTAAGTAGCCTTGACTGGCCTGAAACTCACTATGTATATCAGGATAGCCTCAAATTTAGAGACATGCTTATCTCTGTCTCCTTAGTGGTGAGATACATTGTTTTACCACTTCATGTGACATAATTCTTCTAAAAAATATCTTTCGTATATCCAAGGAAAAGGAAGAGGTTATTAACCAGTTATTCTTACTACTTTTACTAAAGTAGGATACAACAATGGCTAGCCTTAATTAAGTCATGGAATAAGTGTGCAAATGCAGAGAGTTGCTCAGATCTGAGTAGATAAGATACCGTACAAGCAGAGGAAGCTTGGAATGCAGGGTACTCTGCAAATGGAATGACCATGTGAGAGCAAAGTCCCCTCCTACAGTGTGGAAGACTGACATCATCTCCTACAGTGTGGGAAAACTGGCTTCATCTCCTAGAGTATGAGAAGACGGACTCCATCTCCAAACTGTGGAAAGACTGACACACGTCTTCAGGTTTTCCCCAAAGTTCAGAGATCCAATAGATGCCTGCCCTGTCATGTGATTTAAGGGTTATCCAAGGGCCCACTTGCATAAGGAGATCTACTCCTGTCTCTCAGCCATCAGAATCCATTGGGGTTGAGCCCTCAACTGGGAGCCTGTATATATTCCAAGGTCATGTCACTCTTGCTTGTCAGGGACAACACAAGAAATCTTGGGGGCTAAATCTATCCCTGGTATGGGATGTAGTTATGTGGCAAGATGCTTGCAGAGGATGTGTGAGGTTCTCAGTTTGATCTCCAGCACCACAGAATTAATAGGTAATAGAGATAAACGATAGAAAGACTGATTGAAAGAGGATAGAGAAATAAACATACAGATGATGACTAAACATACAGATGATAGATGGATGGTTATTAACAAATACATAATTAATAGAGATGATTAGATAAAAGATGATAGGAAGGTAGACATTTAGACAGATGGACAGACAGAAACAGACAGATAATATACTGATAGATGGTAGAGAAATAAATATATGAATGATAACTAGAGCTGATAAGCATAAAATTGCTAGATGTATGATATATAGATGAACACATTAATAACAAATAGATAAAAGAGATAGCTAAGAGATGATAGGAAGGTAGACAGACAGACTGATAGGTGATAGATAAATAGATGATAGATGAATAGACAGATGATAGGTAGAATGTAAGAATAGATGAATAAAAGGATAACGAGATGGTAGATTATATGATAGATACTAGGTAACAAAAGAATTTTCTTCTCCTCTCAAAGTAAAGCACCAAAACCCATATCTAATAAAAACCCCAGGTTGACTACTCACTCCTGAACATGGTTACTCTAGCATTATGTTTACCTGTCGTTTTCTGTAAGACTTAGATCACATTAGTCACGGACTATGCATCATTTTTATTCATGGCTCCTCATACTCAAGACAAGATGCAAAGCAGTCAATTTGCCAAAGCCTTAAATATGTTACGGTTAAGAGCTGAAAGCTCAGACTCTAGCAAGTCTCTCTCATCCACCTCCTCCTGCCACAAATTCAACCAAACACTGAGGGAAGGTATTTGAGATCCCAGACAGCAACCCAGAGCCATCCACTTGTGAGTTACTGGGACACAGTGTCAATACTACCCTCTGTTGGCAGAGACACAAATCTGGGAGTGCCGGATGCTAGGAAGCCAAGGACTTTTATTATAACCTAGTATGTATGGCAACATTTGACAATTTCAAATGAGATCTTCCCCAGATTTCCAGTATTTCCAAAACTGTAGTAAAACCAACAGATGACCATCTGCAAGACCAATTCTTTTACCGTGTCCTTTAGATCTAGAGCTACAGAGGTGTGAGCCATCGTGTGGATGCTAACCATCAAACCTGGACAGAGCAGCGAGTGTGTTAACTACTGAACCATCTCCTAGCCTCATCCATGTTCATTTAGCTTATATATTAAGGAAGACAGAAGGAGGGGGAGAAGAAGAAAAGATGAAAGGAGCAGAATATAATTTCATCGTTCAATAGAAGGTGATCTGAAGCTCCAGGTGTAGCAGTCAGATGCTGAGAGGAGAATCTATCCAAGAGAAAGCTGTGAAGGTTCACAGGCTCTGTACTGTCCACATGGACCAGAAATTAGTTCCTGTGCCATGGATTATAACCAGTCATATGGAGAGAAGACGCTATTGGAATTCAACGAATTGTGAGTTATTTTACCTTGATATTTTCAAAGCATCTGATTTTGAGTTCTTATAGACAGTATTTTAATACCCTTGACCAAAGTGCTGCAGAAGCCACACTGCAAAACACTGTAAAATGCAGTTAAATGGTTACACTTTTCAATAGTCTCAATTGTTCTTAATTAAGAATGTGCCTCTTCATTACCAAGAAGAGCTAAGAAGCATGGCTCTCCAAGTTCCTCTAATTTCTGTTAAGTGTGCATGCGTGCTCACTTCAAAAGTTTGAAGAGATGTTAATAACACTGCTGACTAGGACAGAGATGGAAGGCAGATAGCAAAACACATAGAAATGCAGTTGAGCCAAGAGGTCCATCTGTTCCCAGACTCCAACACAAACATACACACACACACACACACACACACACACACACAAGATTTATTTATTGCACCAACAGAATGCAGATATTTTATAAGCATTGGGCCAAACAGTCATTTATAAATAAATCTCCAACCTCCTAAACAAGACAGTTAAAAAATTTTATGAGAATGCTCCAGTCTCTGAAATAAAAGTACCACTGACCCCTCCTATGCTGTCATTATTTATTTTCCCAAAACATCATTCATCTTATAAAAACAGAGTAAAAAGGAAATAGCCCATTTTCCCAATCTGCAAGGATGTTTTGAAGACTTTGCCCTTAAAAGAGGGCAGATTTCTCTGTGGTTTCCTTGCCAAGATCAGTTCAATCACTTTCTTGCAATTTTCTGCAAGAAAACACTGCAAGGCAAACATCAGTGATCCAGCATCAGGCGACTTTCCCTCCTTGATAATAAATATGTCAGTTTGGAGCCGGCTCACAAAGAGTCCAGACAGCCCCAAGCTGGCCTTGTTCCAAGAGAGAAGCATGTGGTACAGAGAAGAGGCCCTCAGCTCTCTGTCACACATGGACTTCTGTCTACCCCTACAGTCTGCAGCTTGAAAACAGAAGTGTTGGCTATTAAAGACTTGTCTTCAGGGCACCGGTGTGAGACGTCTTTGTTAAGTACCATGTACAGTCAACAGAAAGCATCCTGAGTTGACTGGAGATTGATCCTCTGAAAACTGCGTTTCATGTTACGTACTGGAATGTGAGCAAGATTTGTGGCCACTCTTTGTCTGATTAGAGGTTAAAAATGCAGCAGCAGGACAGACAATTCAGATTCTCTTTCTGAATGATATTTCCATATCTTTTCCTAAGGTGCCTGTATGCTGGTCGGCATGCAAGCATCTTTTATCTCATCTTACTTAGCTTTAAAATGTATTTCTGATTGAAATATCACATCACTTCTAACCTCTCTTTACATATGATAGCCCTTTTCTTTGTTATTGTTACATACATACATACAAACTAACATACACACACACACACACACACGTGTGTGTGTGTGTGTGTGTGTGTGTGTTTTATGCCGAAATATATCTGCTGAGTCTGTTTGTGTTGTTTGTGTGTATGGTTTTAGAGCTGACCACTCTGTATTAGACAGTCACTGCGAGGTCTCATCCCTGGGATTGGCTCGTCTCCATTTAATAGAAATTAGTTGCTGCAGTTCTGGGGGTGAGACCCACTGAAAATTCTTTCCTTCCATGATATTATGTTCATTGATATTGCTCTTGTTTGAGTTTTGATTATGGAGCCTTTTCTAGGATACTTCAAACAAATTTATTTAGTTTAGTTTCGTTTTTTTTTGTTTTTTTTTCCAAGACTAGGTCTCATGTAGCTCAAGGTGGTCTTAAAATCCTGACATAGCCATAGCCAAAGCTGGTCATGAACTCCTAACCTCCTACCTCCACATCCCTAAGTACTGGGCTACAAACTTTCATCCTCATGTCTGGTTTATGTGATGCTGGGAGCTGAAACTAGGGCTTCATGCATGAAGCACTGAACCAACAAAGCTGCATCCCAGCCTTCATCTTCTATGTAAATCATTCATGTTGCATCCCAGCCTTCATCTTCTATGTAAGTCATTCATGCTGCATCCCAGCCTTCATCTTCTATGTAAGTCATTCATGCTGCATCCCAGCCTTCATCTTCTATGTAATCATTCATGTTGCATCCCAGACTTCATCTTCTATGTAAGTCATTCATGCTGCATCCCAGCCTTCATCTTCTGTGTAAGTCACTCGATTTAGGACTCACCTGATTCAATAAGTGGAATTTATCTTACAGGAAGAAGGCACTAAGGAATGTTTAGTAGGGGCCCCTTGGCAGTTTTGTTTGGGCAGTGCATAAAGACTGACTTAAATGTCACATAGACCAAAAGTGGGCCCGGACTGAACAAGACAAAAATGGCCTTAGATGCTCAAAGCGTTGCCAGTCTAGAAAAGATGTCCCTGAATCACCCTGAAGGACCAAACATGGAAGCTGACATGAAGTGCCAGTCCAGACATGCAAATGACTTCAATAATGATGCCTGGGGAATAAGAACTCAGTGGAGAGGAAATAACAAGCAAGAAATCTCATGATAAAAGGGGAGAGGCCAGAGCTGAGTAGGATTGAGGCCCTGACACACAGTGATGTTAAAACAAGGTAAGCAGCCAGTAAAGGACAGGGAGAGACAAGGACAGCCCCTTCCAACCCACACACACACCTAGAGCTCGATTACCTCCAGATGCCCAGAAATGCAATCAATGCTGGCCTGGCAAGATGGCTGTCACAAGTGCTTGCCACACAACTTGAGGTCCTGAATTAGAGACCCAGCACTCATGTAAAAAGCCAGCATTGGTGATAGACACATGTAATCCTAGGGCTGGGGACATGGAGGCAGGAGGATCCTGGAGGCTCACTGGCCAGCAAACAACCTAATCTCTGGGCTGTAGGTGAAGGACTTTCTATCAAAACCCAAGGTGGTCAGCCTCCAAGGAATGATTCTTAAGGTTGACCTCTGACCTCTGGCTTTCATGTTCATGTGGACTCACACATATATGCACACAACCTCATGCATATATGCACACACATCCTTATGTGTACATGCACATGCATATTTACATACTGTGAAATGACATGTTAAGTGTTCATCTCCAGTCCTGATGGCTTCAGGTTAGGCTGGGAAGCTGAAGGTATGTGTCTGCTGATTTATGAAAAGCAAGAAGCCAAGCAGCCGACACGTGTGGGCCCATGGTCAGCCCTAGACAGAGGAATTCTTAGCCTGTTTTACAATCCTCTCTGACATCACATTATGCCAGCTGGATTTACTTTTTTCTTTTGTTCCAAGACATAGGCAATAGGCTAAGTGAAAGAGACTAGTCCTTAGCTGGAGCTCTGGTAGAGCAGGGTCACCAGAGGTCACCTGGGGAAGGGCAGGGTGACAAAACTTTCAGAACACATCAGGATGCTGGTTTATCACCCAAGAGTGAAGTTGTAGAAAGCAAAACATTTAAATGAAAATATTTTTTCTCTGTGTTTGATATGGGTTGTGATTTATTCTCTAGTCTCCTGTTGAGACTCTTAGTTCTGCCTAAGAGTTATAAATGCTGGGAAGAATATTCTAACCAGTGATGATTACCAATATCATTGTGGCTGGTTCTAAAATCACCTCAGGGACAAACATCTGGGCATGTTCTGGGAGTTTCTACATTGGGTTAATTGGGGAGGGGAGATACATGCTAATGTGAGTGACATCTTAGGAGCCTTGGACTTCATGAAAAGGAGCCAACTAGCTGAACCAGCATCCACCACTTCCTGATAGCAGACTCTGCATGACAGGTGCCTTGGCTGACAGGTCCCTTGGCTCCTGCCTCTATGCCTTCCCCACCATGATGGACTGAACTCACAAACTTCCCTCCTTAAGCTGTTCATCACTAATACAACTGACCACACTACATTATTAAATATGGCTTAGCCCAGGAAGATAGGACATTGCTGGGTCGGGGGAATTGTTGATGCAAGTGGTGGAAGGGAGAGTGAAGGATGAAACAGCAAACAGTACTAGTAAAAGATGAAAGAGAAAGATAAAATAGGCAAATTCTGGGAGAGAAAAAGCAACATGCACATTATGCAACCAAAAGATACTGCAGGCCATCCTGGTCTCCCTGTGTTCAGCAGTCTGAGATGTACAGTGGTCAGTGGAGCAAGGTTTCTCATGGGAGCGTCTCCTTGTGGCTAGGTGCAGGGCTTTAACAAGGATACGCTCAGCTTACACTCTTAGTTCACCTTGTGGTCCATGACTTTGTCTGGTCGCTACCTCACTGTAGTCTTTTATTCCTCCTCTGAAAACTGGGGATGACAACTACAGCACAGCAATGGGAGACAGACTGCAGAGAACTCAGACACTGTTGGCTTCCTGTAAGTCTTATACAAGTTGAGAATTAAATATGTTGGGTGATTGACATTCTCTTACATAATTCTGCCAATAAATCTGCAAGATGCTGCTATTCACAGATCACACTGTAGAGAGGAAAAAATGAGAACTGGTGTTCTAGTAATAATGTCTAAGGATCACAGAACGATGGATTGGCTTTGCTGAACCAGAAGGTTCATTTTCTCTGTGATATCACCTTGAAGCAGCTTTGAGGCATGGTATATAAGGTTTCCTTTCAGGCATGCCTATGACCACACACTGCACATTGGAGGTTTTGTTACAAGCAACTTGAAGATTTTAGAGCATTTTACCATCAGAAACTGACTTTATGCATCCACTAGGACTATGGGAAGTTGTTAAGTCATACCCAGCCATGATGAGAATGTAGTTTGGAAGAGACAGCTTTTTCATGAATATGCAAATTGAATTTAAATAACATTTACATACTTAAAGCAATTAAGAGGACGTGTGGCCTTCGTCATAGAAGGAATGAATGAATGTGGCATGTAAGCTTGTGGTACCCATCATCTTGACTGTTGTGACATAATTACACTGTAGACATGTGAAGATTTCTTGTCTACATGTGAGCAAGTGTCAGCTATACTGATAGAAAGGCATAAAAATAAAAGTCATGGGAATGACTCTTTGGCAATGATTATAAAAAACTATGGATTAGATTTGGGGTAGGGACCAGGGATTGATACCCATAGCTTAAAAGTCATATGTGGACCTACACAAGACCTGAACCAAGTTAAGCCAGCAAGATCAGCAAACATCCTAGCAGGAAAGTGTTAATTGGACTCAATGGGTTACAAAAGAAGAGAATTTGGCAGGGTTAGGGTAAATAGAAAGGAGAGCTGGGGTAGTTATGATCAATATATATTGTATACACACACGAATTTGAATAAAAGAAGTAACACAGAAATTCAAATACCTGACATAAAAGCATGACGGACAAGACCTCTGGAAAAATCCCACTCCACAAGGACTTGTAGACTGTCAGTAATTCACATGAACGTAGAATATCATGTCTCATTCACATTTCCAAGGCTTTGTCCTGAGTAACTGTGAAGAAACCCTGAGCCTAGAGACACAGAAACCCAGGAAGTATTACTACAAAAGAGGGAAGTTAGAAGCTGTATAGCAGGAGGGAGAGAGAGGAAAGAGAGAGAGAGAGAGAGAACATGGGAAAAGTTACTCTATGGTGGCAATGGGGTGTAGCTTGAAGGGCTACTTAGAAACTAGAGTGAGGGAGAATGGAGCCAGAGGCAGATGGGAAATTTACAGCCACAGCCAAGAGACAGGAAGGGAGAAAGGGCAAACCATGAAGTGTGGAATTAGATTTCATGCTATGAGTCCTCAGTTAGGGTCGACAATGGCACTTTTCAAAAGAAACTCTCAGCACCTCCTGTTCCAAGCTGGAGAGAAGTGTGAAGTCCGAGGGAGGGTGGAAGGGAGGAGGATGGGGGCCCCACTTAGGACTCATCCATCAGGATCTCCCCATGACACATTTACATGGCTCATGACTTAGTGATCCAGGGCAGAGGACACCATCAAAGATGGGACAGACGTGAGCTGTGAATGAAAGTTCCTGGAAGGAATGTCACCTTTCACTGACCCTTCTGCAAAGCTAATTAACTGACATGTTAGGACTTCAGTGGCCACAGAGAGTTTGAAATGATGGAAGTCCAGAGTCCAAACTACACTCGGGCATTTGTAGCCCCTTTATAGTCATTTATTGCCATCCCTATAAGATTGTGTACATGCATGTGCATGTGTGTGCATATGTGTGTGTGTCATATGTGTGTGCATATGTGTGTGCATGTGCACATGTGTGCATGTGTATATGTGTACATGTGCATGTGTGTGTATGTTAGGGGGACCCCTGAGTGAATGTATAAGGGATGGATGAAGTTCTGAGTGCATACATACTATTGACATGAGTGGAATACCAGTACCAGCCCCTCCCTAGGGGAAAAGCTCAGCAGAAAGACAAAGCCTTCCTCCTCTCCCAGTGTCAACGGTGGTAGCTTGTGCAAAAACTAGTAACCACAGCTTCCTCCTCCTGGATGACTGTAGCCAGAGACTGTTCACCTACAGAGACTTCTCATCCAGACTAGCCAACCACTCCTCCAGGCTAGACAGAATAACGGTGTGAAGGTCTAGGGTTGTTGTATGGTTGGTGCCATTCATTGAGAGTGAGTCCAATCCACCTTGTCTCAGATTTTCTGTGTGTGTCCATCCTTTCTTCATTCCTTCATCACCTCAGTCAGGTATCCAGGACTGAGATGTGCAAAGACAAGGCCATTAAGCATGACTCTCAGAAGACACATCACTACTCAAAGGGAAGTGGAGATAACTTTTTACAGAACCTAGATGACCCATGACCCTTTCTCTGCACATTTACCCCCTCCCACCCCCCAAGGATACACAAGGACAAGGTTTCTGGTCTCACTAAGCCTAAGAGAAAAGGGGTCAGTAATGTTCCAAATCAACTGGCAGTGACCCCCTTCCTCTGCTGACTGTAGTGCTGTATTGTTTACCGAAGCAGTTTCCTGGTTACTGTTCTGTTACACCATGCTGCTCTGGTCCCCTCCCTCTGACTTCAAAGCACTGCCTATTTGTGATATTAGCAACCGCTGAGATAAAAGCAGAGAGGAAATCAGTTTGTGATGAGAGGACAAGAGAGGGCCTGGCTGGCAGTTGTGTGTGCCGCTTTTGTGGTATGTGAGAGGATTTCAGAGGAGAGCAGTTGATTTATTGCACAGTGATCCAGAGATGCCTGGCTTTCAAAACAGAGCATCCACAGGCTGTCTCTCACCTTTCAGAAGGCTCTGTGTGCTGATGAGATAGAGAGATTCCACTAGATTCTTCAAATGCTTGTGTGTGTGTGTGTGTGTGTGTGTGTGTGTGTGTGTGGTGTGTGTGTGTGTAAGGTGCAATACTCATGAGAGGACTTTCTGACAACTTGCTACCACACAAAAGTCACTAAACTATCCCCTTAGGTCCCAAGAATTGCATTAGACCCCAGGATATCCTAGCTTTTGGTTCTCAGACTTTTGAAAAGCATGAAATTTGATTTTTAGTCCTATCATGGGAACTTAGGAAGAATTAAGATCCTAACTGTGACCTCACATTCCATGGGAAACAGGCTTGTGAAGCAAGCGCACACTTCTTAGTCGGCTTGATTGCAGGAGCAAATGCTAGAAACCCCTGAGCCAAAGTAAAGGGAGCCGAAGAGAACAAAACAAAACACTGTGCTCTAACTGTGAGGCCCAAGAGGATGTGGACTCCAGATGTCTCGAGTCATTGGCAAGAAAGGGTTTATGTCACCTCAGCCCATCTCTGTAAGGCGTCTCTATCAAGTGACTTCTTGATAGTAAGATAGGGACCATCATCTTAGGTTGTCCTTCTTACAAATGCAAGTGCCTGACAATGGTTTACCTGTATTTTAACATTATATTTTACTTATATTATTATTATATATTTTATAATATTATGTAATATATTATAGTAACATTATATTAATGCTTACTTTTTAAATTAAGGAAAATATGTTTTTAAACCATTTGATAGATTTTACAATTGATGACCACCTGTATTACTGTCATGGTTTCAGTGTGCAATGTCACCCACAGATTTGTTTGAGTGATCACAAGGTCCCTAGTTGGTGGTGAATATTTGGGAGCTTGCAGAATCTTTGAAGGTAGCAAGAGGAAGTGGATTATTAAGGGCTGGCCTTAAAGCTTACGGTCCTGATTCCTGATTGTTCTCTGCTTTTTGATAAGTCCAGATGTGAAATAGCTGTTGCCACCTGTGATCCATTCGTGTCCCGCTGTCTCCCTCACCATCACAGACTACATTCCTTTAAAGCATGAGTCCCAATAAATCTTTCTGTAAGTTGCTTTAGCCAGGTATTGTCATAGTGACGAGAAACTTGTTCATACAACAACTATTTTAAAAATCATTCCCCAGCAAAACCCCTTCTCTCCTGCCTGTCAACCATTCAGACTCATTATTGTCAGGTGCTCGTCACCTATGATGCTGGCTCCTCAGTGTGCTACCTCTTCTCCTCCAATGTCCAATGGAACGGGCCCAAGAGGCAGCTATCATATACTCAACATCACTGGTGGCCTGACTGAGAGAGTCTGCCATGTACAAGATGTCTACTGCAGGTTGAACGTGAAAGCTAAGACCAAGAGATGCCACGATAGATCCAAAATCACAGCTAGGAAGTGAGGGGGCCGCCATCTGACCTAAGCTTTGCCATGGGACCCTCTATGCTTTTGACTTGCCTTCAGTTGACTGACATTTACACACCATAATCAAGTGCATCTTTTATTTAGACTTTAGTTTCAAACATGTTCCCATTTTGTCAGTTTCAGTCTGTGACAGGCCATCTAGTGTGATAGTGGCACACTCCACTCCATATTAGTACTGGAACCTTCCAGTTGTGTGGGCAGGAATGAACTACACCTCCCCCCACAGAATCTACTTGGAAGAAGTTAGATTTCTCCATCACAGGATACACCATGTTTCTCTTCCATCCCTATGTCCACAGGCATCTCAAATCTCTATCTATAATAGTTTTTCTGTCTCCGTGTATGAAAACCCTACTCATTAAAGTTTCACTTTGAAAACTGGTCTATTCTTCTAGAAGATAATTGGGCAAAACACATCAAAAGGACCAAAGCACTTTGATGCAACAGTAATTGCTTAGAATGCATCTTAGGACAATCAAGATGCACATATGAAATTAAATAAACAAACACATGCATGCTCCAGTGGTGGTTTTAATAGTCAAAACATTGGGATATCCTCATTATAACATGGCAGGGCACTGAGTAATTCACAATTAATGTTTCATGAAATTATATAGTTATGGTTTCTTTCTGAGGGAGAATGTCAATGGTCCTGACCCTGGCCCCGCAGCATGACCCAGAGCTGTGGGACTTAGAAACTGTTCCAGCTTCCTTGGAGGCATGACGATGGTTTCTGAGGCCTTGCTCTATCTTGTCATTGTTCAGGCTAAGGCCAAGGGTATGAGGCTCTGGGAGGCAAAGCTGAACAAGGAATGGATTGTTGTTACCACACTGGATGACCTTGACAAGGACAAGAAGATCAAGTCACTGGAGGAGGTCTGTCTTTTCTCACTATCCATCAAAGACTCTAATATTATTGACTTTCCTGGAGAGTCCCTTAAGGATGAGGTACTGAAGAATATGCTGGGGTAGCCATAAGCTCATGATGGCTAGTGGACTAGGTTCAAGGCTGTTGTCACCACAGAGGACCAGTGGACATGCTGGGCTGGGTATTATGTGCTCTGAGGAAGTAGCCACTGCTATCCAAGTTGTATGGGACAACATCTTATCTGAGCTCCCCATGGTCCATATGTAGAGAGGGAAACATGACCGGCAAATCACTACCTTCAGTTTGTCCTATGCAGGTAAGAGACTACCATGATTCTATGCTGGCATGCCTCGTTACCACCCTCAGCGCTTTCATAATCTCAGCTCTTATGCCCAAGAATCTGCTGCTGCTGACTGGCACTGATGACAGCTGCATATCAGCCAATGGCTGCACTGGTACCCTGGGTAGACTTGCTAAGACCACCTTTGATGCCATCTCCAAGACCTTCAGCTACCTGACCCCTGACCTCTGGAATAAGACCAAGTCTCTCTATAAGGAACTCACCAACTATCTCATTAAATCCTTGCCATAGTTACTTTGGGAAAGATCCAGACTCCAGCAGTTGCTACCACACAGAAATTTTCATACCAGAAGATACAATTGAGTCAATTCTGTCTAAAATTAGCCTCAACAACAGCACTGGAGGTGGATACTAAATAAAAGAGGTGCCAGCTATAAAACTGCATGCACACACTGACCCGGTGTTGGGAAGGTGTACAGTCCACCTACCCTGATGCATGCATGACCCACTTCCTTCCTGCTTTTTGCTCCAGGAACCTTGGTGCACACACATCTATGCACACCCTCCCCATTGATATCTGTATCCCAGGTGAAAGAGGTCAGTGGACTCCTGTGCATGAGAGCTGAGCCAAGGAGTGTTAGGGTATTTATTCTCTAGGTTGTCTCCTCAAGAGGATGAACAGGCTAATTGAACTGTCTGATGGAAGACTGTGCTCACTCCAGAGGTCTCCTCTCCCCACTGTCACCCTTCTTTTCTTCTTTTCCTGGTCTTTTTCAGCAGGTCCAGGGCTGGTCATGGCTCCTTCACCATTGCTAGCCCCTTTATCTCCAATACCCACGGGGATCACCTGCCTATGTAATCTGATTTTGCCATCTGTTTCCCATCGGAACCTCAATTGGCACAATAAAAATATAAACACATTTATGTATTAGAGGGAAGAAAAGCTGACCATAACACACTCAGAAAATAATAATTGAACCAACAAAATGTGATCTCACTGGGGAGCAGAATTGGAGTCATTTGGGTGGATTTTTTTTCTTCTTATGCTTTTCTGTGCTTCCTAATTTTATATAGTCAATGCATAATAGTTGTAGAGTCTGAAATAACCACAGGCATCATGCTCTTGCAGATCTAACTTGTGACAAGTCTCAGCACTTCACTAAGGGTTTTTGTGACCACAACCTACTCAGGTAACACTTTTTGAACAAGACTTTTCCAGTTTCTCTGCATACTATTTGACAGTCGTAACTTAACGGCAGTGAATTCGGAAATGTATGCATTCATCTTTATGGAATTTTTTAGAAGATTTAAACCACCACCATTTGCATATGTGGCTTCTCCTTTTTCCTTTTCTTTCCATGTGTATGTGTTTGTGGTATGTGTAGGGGTTGTTTATGTGTATGTTCTCAGGGGTATGTGGATACATGTGCCTGCTCCTACATGTGGAGACCTGAGGCCAATGTTAGAAGCACAGTCATTCTCCACCTATTCATTGAGCCATGGTCTCTCAATTGAACCCAGACCCAGCTGACATGGCTAGTATAGCTAGACAGCTTGCCCTGAGGGCCCCCTAGAGCAGCTTTCTTAGCTACGGAATCACCAGTGGGCTACCAAACTTACCTGGCATTTACATGGGATCTGAGGATTTGAACTCCTATCTTCAGGGTTGCTGGGCAAGTGCTTTCACTCACTCTCCAACCCAGAGCTTTTCTTTCTTGAGGAGAAAAATCTCCAGGAGGGCAGAGAGCATGCTCAATCCTCTTGGTATCCTCCACGTTCTCTATTACACAACAGGCAATCGATAAGTAAGGCTAAGGCAGTAGAATCTGTGGGATTTAAGACCTCCTGTCTGTCATTTCAGCTTCCTTCCTATCAACTGTCCTGTATAAGCAATAAAGGTGAATTACTAGAATTGAATTTCTCTAGAGATCCACCTTCCTGTGAAAGTACAAATTAGAAATGAAAAGTCTCCAGGCAACAGGTCTGAGGGACCACCGGTGGGACAACAAAGGCAGGAAAAGTCCTATGGAAAAGCAAGGACACGTCTTCCATCATCTCCTGGTGGCAAGTGTCAGACTGCACTTTTTTTTTTTTTTTTTTTTTTTTTTTTTTTTTTACTAACAACAAATGTAGAGGCTTAGTTTCAGACTTATAAAATTTATCATTGAGAGGAGAAGTAGCAACAACAATCAATCTGAGCTAACTGGGTCAAAATTATTCATTGTGGAAGAAAAAAGCAGCCGATTCAGGATCAGCCTTATAGAAGAACAGCAGTTGTGACCAGATCTCTCTGGGCTTCACTCTTAAGCATCTTCTGCATCCCCCACCTTCCCTGACATGCAGTGCAAACACTAGGTGGGCAATCTAATTAGGCATTTGAATATTCACCAACTGTGATCTTTTAAAAAAAAAAAAAAAAAAAACAGTCACTCTTGAGAAGGGTTGGGGACATAGCTCAGTCCTTAATGCTTGCCTAGCATGAAGGAAGCCTGGATTGATGTTCAGTGCCACATAAACTAGCTGTAGTCATGCAGGCCTATATTCCAAGCAAGGTCATTCTTGGCAATACAGGGGTTGATGCCAACCTCTGACACATGAAATTCTGTCAAAACAAAACAAAACAAACAAAAAAACAGAGGCTGGGGGTGGGAACATATTCAGTTAGTGGCGTGTATACTATGTAAGCATGAGGCGCTAGGATGTAAATTCTGATTATCAGTGACCAAGTAAAAACAGAGTGTGGCTGTGAACATCTGTAATTCTAACACTTAGGAGACAGAGACAGGCACGTCCCTGAAGCTCAGTGGCCAGCCATTCCAGCCAAATAGACAAGATCCAGGAACAGTGAGAGAGCCTACTTCAAATGAATGGATGAATGAATGAATGAATGAATGAATGAATACATAAAAAATGGTGGAAGACACCTGGCATTGACCACATACATGCACAACACAAAAGGATGAACAGGCACACACATGCAACATGGGCACACAAGTAAATAAAACTAAAAGTAAAGGGGACAAGCTCTCTTCAAGTTTGGTCTTCCTTCAGGGACACCTCTGCTGGGATTGCCCACTTCTGGGCATCTTCAGACTGTTGGGTGCTTCACTCCATCCGTTGTCAATGGGACCACATTCCCTTGGATACCACAGGGCTAACAGCTAAAGTCAATGCACATGAGTCACCAGGAGGAGCCTGTGTGTCCCCACTGTGGCCGACTCCCTAGCAGAGCAGAGAGAGCAAAGGAGAGAGAAAACAGCACACCCAATGATTTTTCCTGACTTTGGTGATAAAAGAAAAGGGAGCGACAATCTGTCCACAACTCCTCCAAGTTCTGGGTCATCTTGCTGTCTCATAAAAGTTTACTTTATTGCCGTCCAGATTTACAGACTCCTCTCTGGATCTCAGTCTGTCATCCAATCGCCTTTCAGGTTTTTCTTAAACTACTGCTGTTCAACCCCCCAGAACATGCTTCTATGAGGCATCTGTTTCTTACATCACACTATGGAGAGAAGAAAGACTCAGGACAAGGGGCAAGAATTGCAAATATCCAGATAAGACCAGAACTCCAGTCAATATTCTGAAGGCACTGTGACTGATGATATTTAGATTTCACACATTTATCATTAATTCTGTTCCTGATGCGGAGACATTTATGGCCCATGGAAAACATACATGCATAGATTTTTTTCCATCAGAGACTTTTCCCAGCATTCCTAGTTCCTGAAAAAAAATAAAAAGCTAAAGTAGAAAACAAAGCTCGCATTTATTCCCTTTTCTTACTAACTGAAGGAAAGAATATTGATCGATGACATAGTCACTTGTACTGACCCTCTACCAAAGGCATTAAAAGATAAGAGCTTTCACACGGTTCTCCGAAAACATGCATTGATGTAGATGAGCAATCTCAAGAGCGATCATGCAATGTGACCCAGTGACCTGCTTCTTGGTAGTCCTTTTCTTAAATAATCGTTGCTATAGTTAATGATTTATATGTGAAGATAATTGTCTGCGTATAAGGGATTCTAAAAGGAAAAGATAAGCTCCACTGTAGTAATATGGAAAGCTGATGAAGCATACCTCGTCATGGGACACTGTCTAATGCAGGAATTGGGCTGTTTTCAATAATTCTTAATGACATAAAGAATTACTAGCAATGTAATAGTAACTAACAAGGCACATATGCTTTCAAATACTGTGAATTCATGGAATGACGAAAATAGATGGAGCAGATTCATCGTGATTATAACCAGGGGACGGAACAGGAGATACAGGCTTTCCTTTGTGGGGCAGGCAGACAGAAGACAGACAGACAGATACACCGACAGAGATCTAGGTAAGTTCTAAATCTCCCCTGAAGCATTAGTGCAGGTGACTGGGAAGAAAATGATCTCTAAGTTAGTCCAGAGCATCTGGTTCTACACACGAGGAATGAGGGGTCTTCTTTCTGCTTTCGAAGAGTTTTCAACTTTTATAATCTGAGATTCAATTCCCTTCAACAAGTTCCTTGCATTTTAATATATTATTATTAGTTGCACCAGACCTTCAAATAAAGACATACAGAAAAGCACACAGAGAGAAAAAAGGAAGGAAGGGATGGAGTAGGGAATGGAGGTAGACAGGGAGGGAAGGAAAAGGAGAGAAAAAGAGAGGAGGAGAGAGAGAGAGAGAGAGAGAGAGAGAGAGAGAGAGAGAGAGAGAGAGAGAGAGAACTAAAGTTACAGACAGTTGTGAGCTGCCAAATGGGTCCTGAAATCTAACCTGGATCCCCTGGAAGAGCAGCCAGTGCTCTTATCTATTGAGCCAACTCTATAGTCCTAGAAAAGAGTATTTTATTATACTACAAAGGCCCTGCTCCATGATACCTTCTTTGTTGCATACGCAGGAACTGTGAACTGCCATGAGTTTAGTGCTACTAAATAGATAGTGGGGGTGCTGGATTCTAAGAGTTAGGAAGGTTGGGGAATAGAGTTCAGTCACGGGATTATTAGCAGAAGGATGGATAGTGAAGTGTGCTGCATATATAGAATAGTTTATTATATATACATCCATAAAGAAGACTACCACCATGTCATTTGAAGGGAAATAACTGAAGTGACATCATCAAGTATGGAAAATTAAACCAACTCAGAATGACAAACATTCAGTGCTTTCTCTCATGCAAAATTTAGATTTAAAACTTAAAGGCCTAAAGTAGACCTAGGGAGCCTGGGAATGATGGCTTGGTAGTATCCTCAGCTAGCATCCACACGGCTCTGTTTCAACCTCAGTATAGCATAAATCCAACGAAGTTATGGATGTGTAATCCAAGCACTGGGGAGGCAGAGGAAGTAAAATTAAGAGTTCAAGATCATTCTGAGTTGTATAGGTTGTTGTGGGCTAGTCTGAGCTACAAGAAGATCCTGCCTCAAAACAAGAACAGCAACAAAGAAAAGTCATATTGGGAAGGATGGAGGAGAAGGAGACCAGGGTGTGGGCAGAAAGGACAACAAGAAGGTGATGGGGGATGAATGTGCCCAACACACACACACACACACAAACTTGCAATGAAGGGTTTTTATTGTGTATAATTAATATGCACTAATAAATAAAACAACAGAATGAATTCAGGCTTTGCATCCATCAGGAATACCCACATATGACCTATAGGCTTCTGAGTGTAATCAAGAGCTCTTTAAACCTAAAGGGATGTACACTCCCATTACATGTAAAGAACATTAAGGAACGCAAATCTTCCACGGGCCAGCTAGATGACATTGGTTTATCCTTGGATTATTCGTTCAAGAGGATTAAGTAACTGCTAGATGTGGATTCTTTTGGAAATCCAAAGCATGCTTCCAAATCCATCCTCATACTATACCAGCTGACGCAGGACTTGAGTCCCCTGGGTGCCAGTCAACCATGAGATTGGTGAAAACTCGGCACAGCCAGGGCAATGGATTTTGATGGCTCTTTCTAGGGTAGGGTCGAGAAGGTAGATTATTTGGGCTCTTCTAGTGATTCCTTTGCCCTTCCTTTGAAACGTGTGACTTGGACACATTTACACTTGATACCCACTAAGAAGCAATGCAAAGACAATTCACAGGCTATCAAAGAAATGGTAAAAGCACAAGTAATCAGGAACGCTAGAACAGTCCTCCTGCTTCCTTCTTGTTTTAACCTGGCTACTCAAGACTGTTTGTGCCTAAATGTCTGCAGAGTTAATTCACGGTAGGTCAGCAAAGTTATGAACCAGAAAGCTTCATCCTCCTTGAGACAAGGAAGCTAGGCTGCCATATCCATTGATGTATGGATGAAACAGTCTGACTAAAATCGGCATTTACTCTAATTCATACGAATGGAGTGGGATATTCTTGAGGTATACTTTTTGACAGCCACAAACTTAAATCCACAGAGAAGATCCTGCCTTTTCCAAAATGAATAAAATTAGGAGACACTACATTGAATTTCAGGGGAGCTAGCCTCTCGCTTAGAGAGGCAAATAATCAATATTTAGTTTAGAAAGTAAGAGGGGGGACCAGTTATTGAGAATTTGTAGTCAGAATATTCAGTAAGTAAGTGGCGTGTTGAGAACTATATTATTTCAATTATCCTCTAACTTGAAAGGCCATGTAGTCTTAGCCCCATTTGAATGGGGGGGAGTTGTCTAAAGACCACAGATTAATAATCTACCACATAAGCAGAAGCTATTGTTTAAAAACTGAAGGGATATTCCTGAAAGAGACAAAACCAACAACAAATATATCAGACTCAGCCAATCGGGGAGTGCAGTGAAAGGATCCTATTGACAGAGACAGCAGCCAGTGCCTTGACTCCAGCACGCTGATCAAGACTGCAGACTTATAGTGAGCTAATAGGAAAGGGGCCTTGAAAATTCATCCCACACAGCGGGGCCTGTGCACAAGGGACACACCAAGCCCACAGGTAAACACATGCATCAGCAGTGTTTCTCCCCTTGTTTCCCCATCCCACAGGCCCTAGAGACCTTCCTTCTAGTCACTTTGTCCGTATGCACATATAAATTGACTACACCAAAGGGAACTGGGAGGTAGCTGGTTTGGTATAGTACTTGACACATAACCATACGAACCTGATTTTGAACATTAGACTGTGTGAAAAAGAATAAAAAGCAGGTGTGGGGCTGCTACCCATTGTCACCCAGGAGATGGAGACAGGCAGAGCCCTGTGGTCCACTGGTCACCAAACCTAGAATCAAGAGTTCCAGGCCACTTAGGGGTCCCTGTCTCAAACAAGGTAGGGTATGTCCTCACGGTCTCATCGGAGCATCCAAGATTTCCTCGGCTGCTATGTACATACATGTAACTGCATGTTGTCTCTCTCTCATACACACCACACACCCACCACACAACACACACACACACACACACACAACTTATGTTGGGAAAGATAAAATCTGCAGCTTGTTGTGTAATCTCATCACAGAAGAAGCATTTGACTTATGAAATACTAGGAGCAACCTGATGTGATTCATCTTTAAAATAGATCTAGTTCACACTATCTGTACCAATGCTTCTATGTGCTCTATTCCTTTTAAAAATTTTTTTAAATTAATTATATTTATATGCCTGTGTGCAGCTATGTGCATATGAGTGCAGTACCCTCAAAGGCCAGAAGAGGGCATCAGATCCACTAGAGTTGGAGTTGGGAGCTGCCTAAGCTGAGTTTATGAACCAAACCCAGGCCCTCTGCAGGAGCCCCAGCACTCTCAGCCACTGGCCCATCTCTCCAGCCCCGTGTGCTGTATCCTCAGTCACGTGTCATCATTACTTCAGTATCATTTCCTGTTCCTGATGACATCAGTTCAACCATGCCCCTGTGCAGGTACCCCCTCTGAGTCTCATTTTTTCTTTTCTTCCTCTTTTATTTATTTATGTTTTTAGCATATTCCTGTATAGGGTAAAAGATTCAAGTCCCCAGCTCATTCATGCTACCTGCAATCTGTAAGGAGTTGTGGTGCTACTTAACATTTTGAGTTGACAGTCTGTCACTTGTGAGGACGAGGGCATATCTAGCACATATATTGCTGTGAGAATTGAACCTAGGTGAAATATTCCCCTCATTGATTAGTGCATTGGGTATTCAAAATACAAACGACCTTTCTCTTGCCTCCTTCCCTGAATGTTAAACTAGGATATCCACCATCATCCGATGGTAATTCATAGCTACAATCTTTCTTTTTTATTTGCCCATTTTCATACCTTGGAGAAACCCCCGATGCTGCAGTTTTGACTTTTTAAATTCCATTTCTATCTGAGTGTTTTCCTATTGTTCTCTCTGTCTTTAGAAAGGGAAAGGAGGGGGTGAGGGAGAAAGACAAACCGATCCAGCTGTAAGGTGTCTCATGTTTCCTTTATTCCAATCCCCTCTCCTTCCACATTTGCTTAAGACCAACTCCATTCACCATGTTCCCGGAACAGGTGTTGCCGCCACCAGAGACATTCACAGAGAAATGGAGCATGCTTTTTGTCTACAAAATCTATAAAATCTTCCATGAAGTAATTAAATCCAATTCCTGTTCCTGACAGGGATAGGTTTGAGATTACCATTCAGCCATTACAAAACACAAAAAAGCAGTAGAACCTTAAATTTAATAAATTTAATTTCAAGATTTTCATACATTTCCACTCCTCTCTCTCGCCCTCCAGCTCCCCCATGCACACATACACCCTACTAAGCCCCTTTAGTGTACATGAATCACTCATTTTGGATTAGACCACCTACAGGGGTCTTGTCCCCTGAGAAGACTGACTGCTCAGCAGCCACTGGCTGCCTGGAGACCCCATCCAGGGGTGCAGCCTTGTGGAAATCCCCGTCCACGCTGGCATGCCAGCTGCTGCTGTCATTATTGCAGGCCTTGCTTGGGCATCCATACCGCTGCGATTTCATGGATGCAGTGTCCCTATTACGTGGTAAGAAGCAGCATCTAGCAGAGAAGTGTTCCTGTCTGTCCTCTGACCTCTACACACTCTAAACATTGTCCCCTCCACAACTTTTCCTGGGCCTTAGGTGCAGCGGTTGATTGTGGAATGTGACCTCTGGGGCTAAGCATACTGTCTTCTGTTTTGTACATTTTGGTCAGTTGTGGATTTCCAAGAAAGATGCTCCATTTATGAGAGGCAGGACCTGTTCTCATCTACATCCCTTAAAATGCATGTATTGTGTGTGTGTTTATGTATGTGTGTGTATTTGTGTGTGTGCTGTCTTGTGTATTATGTGTGTGTTGTGTGTGTGTATGTTCTGTGTGTGGTGTGTATGTGTGTGTGTATTATGTGTGTATTGTCTGTGTATGTTTTGTGTGTGGCGTGTATTGTGTATGTGTATTATGTGTGTGTTCTGTGTGTGGTGTATGTATGGTGTGTGTGCTCTCTCTGTGTGTATTGTGTGTGTTGTACGTATGTTCTGTGGTGGTGTGTCTGTGTGTCTGTGTGTGTGTATAAATATATACCAGAGGACAATCGAGTCGGTTTCTCCCAGCCATCAGGTCCCCAAGATTAAACACTGATCATTACGTTTGACAGAAAGCGCCTTTACTCTCTGAGCCAACTTGTTGGCCCCAATTTTTTTTGTTATTTTACATAGCTCTGGTCCAAGAAAATGTCTAAGATTTCAGAGCTCTTCTTTCTTAGTCATCAGATCCCAAGCCTCCAGCATATAAATCAGTTTAAAATGTACAATGTTGGACTATGGGATAAGAAGGATTGTGGAGATTGAAGGGATGGATCTGGGGAGCATGTAAGTAAGACAAAGGGTGGGTCAGGGAAGCTGATATAAAAGAAGGGAAATTATAGAGGTTCAAGGGGCAGAGTCAGGCTGAGGTGGTAAAATATTTTTTTTTTATTTTCTATAAAATAATATCCTGCTTCAAGTTAAGACACTCACAAACCTTTATTGAACCCATGTTGCTGATATCTGGAACCCACAGTTCAGCCTCTGTTCTTAGATTCCTCACCCCAGGTACAGTCTTTCGCCACATCAATCTGAAGCCATTAACATGGCCTAAGTACAGTTGTCAGTCACTGAAATCCATGGGCAGCCTTAAGGATATCACCGTCCAACGTTAACACAGAAGGCCTCTCCTTCACAAGTCATCTATACTGAGGCAGCTTCATGTACAAAGCAGAGTCACTCAGAGAGTAAATGTCTTTTAAAATTTGCCTCAGATCTCTTTTAGTGGTGTGTATATAAATATTCAATTAGTTGAATTGGCTTAAATAGCTGGTCTACTGTGATCCACCTGCCCTAGGCCTCCAGCTGGCCTGGAGTCCATGGGAAGCAAGGTCACAGAGAAGCAACTTCCTTCCTTCAGGAACTAGAACTAGGAATAGCTGAGCAAGACAGGAGGCCTTGAGGAGGTCTGGGCTTGGAAGGGTGACTTGGCAGCATCCCCAAGGTCAGGTGCAGAATGTAACAGAAGAGTTGAAGAGTTTGTGTGTGTGTGTGTGCTGTGTGTGTGTGTGTGTGGTGTGTGTGTGTGGTGTGTGTGTGTGTGTTATGTGGTGTATGTGTTTGTGTTATATTGTGTGTTATGGTGAGTTTTACAGTGTGTGAATATGTGTAGGACACTAATGAATGTATAGGCCTGTGCATGCGGGTGACCATAAACTGATGTCTGGTGTCTTCTACTTCCTACCTTATTTTTTGAGCCATGCCCCCTCACTGACCCTGGAGCTCACTAATCAGGCTAGACTGGCTCTCCAAGAAGCCCCTGGAGTTCTCTTCGTGCCTGCTTTTTTTTTAATGTTTTTATATGGACGTTGGGTATCAAACCTGGGTGTTTATGTTTGCCTGGCTGAAACTTTCTTGCCTGAGCCGTCTCCTCACCCTTCTTCTTGTCTGTTGTTCAACATGCGCTCGTAATTTGGGAGGTAGTTCCATGATCCCCTTTCTCTTACTAATCGATTGACTTATATCTACTGTGTGCCTGTTGGAAGAAAGAAATAGAATTTATGTCCTACCCTTGTAGTGTGTGCTTTACTCTCTGTACTTAGCACTTGATTCTCAGGTAATCGTGGGTCTGAACATTGGGGACTAAAAGCCAGAACCGGGTTCCCACTGCCTAGGTCTATGCAGCCCCCTTTTACAAAAAATACATCAGGGGGAAGATAAACGTTACAAGTTGTCACCCCCAAAGTGAACCCAAACCTCCAGATAAAAAAAGGGGGCCCCCCCCCCTCCTGCTGTGGCCTGATAGCTTTAGAAAAAATTTTTTTTTTGGGTCTTAACTTTAAAATTTTTTTAGAAATGGGAAGGGCTCTGTGAAAACCTAAAACCCCAAAAATTTTTAAAACCCTTTGATTATTAAGACATGACTGAATTTTAAAGGGTTTTTTGACAGCCTTTTTTTTTTTTGGGGTTTTTTTGGGGGAAAAGGGGATTTTTTAAAACCCCATAATGAATGCTTAAAAAGAAAGCTATACTGCTAAATTTTAAAAAAGGCCCAAAAAACCCACCCCAAAGGGTTTTGAAATTTCCCCGGGGGGACCCAGAATCCACATCACCCCTCCTCCACCCAGGGCCCCCCCCCCGGGGTGTAAACCCCCCCGGGGGGTGGCCCCAAAAAAAACCACCCCCCCCAAAAAAATTTGGGGGGTTTTTAAAACCCCAAAAGGGGCCCCCCCCCCCGGGTTTTAAAAAATTTGGGGAGGAAAAACCAAATTACAAATGAAAAACTTAATAAAATTTTGGGGGCTTTTTTTTAATTCCCTGCCCCTCCAGGGAACTCCAATTGTTGGGAACCCCATAATTTGGGGCCCGCCCAAAAACCGGGGGAAAAAAAACCAAAATTTTGGGGGGGAAGGGAAAAGGGGAAACCAAGGGAAAAAAAAAAGAAAAGGGGTCAAAATTTCTCAAATAATTTTAAAGGAAAACCTTTTTAAAATTTTAAAGGCAAAAAATTTTTCCCCTAAGCCCCCCCAAAATAGAAGGGGGAACAAACTAAGTTCACCCCCCAATTTTTTTTAAAGGGATTTTTAAAAAAGAAAACAAAAAAGGTGTATGGGGGGGAAAAGGGGGTTTTAACCCCCCGGGGGGTTTTGGAAAAAAAAAAATTGGGGGAAAAACCCAAATTTTAAAAAACCCCAAATTTTTTTAAAAAAAAACCCTCTTAAACTCTCCGGGGGTTTTTCTTTTTAAAAAGAAATTTAATTTTGGGGAAAATAAAAATTTGCAAAAAAAGCCCAATGTTATTTTTAACCCTTTAAAAAAGCAAAAGGGGAAATATAAAAGTTAAAAAGGTGGATTTTAAAAGAAAACGGGCCCCTTCTGGGGTTTTTTACGTCCTAAAATGCCGGGCACCGGGCTTTTTTTTTCCCCCTTTTTTCCTTTGGGCCCCGGGGGTTTTTACAAAAATTTAATTTTTGTGGGGGGGGGAAATTTGCAAAAAAAAAAAACCCAAGAAATTCAAAAAACCCTAAAAGGAAGTGGAAATGTTTGGGGCCCCAAAAAGGGCAGGCACTTAAAAAGGGTTTTTCGGCTCGGTTTATTGTAAGTTTTTTCCCGTCGGGACAAATCCCTTCCCCCTTCCCCCTTTTTTCCTTTCCCCTTTTTCCCACACCCCTCATTTTAAAAACCCAAACCCCGGGGTTGAAAATTTTCTAAATAAAAGGAACTTCCCAAGCCCGGGAACCCCAAACCCTTTTTTTCCCCCAAAACCCCCACTTAAAACCCCCGTAAAAAATTTTTTGGGCCTTTCCCCTTTTTTAAAAATTTTGGAAAAAAGGGTGGGGGAAAAAATGGCATCTGGCTACAACCCCTTGGGGGCCCCTTTTTTCCCCCCCTTTCCCAAGGCTAAAGTCTGAGGAATTCTTCTTACGAAACATGTTTTGTTTGCAGATTTTCACACACTTAGTGAGGCAGAGAGAGACTAAAGGTCTTGTCCAAGGACACACATCTAATTAAAAAAAAATTTTTGAAGCTATTCCAAGTCCTCTGACATATATCCTTTCCGTCATTATATGATCCTGTCCTGAGTATTAACGTTGCAAAGATTCATGGGATATGGAGTCAAATAGGGGCTCTAAATCAGAGATTGAGTAGAGAAAATCTTGGGGAGACAACAAACACAGAGTTTAGGAGTGTAAGAGTGAAACTTTGAAATGAAATGAGATGATGGCCAAAGGAGTAAGAGTACCTGCTGCACAAGCATGAGGATCCAAGTTCAAATCCCAGCACCCACATGAAAAACTAGGTGTAGCTGTGTAGTCCTGTAAGCCCTGTGCAGCATGAGGCAAACAGGAGCACCACAGGGAATGCTGGCCACCAGCCTAGCTCTAGGTTCAGTGAGAATCTCTGGTTCAAGAGAATCAGGTAGAAACCGGTCAGTGTCCTCCTCTGACCAATACTTTGTGTGCATGGTTCATGCATTTGAACACACATGAACCACTACATGCACCACACAGCACACGCATGGAGTTCTCTGGAGTTGCCAGGGAAGAAGTTATTAGTGATGCTGAGAGAAGATGAGAAGTAGCCATGGTGGAAAGGATGGGCAAAGTCAGCACGAAGGAAGCCAGTGAACAGCAAGAGCGATGACCCAGACAGCTCAACTCTTCTGAGAACACACTTTCTCCTGCCTGGGAGGCCCGATAAGGCTCGCCATCCAGCCAGGACAACTTCCCAGCTGTGCGCTCTCTTCTCAAGTCACATATACAAATGTAGAACTGAGCATCTGACGCAAAGGGATCTTTTTCATTGGTGTTGAAATACTGCATGGATTAAGTAAGAGGATGATGTACTCAGCTAATGTGACCAGGACACCATAATAACTATGTGTGAGGAGAGCTGGGTTTCAGCAGCTTTCTGATCCACTGAAAATTCTCCACACTCTGTGTCACAGTCACTCACACTCCAGCCCTTCATGGTTCCAAGTTTTAAGAGGATACTATTCCCAGTTTAGTTCAGAGGAGATAGCGATACCGGGCTCCTGCCACGATGTCTTACTGTGCGAGTGTGTGGCACTGCCACTCTGATCTCAAGGTGGTTTTGCATATTTTCAGCTCCTGTCCTCTTTGTGTGCAAACAAGCTTATCTCTCTGAGGCATACACGTCTGATACCAGGAAATTTACCGGCAGAAAATTCTTTTTTCCACTTTTTCCATTTTTATGTGTGTGCATGATGTGCATGTGTATGTGTGTGTATGTGTGTGTATGTGTGTGTGTATGTGTGTGTGTGTGTGTGTGTGTGTGTGTTATAGGGAAAGGGTTGCATAAGTGTGGGCACACACGTTGGCCTGCATGTGTATTCTTGATCCATCTCTCTTCCACCTCATTCACTGAGGCAGGGTCTCTCAGTCAAACCAAGAGCTCTCTAATATGACTAGTTCCCCTAACCAGCCTGTTCTGGGGATTCCCAGTCTCTGCCTTCCAAAGCTGGAATTACAGGCAAGTTCCCACGTCCGCTGGCATTTATTTGGGTTCTAGGGACTGGACCCCAGTTGTCATATAGATATGGCCATCTTCCCAGCGCTAGGAAATTCTTTTGGAGAAATACTGCTTTCATACTGTGAAGAGCAAAGACAGAGAAAACACCTGACAGGATGTCACACAGTGTCTACAGAGAGAATGGGAAATGGAGTAGTTCATAGTCAGTTCATAGTTAAGCCCTCCTTTTTATAATAAAATATTCCTCTCATATCTATGGATTTTTTCATATTTATCTCGTATCTGTGGAGAGGCTAATTTAGGTCACCACTCAGTATAAAACCCTTAGAACCCAAACCACACTGAGATCACCTTGTATATAGACCAGGGATAGGAAGTTTTCATTCCTTTGACCAAGCCAAGCTGGCCACCCAGTTTGTGAATAGATGTTATTGGGCCCTGAATCTTCTTGTCTATGGGTATGCTGTCTATGAGTTTTGCCCTGCAATGGTGGGTTGGAGTAGATATAACAGAAACTACAAGATCAAGAATGCCTATGGGCTGGAGAGATGGCTCAGCCATTAAAGGCTAGGCTCACAACCAAAATATATAAGAATGCCTATAATATCTACTAACCAGTTCCTCAGAGAATATATTTGTCTACCCATCCCCTGATGTAGGTGAACTGGAGGCAATACAAAAGCGAAGAACACAGAGAAGGACTGGTTATGGTTTTGGGATTATATTTGCCTTTACATCTTCTAAATGTGGGCTAAACATTCTGACAAAATGGTTGTGTCAACTCCCACATTTAACTCTCATCCTTCCAGAATCCCAATGAAGTGACAGTAATGACATACGAAACATGATGTATCAAAGTGTGGATGAGAACGTAGCTCAATTGGTAGAGCACTCACTTACTCTGCACACAGCCCTGGCTTCTGTCCCAAGCACCATGTAAATGTGATGTAGTGATGCACACCTATATTCCTAGCACTCCGGAAGTAGAAGCAGGAGAATCAGAAATTTAAGGTCATTCTCGGTTACACAGCTCAAGGCTAGCCTCAGGATGTAAGAACTTGACCAAAGCAAACGAACAAACAAAAAGGGCAGAAACAACTCTTCAGAGAAGACTGGATCATCAAACAGAATATTTTCTCTAATTTCCAGAAGGAAACAGGTATGGAGCCTTCTGAATGCATCAGTAGATCAGAAGGAAAGTTCAGAAGGCTCAATGAGGGTAGGCAGGGCGCTTCCCAGGGAATCCCTCTAGAAGCTCCATCTTCGGAATCAGTAGACATAGAAAGCACAGGTAAACTAGGGGTGAGAATTAGAAAAATTAGGCCCGGGATTTCCAGAGCACAGGCCACTCCTTCAATTCTCTGTTCTGATCTTTGGGCTGCAGTAAGGAATCCCACCTCAAGCTGTATGCAGAGCTCATGAGGAAGATTTCCAGGTAAAGGAATCACAGACACATATTACAGGTTAGAAAGAGGCAAAAACCAAGCAGAACAGAAAGCCACAGACCACAGCTTGAAAAGGAAAAAGGTTTGGATCCAGAGATAGAAGTCACTTGGAGCAAGCAAGTCTCTCTCCAGGGCAGGCAATCTCTCACACCGCAGCTGCTCGGAAACTTCTGATTACTTCAGTGTTTGGTTATTCCTCCCCTTGGGGGGGTGGGCAGTGAAAATCTGAAAGTCCTTATTGTTAGGCTTACATTACAAGAGAGTGGAAATAAGTCATGTTATTTTCATCATCCATTCCACTCGATACAAAGTGATTGGATGTGAAGAAATAAAGGTAGATAGGGCTAGACAGATGGCTCAGTGAGTAAGACTTGTGAAGGACCCAAGTTCAGCTCCTAGCATCCATGTTGGGAGTCTTAAAACCACCTGTAGCCCCATCCCCATGGAGTGTGACTCCCCTCTTCTGGCATCTGAAGATACCTGTACTCATGTGCACTGATACACACAGACACCTGCCCACACATAATTGAAAAAAAAATCAAGATTAACTCTAAAACAGGGAAGCGGGCAAGCATGGGGCACCTATCTGGGTGCTATGGATGGTGTAATGACCGAGGTCCAGCTCCAGTACTCCAGTGATGCTGTATCAACTGCTTTTACTTTTTTCTTTCAATTTTTTTTTCTATTGTTTCTTGGCAGATTGGGCCTTCAACTTCCTGAAAAATGAGATATATTCTTCAGCAGATTTTCTTTCAGCATCTCAGAACTCTAACAAGCAACAAGATGGTCATTAGTGTGTAATGAGGCTGACCCCAGGCATGCCCTGGCATTCTTCATCCACAGAGCATAAAGGACATCCTCACAGTCTTCCATAGAGCCAGCCTTTCTTTTCAGAGCATGAGGCTTTAGAAACAATAGCTCCCAATTGGAGAAGAGTAATGCCAGCAATGGTGATCTGTGCTGATCTGCTCTGGGTATAGACAATTACCTTATTCTAGAACCCGAAGAAAACTCACCATTTCAGAGAAAGAAAACAGAGGGGGCAGTTGAGCACTGACCTCTAGAAGTTTGTGAGTATGATGGCTAACAGGATGATGAAAAATGCTTTTAAAAATGGTTCTTATAGGGCTGAGAGGTGGCTCGGTAGTTAAAAGAATGTAATGCTCTTTCAAAAGACCAAAATTAAGTTCTCAGCCCTTACATATAGATGCCTGTATCTCTAGCTCCAGGGGCTAAGATGCCCCCTTCTGGCTCCTGCAGGATCTGCACTTGTGAGCACATATACACATGGATACACGTAACTAAAAGTAAAATAAATCATTCTAAAAGGCATTTATTTTCATAAGAAACTTTTAAGAAAAGAAACATCTAAAGCTCAAACAGAAATGATGAGAAAGGATCAAGTACAAAGAATGAACAAAATCTTGGAAATAAAGAGAAAATTTTCAAAATAAGATGACACAAAGGGGGACTGAATAATGGAACACAAACAGATGTAGGACAAAGTAAAGATCAGTAGTAAGGCTTCAAGTAGAACCCAACCCAAATAGCTAAAGAAATGGCAACTATAAGAAGAGAAGGAGGCTCAGGGGTAAAAGTGCTTGTGGACAGAAGTATGGTGCCAGGACCTATATGACAGAGGTAAAGACACATCTCTGTAAGTTTCTCTCTGATTTCCAAGTGTGCTTATATATTCAATAAATGTAAAAAAAAAAATCTGAGTATTATTAGTATGTTAAGGGACAAATTAAGGATGTTCAAACTCTAATCTGAAAATTTTTCTGAAGCACTTGCTGCTCTTCAGAGGTCCCAATCTTAGTTCCCAACACTCCTGTTAGAGAGCTCACAACAACCTTTAACTACAGATCTTGGGAATCTGATGACCCCTTCTGCTTTCCATGGACACCTGTACAAATATGGCCACACACACACGCATACACACACTTACAATAAATCTTTTAAAAGGAGAATTCATTTCAACTCCTCACAATTAATGGGAAGAAGCTGCAGTCTGCACAGACTCCCATGATTCCAACACTTCACCAGGAGAGAAACCCCCAAAATTAAAGCATACTGACTGTAGAGACATCAGAACTCCTGTGGTCATTGTCAGTTCCCCCCAGGTGAACAGCGGAGCAGCAAGCAGAAGTCAAGACTAAGGGATTCTGCAAACTCACTTCCTGTCTTTCTCTGTCTCTCTGTCTGTCTCTCTCTCACACACACAAAACAAAATCAGAACCAAAACAAAAATAAGTAAAATGATGTACATTTGAAATTTTATTTCAACAACCTAGAAAGGGCTGTGTTTGTGCCAGAGCAAGCATGTTAAATGGCTCTGGGACTATGGGTGGAGAAGGGGTTAGTGGTGCAAGCATGAATCTCAAACACCCATTAAAAAGCTGGGCATTATGGTACGCATCTACACTCTCAAGATCCGGAGAGGCATGGTCAGGAAGACCCAAGGGACACAATGGCCAGAACTTCTAATGAATTCCAGGTTCAATGGGAGACCCTGTCTCAAAATGATTAAGTGGTATTATAAATAATAACGACCTCTGACGATGACCTCTTACCTCCACCTATGAATAAATGTGCACACACATGCATATTTCATAAATAAACAAATACCCAAATTTAAAATAAAACTAAATATTAGGGAAAAAGAAAGCATGCTAGAAATTATAGCATTATATTGGAGACAAAATCATACACAACAACAAATAATTACATTTTCAACTTTTCTTGTCATGAAGTTAATGGATGTTTATATAAACTTGATAAATTAAAAAAAATAGCAAAGAGAAACATTTAAAATTTAAACATACTGTTGTCTCCACAGAGAGACTAGAAATGGTTTATGTCAAAGGAGGACAACCTTTTGGATTGTAAAACTTTCTAAGATGTTGCAATGTGTTACATATGTGCATACTTCATTTCCATAAATTAAACTGAGACAAACATGTCCTTGGTGAGAATAATCACAACTAAATATGTACAGTTTAAAAGTTAACAAACCATCAGAAATAGGCAAAACCTCTCCTCATTACTCAAATCCCGCCATCCATCGCAATATCTAGATCATACATATGACCCATGTAACATGATTTGTTCAACACTTGACTTCTCATTTCCACTGACTTCTTGCTCATGCAAACATTGTCATCTTTCCCAGGGTAAGATTCGGGAAACTACTGTTTCCAAAGTCACTCATTCAATCCACTCCTTCAATCGGCGAGCTCTCAGACAAGAGAGTTGAAGTGAGGATCTATGTTGTTCCTTTCTCCCCAAGGCTGATTGGATCAGAACACTACTTGGCAGTGGAAAAGGACATCCCAGACTGGAGAGATGACTTAGCTTTTCAGTTAGTCTTACAACTAAACTGTAGAGAAACCATATGATTGAGTCAGTAGAGAATCAACACAGTCAACTAGCTTCCTCTTTATTACGCATTTCAAGACACGATCACAGTAAATCATGTCACCTTACTTTAAAGTAGCTCCTCCAAACTCAACTAACCTAATCAAGGTAATCTCTCAGGTGTACCTAAAGGTTTGTCTTCTAGGAGGCTACAGATCCTGTCAAGTTGATAATCAAACATCAAAGTCATGTGTGAATCTCGGCTCCTGTCATTAAGGGACTGTGTGACTCTGGCATGCTCAGTAAGCTCTGTATAAGACAGGACTGTTGTGTTTGTGACATTTTGTGTTATTTTATTTTCATGGGACCTATACTAATACCTAGGCACATAATACGAATTCAGCACTAGTTACTGATTGGTCTAGTTTGCTTTCTAATTGTGAGAAAGCACTGACCAAAAGCTACTCAGGGAAGAAAGGATTCATCTCAATTTGCCCTTCTAAGTCACAGTCTATTCTTGATGGAGGTCACAGCAGGAACTTAAACCGGAATTGAGGTAGACACCATGGAGGAATGCTACTTATTGGCTATCTCCTTGGTTCGTGCTCAACTACCTTACTTGTGTAGCCCAGGCCTACCTTCGTAGGGTTGGTGCTGCTCACAGTAGTCTGGGACCTCTTTCACTAATTACCGATGAAGACAATCTCTTACCAATATAACCACAGCTGAATCTCATGAAAGCAATCTTCAACTGAGAATCCCCCATCCTACGTGACTCCAGGTTGTATCAAGTCAACAATAAATGCTAATGAGCACACTGATTAAACAGAAGAATACACTTTTAAAGATATGTAAAACCATCCACACACTCTCAGTTAACTCTTGTGATAAACTGAGAACTCTCTCTCTTTCCAACCCACATCCTTTCTTCACTTGCCAATGGGCAACTAGACTCTGAGGCCTCAGCACATTGTCTGTCCCCTAATGTCTTCTTCCATTTGTTTTCTCTGTGTTTCAAATCTTTATATTCCTAAATTGAACAGTGTGAGAGCTATTGTAACAGTAAGCAGAAAAGTATGTTATACCTTCCTGTGTAAATTTAGAGTTTTGATCTCCTTTTTGCATCCTTGCTATGACTGAACAATTACAGTTTAGAGAAACACATGCCAGGAATGATGCACTTAGCTCTAGCACCCAACTGTCAGAAGCCCTTAGCACCACCCAAGTCAGAATGTCTCAGGGAGACGAGCTCTTGCTGTCATCTATTAATTATGTGTGTGTCACTCTCAGGAGCACAAAGAGAAACAGCCAATGCTGCTCTCTGTAGACTAGAAGGAATGAAATAGTGTCTATGTGGGACTCTGCCAAGGTCAAATGCATGTTGTGCAAAACTTGGCAAAAGACTCAACGTTGGAGGAGAAATCAAAACATTCTAAGTGCGCAGGTTGGGAGTGCATTGAATTCACATCAACAAATTGCAGTTCTCTAAGGTCCAGCCCAGTGGATTTATGATGTCTGAGAAGGAAAAGCAATGTGTTGTGTCGTGGAGTGTCAGTTCTACCAAGTGCCTCCTTAAGCTTCACGTGGCACATGGTGAACATCTGGCCAAGTATTTTAAAGCTGGACAAGGATTTATTTTTTTCTAAGAGTCCACTTCTAAAAATACACAGAATCAAACTTCCAGAGGAGGACACAGTTGGTTTTACTTGGAAAATTCAAATTTTCTTGCGGAGAAGAAAGACTAGTCATCAGTACTGCCATAGTGAGGTCTTGTACCATAGGCTCGCTTAGTCAGCCTCCACCTCAGAGTCAGTCACAGGCCCAGGCCCAGAGTCGGTGTGCATGAGCCACACACGCCTGTGAAGCGGTGGGAATATGGTCCCTCAGAGGCATGACTCAATAACCCATTTCTTACATTCATGTTGTGTATGCTCCCTTTTCGTTGACTAACTGGGTAGCAGGTATGACAGGCGAGCACACTTTCTGGGATCCTCCCATTCAACTGTGACCTACTGTCCGATTCTGAATTTTCACTGACATTTCCAAGTTCTGTTTCCCCGCCTATTGCTATGGAGTGGACTCCGCCCATCTAGTCTGCTGTTTTACAGTGTTGCTAAGATACAGATGTCTAATACCCCATAGACAGCCGAGGTAGGGCACAACAGAAGAACAGGAGACAAAACTTCCCAAGGATTAGAAGGTAGAGTACAAGTGAGCCAATAAATGGGGAAATGTTTAACACATGGTCTCTACCACATTAATAATAATAGTAATAATAACAATAATGATAATAATAAAATCATTCAGTGTTCCAAAGTGAACACAAGGTTGCACTGTTATTATTGAATCCCATCCTTTGAGAGATAAGTGAGGACTGGGTCAGGGAAATGCTTGCCTTTTAAGCAGGAGGATCCAAGTGGAGTATAATCCCCAGAATCCACACAAGAAAAATGTGGACACAGCAGCAGAGGCTTGTAATACCAGCACTGAAGAGGCAGATCCAGGCTCATTCCTGGGGCTTACTGGTCAACCAACGTACCTGAGTCAGGGAATTGTATTGTACTGAAAAGTTGTCTCAAGAAAGAAAGAAAGAGAAAAAGAGAGAGAAAAGACAGAAAGAAAGAAAGAAAGAAAGAAAGAAAGAAAGAAAGAAGGAAGGAAGGAAGGAAGGAAGGAAGGAAGGAAGGAAGGAAGGAAGGAAGGAAGGAAGAGAAAAGCCACAAAAACAAAA
Organism: Mastomys natalensis; assembly: GCA_021653895.1. Lineage (NCBI taxonomy): Eukaryota > Metazoa > Chordata > Mammalia > Rodentia > Muridae > Mastomys > Mastomys natalensis. Next base: position 95,865 of record JAJTUV010002565.1, on the reverse strand, counting down.
CTCCAAGTTGGTTTGTATGCATGTCCTGTGAGAAATGATATGAGAGGCTGCCCTCTGGTGTCTACATGCACATGTATGAACAAGTGCACACACATGGATGAATAAGCATACACACGTGTGAACAAGCACACAGATACACATATGAACACACACATGCACACAAGAATATGAACACACACATTCACACACATGGACACAAGCATGTGTGTGCACACGTGTGCACATGCATACACACACAAAGAGCATACACAGTTTTAACTAAGATAAATTTTACATTCTGAGACAAAAGTTTAAAAGCATTAGCAGGGGGTTCTCTTCAATGATCTTATGACTCAGAACTACGGGAGGCAGAATGTGACCCTTCTGTGGCCTTGGTTTCACCATGCTGAAGAAACAATCACTGTGAACTGGAGGGCTGGAACCCCCAGAATGTGCTTTGAAGAAGGAGTGCATTAGTGTGAGTCTGTCTTGCTTGTGAGTAAACTGGAGGATTCCTGTGTAAAATTCCACCATGAACCGACCACTGAAGTATGGCTACCTTCAATCTGACCTGATTTTATTTAGAATAAAAGGATCATTTCCCTTCTACATGAGCACTCCATGACAGGTTTTCCTGTCACTGCTCCTTAAACCTCCTCCCTGGCCTCAGTTATGTTGAGAGATGGACCGGGAGAATGTGTAGCTTGCTACTCACCTCCATAGACTGAAACACACTGGACTGGCTCGAAAAATGCCGCACAAATCTCCCTAACACACAAACACGAACACTCACGAGTCTGCCATAGATGGGTCCATGGGCTTCTACAGTGAGAGACATTAAGTTTGATGGAGTCTATTTCTTCTAGCACATCTTCCAGGTTCGAGTTTTGCATTTTCTAATTTCTCTGACTCTCAGGAGCAAAGTAAATGTGCTGGCTCAGCTTCCTGAAAGCTCCTTCCTCTTCTTTCTGGGTAAACCCAGCCTGATGGTCAACTTGACATTGCAGGATAAAGGACAACAACTGTTTCTGAGAATACAGTAAGTGCTCAACAGAACCAGCTGGGATTCTCTAAAGAACTTTCTTCCTTGGTCAGATGCAAAGACAGCAATGGTCAGCTCTCACTCTTAACTTTCCAAAGCAGTGATTTCACAGTTTCCAAATTCATATAGTAAGTAGCAGAAGATGCTCCATCAAAAGTATCTAGGACAAAGCTCCATTCTCTCTGGAGATCTCTAGGAAGCTAATGGTTGCTAGGAAAGGGAGGGTTTTTTTTTTTTCCCAGTGGTGTAGGAGCTGGTAAGGTGTCCATGATGCCAGAAGTCACCTGAATAAAATATGTTGATGGAGACTAGTTGGAAAAGGAGATCAACAGTTGTTCAGAGTCCTGGGGTAATAATAGATGGTAAATATGATCAAAATATATGACAGACGTGTATGGAAATATCACAAGAAATCCATTATTGTATATAATGAATATGTGCTAATAAAAACTTTAAAAGGAACAAAAACAATCTCCAAACATCTAGGAAACTAACTAGCCAATAGTGATTTTCTTCAATAGGCCTGTAATTCCATCAGCAGGGTATAACACTTGGTCAGGTGGAAAACTTGCTTTTCAGTGCAAACTGTTGGCAAATATCATTTTCTGAGATGATTTGTTTTTCAAATATGGTTTAACAAAATGCTGCATAGGACCAGGCTTGGGCTCAGGCCTGCAATTCTATGGCTTAGAAGGCTGAAGCAGAAGGGCCATAAATAAGAGGCAAGCCTAGGCTACATAGTGAGACCCTGTATTTAAACCACCAAACAAATAAATAAAGTTATTGACAACGATCAACCATTGGGCAGGAAAGGATGAAGGCACCTGTTACCAAGCCTGACAACTCAAGTTTATTCCTAGGATACACCGTGCAAGGGGGGAACAGACTTCTACAAGTTATCATTTGACCTCCACATGAATTCTACAGATGCTACAGTGTACACACACACACACACACACACACACACACAAAGTAAAGTGATAAAAAATTCTCCTACCTGTAAACAGCTATTAGGGAATAAATATAGAGGAAATATAAGAAATACTTTCCCAGAAATAAGGTGTCGATTAGGAGAAGTAAAGCCATGTTTTCAAAATGCTTGGCAAGTGGAAATGACCTGAAGAGATGGGAAACTTCCAGCCTTACTGTTTGGAGGAAACATCTAGAGGGGACCCAGCTACTTCTACTCACTCTGGAGCCAGTTCCGATGAAATAAGAAAACACAAAAGCCACTCGGATTTTGTGCGCCAGACTTAGCCAACATGAACCATCTTGTGCTCAAATCCCGGAAGAAGATTCCCTTTTTGAGTGTATGAAGCTGCTGCTAGGCTCAATTTTTCTTGGAAACAGAAAATGCTGCTTCACCCTCCTAAGAAAGATGGCTTTTCACAGGGCATTGCTTATGATAAATGTGGAAAATGTGGAAATAGTACCCATTTAATTATTTCTATAACTTCTTAACTGAATTTATTACAGATTATGAAAAATCCATATACATAGCTGGGTTTTGTCTGCCTAATATATAATTACAATTTCTCTCTCTTCCTCAAATACATATTAATGGATGGATACACCCAAGAATAAACAAACATGCATTTAAAAAAGCTTTTTCTTCTCATCATTGTGGGATTAAAAACAAAATGCTTTGTGATGGTCAATCTTTGTCAACTTGGTTGGATTAGCTCTGTCTGGGAGGTGAGTTGAAACCTGCACATATATCTGTGAGAACCTTTCTAAAGACACTTAAGTGTCATGAAGGTGCTAGACTGTTTAGTGCTAGCCTACAGGAAGAGTCACAACGTAAATCATCATGGACGAGGAAGGAGCTCATGAGGCTCAACCCTAAATAAGAAGTTGCTTGCAGATGACAGCTGCTGGGAGAGGGGAAGTCATTTGTTCATGGGGGTGTGGCCCCTGGTATACTCCAGAGGTCAGATATACATCTACACATAGCTAGGCAACAGTAATTGAACTTACTGTGTTATTGAAAATAAGTGAAGAAGGCAAGAAGCCAGAAAGGTGGTGTCTTAGAGAAGGGGGTGAGGTGGGAGAGAGTAAGGGGGTGGCTATGGCCATAATGTATTGTATACATGTATGAAATTCTCAGTGAATAAGCAAAAAATGCCATTAAAAACTGAATAAATTATTGAGAGACGGTCAAGTTTAGAATATAGGTCCTGGCTGGGGGGAGTGGGTCATGGTTGGTGCCTGAAGCCGGGAGGTGAGAAGGTGCAGAGGCAAGAGCAGAGTTCACCAAGAGATTACAGTCGTCAGCTGACAAGTGATGTAAGGGGGCAAATAGCTAGATACGGAGATCTGAGGCCCATTGTTGTTAATATTAATTGTCAACCTGACAGAATCTAGGCCCACCTAGAAGATAGAGCTCTGAGCATGTCTGTGATGGGGTTAACTGGGGTAGAAGGACCCATCCTAAAATGTAGGTGGCACCTTCTCGACATAGAAGAGGAAAGCCAGATGAACACTGAGTTTACGTCTCTGCTTCCTGACTATGAAAACAATGTGTCCAGGTGCCTCACCTTTTCCTGCCCTGAATTCTCCAAGATGGACTGTTCTTTCCCAGTATGAGGAAACATAATCCCTTTCTTAAGCTTCCTTCGGTTGCCAGATGCTTTGTCGGACCAACGAGAAAAGTTACTAATGGAAGGCCCAGAAGAAAACTCAACAGCTATCTAAAAGTGAGAGGTATTGGGTCTGAGGCTGGCTTAAGGGAGAAAATAGAGCTTCAGAGAAGGCAAATCCATTAAGGCCATCCTAGAAACATCCAGATGAGCACATTAGCTTGGTTTTCCTGAATGAAACCCTTTCTACAGAGTGCTGACACTTAGCCCTGGAAAGTCCATAGTGACCAGGGGATGTCCAGGAAGAAACAATATTCATAAAAAAACCATCATATCCTTTCCTACAGATGTGAATCAGGAACCAATTTAAGGCCTGAGAATGTCAGGGCACACTTACCACCTTAGATTAAAACACAACGCTGTGTTTAGAGAGAACAATGATTACAGAATAGCCAACTTCAGCCTACAATATTTCAAATAACATTAACTACCCGTAACATAGGTGGTACTATCCCATGGACTGGGGTTCCTAACTGCATAAAAAGGGGGAAATCAAGCTATGTACCAGCATGCCTCTTTCTCTGCTGACTGCAGAGCAGGATGACCAGTGGCCTTGATTTTCTGAACTCCCTCACAGCAAATACAACCATATTCCTATTGTCTCGGGACCTAATCTTTACATTTGCATACCACATTCATCAGATAAAGAAGAAAAGATGGTGTTCCCTGAGCATTCTGAGTCTAAAATGCTCACCATTAGGATTGCTCTCGGTGAATCCTCTCAAGAAATACCTCTAGAGGGGATTCCAGCTAGAGAACTATTTTTAAAGGAGACATTGTCTTAGTAAGGGTTTTACTGCTGTGATCAGACACCATGACGAAGGCAAGTCTTAGAAGGACAATATTTAATAGGGCCTGGCTTAAACAGGTTAAGAGGTTCAGTCCATTATCAAGGCAGGAGCATGGCAGCATCCAGGCAGGTATAGTGCAGGAAGGAGCTGAGAGTTCTACATCTTTATCTGAAGACTCCTAGCAGAATACTGGCTTCCAGGCAGCTAGAATGAGGGTCTTAAAGCCCATACCGTCAGTGACATCATACCTTCTAATAGTGCCACTCCCTGGACTGAGCATATACAAACCGTCTCACACAGAATTTTAGAGAATGAAGGTAATTGCCCAAGAATGTGAACCCAGTAAATGGCTGAATCGTAAGCAATACCAGTGAACTGGCTTTCAAGTCCCAGTTCTTCAATACTCAGACACAGCATCTCCTGAACACTCTCCTAGTTAGACATTTAGATCTCCCTCTCGGCCAACTGTTGTGTGCCTCACAGTGCACACCTGCACACACACTCACAAATCAAATGCCTGGAATCAAATCAACAATACACAGCTAATATAGCAGAGTATAGCATAAAGCCTCTGAGGTAGCCATGAGTCATTTCAAGGGATTTGGGGATTCAGTGCACATCTCAAAATCTGCAGGAAGGTGGCAGCTGGTGACTGGGAAGGTTTCTGATGACGCTAACTTGGCTTGATTGGGTAGGAGGGGAAAACCCACACAGTAGACACAAAGGAACTCCAGATGGATTCCAGGGCAGGCAGCAAGGAGGCAGATTGGTGGCCGGTGAAAATGAAATCCAAAAGGGAGAAATTGTGTGTGAGAGAAAAGCATGTAGTTGGCTTCCAGGTGCAGCAGCTTAGACTTCATTATGTTTCATCTGATTGGTAGAGTCACGGCATCTCCCTGTCGCTGGATCGCAGAGTGATTGCCGGAGAATAAACATCATAGGAAGAGAGCTTTCCCCTTGTAAGTCATGTCTGTCAACAGCGGGGCTCTACACTGACCAAATGTTGTATGGAGGAAATAGTTCAGAGCATTTCTGGAGTTGCTTTGATGGTGTTCTTCACCGTGAAAAACCAATTTTCAGAAAGCAAACAGGGTGCTTGGCAGAACTCGAAAGGAAGAAAATCCTGACACCGTGCTGAAGAACTACATTTGCCACCGCTCTCCTGCCCTAGAACCAGGAGAGAAGCGGTCTTGGATGTCAGCAAATAATCTTTTCAATTCAATTAATCTTGCAATATGTAGACCAGGATTCCCACTCCCTCCCGCTGGTCTCTTTCTTCACCTTAAATATCAATTTCTGATAAGATATCATTCAGAAAAGTAGAGCACAGGGTATGTTCATACAATTAACTTGCATATGGTGATAAAATATTTGAGATTATTGCAAATTAAAGGTACAGTAAAACATTGTTTTCATATGAGCAGGAGCTGAGGGTGTGTAGAACAGTTCTGGTTTCTGTCTAGGTCATTTTATGAAGCAAGAACTGGGGACCAAGGAAGAAATGGCCAGTAAACAAAATATACAAAAGGAGAATTTTCTTCTGTAATAGGTATAATCAGGTCATGACATTTAATGTCCCTGGAGGTCAGAGACTCAGATACTGTGGCTACAGTTTTAAAAGAATTTGAATGATTTTAAGATCCACAGAAATATTAGACAGGAATGGTCAAACTCAGTGCCAAGATGGGCACATGTGACCTTAGAAATCTGGAAAGAGTTTGTGAGACTCCTCTCTGCTCCACTTCAACCTAGAACCATGACAAGCTTTGAGTGGTGTCAGACCCCAGCATTGTTCATCCACCATCTTCAACAGTTTTGAAGGCAGACTGCATCAACTTAATCAGAGATACGACGTGGCCTGTGTGTATGTCCATGCACATATGTGTGTGCACATGTGTATGTACATGTGTATGTGTGTTTGCATTCTTGTATGTAAATGTGCATGTGCTTTTGCAATGGCATGCATGTGGAGATCAAAGAACAATCTCAGGTATCTGTCCTCACCTTCTAAGATAAGATCTTTCATGGTTTCCTGTGGTATACACTGGGCTAGCTGGTAGGAGAGCTTCCAGGGACTCTTCCATCTCTGGCTCTCATCACACTGTAGGACTGGAATTACAAGTCAGTGATACCCTGTTGTATCCAGATACGTGTGTCAGAACTCAGACCTTCACACTCATCTGGCAAGTATTTTACTTATTATCCATTCATATCCCCCAGTGCAAGAATATATTTCTTTTGAGTGTCTATCTTTTGAGATTTGGATTTCAGCTAAGGAATCTTTGGGAAAATAAATATCATTACTCCCTTGGCTTTGGTGGATATGAAAAAATTAAGTTAGCCTATGTTGCCCATCATAGTGGTAGCATTACCAAACCTTCAAAGACTAACATATACTGCTTCTTGTGAAGTCTGAGGGCCCAGTGATGTGCTCTGACCTAGAGGTGCAGTTGCCGCATCTCTATAGGTTCTGCATGTTTAGGAGTAGCGTCAGCTGAGACCACCTGGCTCTTTTCCATGCAGCATCTCTTCCTGCAAGGACTAGCCCAATTCATTCTTATAGCGGTGGCAAGTTCCGGAAGAGGAAACACAATAAGTATTGCACCTGAGGCCCAGATCTGAAATGCTCTACCACCTTTTCTAAGCCAAGCAAACCTCACAGCCAGGCCAGATTTTAAAGGGGGTAGAGAGATTTCACATCTTGGGGAAGAGCCACAAGGAAGGCAGAAAGCAGGGTTAGAGTCATGGTGAAAAGGTGACTGTAAACTTACGTGGTCTTCTTTACACAATTAACAAAAACAGTGATGAAGGCTATTCAGTTGGAAATTGAGTCCAAGAACCTGCAACACACCAGTTTCTAAATTTCTCCAGGTATTAGTGTGGGTCCAGGGTCCAGAAAAGTGAGCCAGGGCGTGAGAGTCTGATTCACTGACATAATCAAACTATTCACTACACAGTGGGAAGGGAAGGAAGCTGAGCATATGCCCTGCTCAGAGGCCGAGTCTCTGACACTGTTCTACCAGCAGGAGGGCTTTCTCCTGGTTGTAGATGAATGCAAAATTGTCTCAGCACTGATAGCATTTGCTGTCTGCACAAACAGCTTTCTGGTGTATTGATCGGGTTTGGTTTATGTCTATTAAATAATCTCACTTAAAGAATTAACCTATACAATACACTCTGAAACAGAAAAATACATCATGCACACACAATTATCCAGTCAGCTAAAAGTTAACAAGATTTGAAATAAGACTCACTATATCACTGTTTTAAACTCCCAGAAATAATATTATAAAGTAATCTAGAATAATAAATACCCCTTGTGGCATCATGAAATACGTTAACGGGTACATGTACAAAGGACTAGAAGTATTTTCACCCAGAGGTAAAATAGGATAATTCATTTTCTCCCATCCCCATCCTAAATTAATAAAGAATAATTCAAGATGCATTAGTTAGGTTGTGAAGATGTTTAAAGATCTACCTGGCGCAACAGCTGATTTTCATCTAAAATTAATCCAGTATTATTTAGACCTTTCCAAACCAAAACCTTTTTTCTTAAAATCTGAGCTGACACCATAATATTCTGATAATAAACTCATTCACATATGTTTATAACAAGTAATATGTGAAGCGCTTTAATGAAAGTCACACAATATAATCTTCATTGCAACCCATGAGGTGAACAATATTGCTTCATTTAAAAGTGATTAAACAATGTATATGTGATCATACTACAGCTAAGTAGGAGGATGGGGCGTCTATCTGAAATCACAGGAAGCAATCCTTTTGCTCCTCTACATCGATTTCAGTGCCTGTGCTAAAGACCAAACCCACTGCAGTCATAAAAACAAAGCTATGTGCCTCACGATGGAACTGCAAGTTCCCTAGTATCGCTGTCATTAAGAAAGCTCTCAAGTCTCTGCCATCTGAACACTTAGACTCTTGTCAATTTACATCCCCTTTCTTTTGGGGTCCAAAGGGGGTTAAGGGATCACACCTGACCACAGAAGGGAGAGAAATCACATGTAAATTAACTACTTGAAAAGAAAACAGTAGGCAGAGTCCTCTGTCCCATTGCCCAGGGATCAGCACTATTAATATAGTGAGTGTTCTGGAGTGACAAACTGCCCACGAACTCTGCCTGCCTGTGAGAGACATGCATGATAGAAACAAGGCTTTGCTGATATGAGCCTCTGAGACTTGGGAGTGGTTGGTTACACATGTCACATCTTGATTGACATACGTGATGCTCAGAAATTGTTCATCTCCAAATGAAGACTCACCACCAAACCCATACATTACCAAAGCGGTAGGAATGCCTGTTAGCATTCCGATACTCTGATGAAACATGGAGACAACATCTAAGGTAAGCGGATCCTTTGGGTTCACAGTTTCAGTCTATGTGATGGATGGGCTATGTGTTCTGGAGCCTGTGAGGTGGAGTGGGTATATTGCTACAAAGCTGCTCTCTCCTGACAGCCAGGAAGCAGGCAGAGAGAGAGAAGATGGGGTTCTGAGCTACCAGCATTCCCTCCCAGGACACAGTCAATCTCTTTCCACTAGGTTCTGCCTCCCGAAGATTCCATCACTTCCTAAGAGCTCCACAGACTGACAGCCGGTACTTTAGCATATGGGCCTTTAGGGAATGTATAAGATCCAAACTGTAACTGTAATCCCAGCACTTGGTACAGTGAGTTAGTAACACCACAAATTCCAGGCTAGCTAGGGACACACAGCAAGAACACATCTCAAAATCAAAGAAAAACTACAAAGGACCCAAACCACAAGACAAAGTAAGCTTAACACTCCAACAGAATACAGAAGCGGCCTCATTACACTTGCCCAGATAAGTTCACCCTGGTATGAGTCAATAGACATTTCAGGTAGTTAAAACATCAGTTAAATATATTTCTTACATTATCAGTGGTGGGGGTCTCTTTATCAATATTTTTGAGCTTCTAATTTATCAAGAAACAATTTGTGACTCTGCCATGTAGACTCACAACCTCACTAACTAGGTCATACCTACTGCCTGGAAACCCACCAAGTGGATGCTCTAACACCCAAACTCTTGGAGAGATGAGCGTATGTGCTGTAGCATTAGTGAATTTGTGGAGGATGACTTTAGCTTTGGCTTTGGTGTTTTGTTTGTGTTTCAGAGACATTCTTGCTATGTTACACGGCCCTTGTCAACCTAGAACTCACTGTGTAGACCAGGCTTGGATTCAGACTTTCAATAATTTCTGGCATGCACTACCATGCTCAGCTATTGAATGATTATAAAAAACAATAAAACAAAAATCACTCGCTCTCCATTTCCAAACATTGTTTTAGAGACTGCTTATCCAATTACTGTGGTTGCCCAGATACTCAGAAAGCCACTTCTAAATAAACTCTCGATTGTTTATTTTATGTGTATGAGTGTTTTGTCTATAAGCATGTGTGTATGTATGTGTACCACATGTGTTTATATTGCCTTTGAAGATCATAAGAAGCATCATATGCCCTGGAGCTGGAGTTACAGATGGTTATTAACCATCATATGGGTGCTGGGAATCATGGGTTCTCTGGAAGAGCAACCAGTGTGCTTAACTACTGAGCAATCCGTCCAACCTCACACTTCTGATGTTGAGAGAGCAAGAGAGAGAGAGAGAGAGCAAGAGAGAGAGAGAGAGAGAGAGAGAGAGAGCAAGAGAGAGAGAGAGCAAGAGAGAGAGAGAGAGCAAGAGAGAGAGAGAGAGAGAGAGAGAGAGAGAGAGAGAAGAGAGCAAGAGAGGGGGGAGGGAGAAGGTGAGGGAGAGTGGGAGGGGAGGTGAAGAGGGAGGGGAGAGAACTGACTTTTTGGTTTGTCTCTGATACAAACTTTAAAATTACCCAATCAAAATGAAAGTTTTCATAATTGCTTAATAAAACTAATACAAGAAACCCTTTAAGAATAATGCAGGGTGGGATCAACCAGACATGTTAAAGAGAACAAACCTTTGGTGATTAAGTGGATAGTCTCGATGCTACAGGGTCACACACATATCCCTCATCAAATATTGGCTCTATTTTCTTTATCAAGCCATACTTAACCAATAGTTCACTAATTCCTAATGGGAAAATTAATATTAATACAGAAATACCTATGATTTACGGGCTATGGTGAAGAAAACCATTCTTAGACTGTACTGCACACATCTTTTACTTGCTAGCAGAAATCTGACCTCCTAAGGAAATCTTTATAGTCTTAACAATACAACTTTGGGGCTGGGGCTGGAGAGATGGCTCAGTGGTTAAAATCACTGGCAACTGCCTGTTACTTTAATACAAGATTTGATGCTTCTGGCCTTTGTGGGCACTGGCATGCATGTGCGCATACCCACACAGAGATGCATAATTAAAACTTAAAAATTCAATCTTTAGAAAATTACAGTTCTGAGAGTACTGAGTACACAGAATAGGTAAATTTGAGCAGTGAAGCTAAGACTAACAATTGCTGCCTGTGCTCCGGAGCCCAGACTGAGCAAAAAGAACAAACACAATTTAGGTAGAAAGGACCTTGGCATAACTTACCCCTGTGTGAGCTGTTACACACATCGGCCTGGATTTTAAAATTGGCATGCATACACAGGCTGAGAACACATATACTATGAACATGTATCTATCCTATTTTCTCAATTTGCGAAAGGTCTCCTGACCTTTGCATCCAACAATCCATCATAGACTGAGCCAACTAGAAACCAATATCATGGCCCCAGAAGAGTATTTGGAACTAAATGTTACAAGTGTTGCTATTGGTTGATTCATTCTTCCAGTTCCAGGTTGGGGAATCAAGTCCTGGGTATCACACAGGCTAGGCAAGCATTCGACCACTGAGCTATACCCCAGCCTGGCTAGGAACCTATTGGCATCCCTTTATTCTGTGTCTATAGTATACTTAAATGACTACTTTATCAATTGTTTAGGATGCTTGCACAGCTCCATGACAGCTCATTACAAACCCAACACATTCTTTCCACAAAAGAATGGCTGAAGAAAACATTGAAACCTATTCAACATTTTATACAAAAATTTTGAAGGAGCTTAAATCTCATCCCAACTAAATTTTCAACATGCCTTATCTAGCAAAGCTCCACTCAAAAATAAAAAAAAAATGTATGTTAGATATAAAATACTGAAATTATGTAAATGCACAGGAAGTGAGAGGGATGCCAGGATACTGGATGCAGGAATGCCAGTTGCTATGGTCCAGTGTGTGGTTACCAGTCTGCAGATGTCCTTGACCTGTCTGCCAGGACTCCAGAGCCTGTGCCTTTAAGCTGAGTCAGCTGCAGTTGCACGAAGAACTTGTGTGGAATGTGAAGTGTTATGGGAGTCTGTCTGGTCAGGCCTGCGCCAGGGCCTCGGTGGCTCTGTTTGTGGGCAGGCAGCATGCTCACATTTCTGTTACTTTATCCTGATGCAAGTTGCCATGGAGACTGGCATGAAGATGGCAGTCAGCCAGGCAGAGTTCTAAGTTGAAGAAAGCATGCACACACACACACAACACACACACACACACACACACACACACACACACTTGTTCTTTAACCTAGTCCCCAAATAAAACATCCTTGATTTCAAAAGTTATATAATCAACTTTTTAAAAATGGGCTATGTATCATTGCCTATTTGGACAAATGGTTAAACTGCTGTTTCTTTTATAACTTGTCAACAAACCAAACCAAAATAAACCAAACCAAACAAACAAACAAACCAACCTCCCTATCATCAGACAAATATCAGTTAGTGACTTCACCTATTAAAGGCTATCCCACACAGCCTAGAGGACCAACAAGAAGGCAAATGATGGCAGGTCCTGTTTGCTTGGGAGAAAGATACAGCTTACAAAGAAAGGAAAGTGGTCCTGTCTGTGAGGACTTCCTATATTAAAGACAAACGTGACCTGGTCAGGCATGGTGACTCACACTTGTAATCCCAGCACTCAAAAGGTTGAGGCAGGAGGATTCCTGTGGGCTTTAAATCAGTGTGTGGTACATAGGATGCTTCAAATACAGAAGACAGGGAAGCAAGAGCAAAGCAGGACAACACGACGGACCAATAAATACGTTATAAAGTGATACGGAGTTTATTCTATTTGTACATAGAAGTGTAAAGCATGAGATAAGCTTTGCAGATTTTTGCTGCTGGTTTTTTTTTTCAAAGCAGTTAAATTGGTTTTATTTTTCTTTGGAATCCTCAAAGACCTTAAATTTAATCCAGTATTTGGTGTTCAGAACACTTTCCACTATGGCATTCAAATTCAGGCATTTTGTCAAAAGTGGTGATAGACTGCTGAAGTATGCCTCATATGAGGGAAATTCAGGAAAATCAGAATCCCTGGTAGTTCCCCCAAACCACATCGAAGACATACATAAGGTCACTGTGAATTTCACTAAGTGCTTGTTTAAAAATGAATTTCTGTAGAACATATATACTTGATAAAACAACTCATGTTATCTATCCAGAATGGAAAATATGCAGAAAGCAATCTTTATCATCTGAACTTTGAGAAAGAAGACAATGAGAATATAGTCTCCAAGCAAAGCACAAAATACTTGTAAGACTAGCCTTTCTATTATGATTCCTGTTTTGACTGGAAAATGACTCCTAACCAAGTCATTCTCTGGGCTCTACTTGTGTGTGAATAAGTGTACACACATGAGCACACTCACGTGCAAATGTACTACAAACACACCCTCCACATACAACACACCACCACCACCACCATCCCCACACACCACCCATCCCACACACCACCATCACCACCACCACCACACCACCACATCACCACCACCATCACCACACCATCACACCACACACCACCACATCACCACCACCATCACCACCACCACACCACCACATCACCACCACCTACCACCACCATCACCACCACCACCACCATCACCACCACCACCACCATCCACCACCACCACCACCACCACCATCACACCACCACCATCACCACCACCATCACCACCATCCATCCACCACCATCACCACCACCACCACCATCACCACCACCACCACCATCACCACCATCACCAAGTATACGTGTGATCTTTTATAATCCCTGCAATGGCAAGATGCATGCAGGTGGACCTGGAGATTCCTTGGCTAGCAAGCCTTGTCTTCTTATTGAATTCCAGGCCAGTGAGACTCAGGAGGACAAGGCGGAGGGGAAGGAGGAAGGGAAGGGAAAGGAAAAGGAGGAGGGGAAGGGGTGGAAGTAGATGGTGCTAGAGGTACAACAGCTGGGTTTGTTCTCTAGACTCCACAAAAATGCACACATACATGCAGACATGCACATGCAAATACACATACAAACTCTAACCTGGGTTGTTACTACAGAATATAGAATACAGAATAAATATTCAGCCTATGCACTAACCATCTTCAATGGTATTTGAGCATCACTGAATTTAGCTTACAACTCATCAACTGTCCTTCAATGATGTGTTAGTGAAAGGACTTCAAAGATTAATTGAAACATCACTTCCATTACCTGTCTCCTCACCCTCGCCCCCACCCCCAGGCTCTAACCTTTGATGTGACTTTAAGCAACCATGAAAATGAGAATTCATGACAAGGGCTGTGTGATTTTTAACTTTTCATGCCTGCACGTCCCCACTGGATCATTAGGCTTTAAAAGATTCGCCCGTGCAAAACATATGAAGTTGGTCAAATGAAGAGCTAGTCTGGGGCAGGAAAACAACAGAGAGGCGAAAACAGTCATTTTCCTTCAGAGCTGAAATTGCACGGAGGATAATTTTCCTCCAGTGGCATTCAGCAAAGGGGAAATTTTATCTCAAGCATTTTATCGCAGATGATTTGGTTTAAGTAAGAGCGATTTCATCCGTGGGACTCCTAAGACTGACGTTGTCCCTGGCAGGCTTGTACCTATGCAGGATGTTCAGAGGACTCAACTGGGATTTCGGTGTATGTAACTCTTTCACAATTCCATACATTTATATAAAGAATTTTAGCCATTTCTCCTCCTGTTGCCTCCCATCATCTACATCCCTCCCTGTTTCTGCTCAACAAGTCCTTTCTTCTTCCCTTTGTTGTGTGTGTGCCTCACTGGGTCTCCTCAGTTCCTCGTGTGAGTGTGGGTATGTGGTGGGGAGTTACTCAGTGGAGCAAAGGAAACCCACCTATGGCAACGCCACTGAAGAAGGCCACAGTCCTTCCTTAACACATGTTCACTGCCCACATTCTGCTGAGAGGGGCATGACCTGATGGGCCCAATGTCTCACAGATGTTCTTGTGATCTCCCTCTACCTGATCCTTGCTTTCACTTTTCAGATGCCCAGAACACCTATGTCTAATGGTAGCTTACTCTCCCCCTCTTTATAACCCAACTGGAGTCCATTCTATCATCTTTCTCCTGCTAATGAAACTCTTGTCTGTCCAGAACTTGCCTCCTGCAGAGCCTGCTGCATGTCTAACACGGTCTAAATGTTGATAATCTGATATAAATGCGGTTAATGGCTAAGAGTAATTGGTTGACTGCTAATCTGGGATGACAGAGATGCAGGATGAACAGTCCAGAGGACTCACAACACCTTTCAGGGACCTGTGAAGACATTCTTATGTTTTTAAGTAGAGGAAAGAAATTGAGCATTTACGTCACAAAATGTTTTGGTGCATAACAGTAAAATCTGTCAATTTTTCTCTTTTCATTTTCATATGTGTATGTTCATGTACGTGTGTGCACACATCAAGGCCCAAAGAGATCAGCAATCATCTTTAATTGTAGTACATCCACCATATTCAACAAGACAGGGTGTCTCAGTTAAACCCAGCGTTCACCAGACTTCAGCCATATGGCTAGTCTGATGAGCTAGCTTGTTCTGGGGTTCCTTTGTCTCCTGCCTTCCAAGGTTGGGATTAAAGGTAGGCTGTCTGCCCTCCTGGCCATTGCTTAGGCTCTTGTGATAACCATGGTACACATACTTTCTCAGTAAACATGTTAACCTCCGAGCCGTTCCCAAGCCTGGTATTTGTTGTTCTAACAACAGAATCATAAAATATAATTTTTACTGATTTCATTTGAGAACTATGCCTAAGAAGACAAAAGTGCTCAGGGCCCAGGACATTTCAGTGCAGAATGCTCTGTGTAGTATGTAGTGACTGGGACCTTGGACTGATCAGGAATATGTTTATTGATCTTCTCTTCTTTCTTCCACTCATGTCTAATACATTTTGGATTATTTCTGTGTGATGAATTTCTTTCAGAATAGAAATCAAAAGCTATGTTTTTGGAGGGATGTGTGGTGTGTGTGTGTGTGTGTGTGTGTGTATAGTATTTGTATGGTCTATGTACATGCATGTATACAAGTGTGCAGTCTGTGCACACATATGCAGTAGTCAGAGTGTCCTGCTTTGTTGTTTTCTGTCGTAGTCACTTGAGATATTGTCTATCACTGACCCTACGGATGGCTGTTTGCTAACAACTCACATTAATCCCCTTGTCTTCAACCCCCACAATTCTATGACTACAAGTATATACGTGGTTGTGATTGTGTCCTGTGTTTTGTGGGGTGTAGGGAACCAAATTCAGGCCCTATCTTTGAACAGCAAGTGCTCATACCCACAGAGCCATCTTCCTAGGCAGAGAGGTATTTTTCAATATTGATTAGCAAATAATCAAAATGATTTGTAGTTGAAACAGCCAAAATAAAACCAGGTATCATGAACTTTAGGCAAAAGTGGATGTCTTCTTTTTGCAGTGTAGCTCAGTGGCATGGTGTCTTTGTGGCCAGACATTAGTGTCTGACTTGTCAGCCGAGGAAGAGGTCCTGATGGTGAGTTTCCTCTCATGTGGAGGGCAAGGAGAAGCCCTTGTTCACACGAATATGCATTCAAGGGCTCAGACACCCATCTTTACATAAAAGGGAGATTAAAGTGCAAAGGTACATTGTATTCCATTGGTCTGACAGCTTCCTAGATTCGCCTAAACAGCTACAGCATCAAAGTTCATCTGAGTTCAGATAAGAAAAGGACATGCTGAGGGATTGATTGGTTGGTCGGTGCCCAAAGAAATACCATCTGTGCACTGACTCTGATGCTCACTTAAATATCCTTTATACACTATACAGTGAGCAAAAGATGGAAGTCATGTGGAAAGCTCTCAATTTGAAGAAAAATATTAAGTTGCATTTAAAAGTATGTAGCCAATTTCAAAAGTAGTCAACTCAGAAGTTTTATCCCAAAGACTTTTTGCCTGTATATACATAATGTGTATACAGGTGTGTGTGTGTGTGTGTGTGTGTGTGTGTGTGTGTGTGTGTGTGTAGAGAGAGTCAGTCTCTCTCTCTCTCTCTCTCTCTCTCTCTCTCTCTCTCTCTCCTCCTCTCTCTCTCTCTCTCTCTCTCTCTCTCTCTCTCTCTCTTCTCTGTTCCATAGGTCAATATTAGGTGTCTTCCTCGATCACTCTCTGTCTTATTTTTAAAGGCAGGGTCTCTCACTGAACACAGAATTCACCAATTCAACTAGACTGTGTGGCCAGCAAAGCCCAATGGTCTACCTGCATTTGCCTTTCCAGCATGAGACTACAAATACAGTCACACTGGCTGGATTTTATCCTTGTGTGGCAAGCATTTACTTCCTACAATACTTCCTTAGTTCTAGCACAAGCTTCCTGCCAGGGTCCTTGTGCAGCCAAGGGGACCCACAGAACGTGGCACCAGGCTCTGAGTACAGAGCTCACCCTAGTCAGTGTCCCAGTGCTTCTGAGGTTGTCCTTTGAAATCTCACTCGGCTGAGCATGTAGTTTGGGTTTTTACGGGAACATCTGGAAACATCAACATATGAAAGCTTGGTAAGTAACATGGGAGAGCATTGTTTCTCCATGATGAGCAATAGAGGCATAGAGCAGTGGGCTGCTATAGTCTTTTGTAGAAAATATCAAGGCTAAAACCTGGTTTTTAATCTGATGTCCTTAATATTTCACTCTACTAACACTTTAAAAATATTCCTTGGTGTGAAACTCGATGCCTTCCGCATCCAATCCTGTATCATATCAAAGTGTTTTTAAGCAGAAGAGAAGAAATTTATTTTTTAGACTCAGCTTCCCATTATGGCAGGGCTATAATTTAGATAACACAAGTAATGATTTTGCTTGGTGTTAAATTACTGGGCATAAGCCACGGCTAATTCTGTTTCCTGAGCTGATGTATTTGGGGGCAGGAAAGCAATCTCTTTGTTTTTCCTTTGGTCACAATAAGAGGTGAACATTAATAACTTCAAGGCAGTTAGAGCTTGTAACCCTGTCTCCTTTGTCTAGAGATCTAAAGAACTATTGTGAATCCTCCTCAGAGAGCCTCTATAAGGCAGTGAACTACGATGGCAACTCTGTCACAGGGCGATCCAGACGGGAGTAGGCCTGCAGAGGCAGCCCAAGGGCAGGAAGGTCTTAGGCCAACAAAAATAGCATAAGAATTACCACTTAGGGTTAAGGGTGGGTACAGTGTGCAGCTTGCAAGCATAAGGACTTGTTAGTTAACCTTGAGTGGCAGCATGTGTCTGTAACCCAGTGAACTGGAGAAAGACAAGTAAATCCCTTGGGAAAACATGACCTGGAAATAAGGCAGAGTAATAGAGGCCCTGATGCTAACCCCTAGCCTTCACATGCACATCTATGGGTACTTGAACTTGTATGTATAGAACACACACACACGCACACGCACACGCACACACACCTTAAAACCAGAGTGAAGCATAAGGAGAAGAGGAACTGGCAGCCTGCATTAGAGATGAGACCTCAGAATAGGATGGGCTTGACTTATACACAAATCAAGGAAAATGTCTACGGATCATTTTTCCTCACAATGTTGAGTGTAAGTGGCATGCAGACCAGGACAGTAGAATACGGAGTCACTAGAAAAGGACCAAATGCTTAGAGCATGCACTTTGTTAGTGTGACATATTGTGAGGCACCAAACCACAGACTGTGCTCTAGATGGTCCTGCTGACATGTAAGGTGCCTGGGCCATGAGGCAGATAACAGAGACTCGGTTATGCAATGTCTAGAACTCATGCTATCTGTGCAGGCTCAAAAGATTCTCAGTGGAATGACTGATTGGAAAGGCATTGAACCCCACGGGTCATCAGGGGCCTGGGAAGATGACTCAGTCAGTAAGAGCTTGACACACAAGCGTAGGGGCAAGAGTTCAGATCCCGGCACCAACATGAAAAGCCAGGTAGTATACATCTCTAACTCCAGAGCTAGGGAGGTAGAACAGGAGATTCCGTGGAGCCACATGGCCTAAATTAGTGAGATCTGAGAGTAGAGAGACCCTGCCCTAAAATATAGTGGGAGGAAACCAAGGGAGACACTTGGTGCTGACCTCTGACCTCTACACAAACACTCACACATGTGCAAGTACATTCTCTCTCTTGTATGCACCACACACACAACACATGAACACAAAACCTCCAGTGCTGTACACAAACCCAATGGATTTGCTGTTAAAAGGCTAATGGCATGTGGCCATGAAAGGTGGAATCAAAGCCACACTGTTGTAAAGTCCATTTGAGATTATTTTGGCAACCCTCATTCTAGCTGAATATATGCCGTCTCCACTGTCTCCAGCCCCAGACAGGAATCAACATAACTGTAAAGCTATGTGCAGCAGACTTGCTTAAGGTGCTGGAGAGAGAGACGAGCAGCTAAGAAAATTACAGTTCTTACAGAGGGACTGGGTTAAGGATGCTTATTTCTAGTTCTGGGGAGTGCGATGCCCTCTCTTGGCTTCTGACTGGACCTGCCTGAATAGGCTACATGAAATCACATGCAGACAAGCACAAAAATATGCAGTAGTCGGGTGTCCTGCTTTGTGTTTTCTGTCGTAGTCACTGGAGATATTGTCTTTCACGGGACCTACGGATGGCTTTTTGCTAACAACCACATTAATCCCCTTGTCTTCAACCCCCACAATTCTATGACTAAAAGTATATACGGGGGTTGTGATTGTGTCCTGTGTTTTGTGGGGTGTAGGGAACCAAATTCCAGGCCTATCTTTGACAGCAATGTGCTCATACCCACAGAGCCATCTTCTAGGCCAGAGAGGTATTTTTCAATATTGATTAGCAAATAATCAAAATGATTTGTAGTTGAAACAGCAAAATAAAACCAGGTATCATGAATTTAGGCAAAAGTGGATGTCTTCTTTTTGCAGTGTAGCTCGTGGCATGGTGTCTTTGTGGCCGCCCATTAGGTCGGGACTTGTCAGCGAGGAAGAGGTCCTGATGGGAGTTTCCTCTCATGTGGGGGCAAGGAGAGCCATTGTTCACACGAATATGCTTTCAGGGCTCAGACACCCATCTTACATAAAAGGGAGTTTAAAAGTGCAAAGGTACATTGAATTCCATTGGTCTGCAGCTTCCTAGATTCGCCTAAACAGTTACAGCATAAAGTCATCTGAGTTCAGATAAGAAAAAGGACATGCTGAGGGATTGATTGGTTGGTCGGGCCCAAAGAATACCACTTGCACTGCTCTGATGCTCATTAAATATCCTTTTACACTATACGTTGAGCAAAAGATGGAATCATGTGGAAAGCCCCTCAATTTGAAGTAAAAATATTAAGTTGCATTTAAAAGTATGTACCCAAATTTCAAAAAGTGGGTAACTCAGAATTTTTTATCCCAAAGATTTTTTGCCTGTATTAATAATGTGTATACAGGTGTGTGTGTGTGTGTGTGTGGTGTGTGTGTGTGTGTGTGGTTTTAGAGAGTCGTCTCTCTCTCTCTCTCTCTCTCTCTCTCTCTCTCCCTCTCTCTCTTCTCTACTTCTCTCTCTCTTCTCTCTCTCTGTTCCATAGGTCAATATTAGGTGTCTTCATCAGATCACTCTCTGTCTTATTTTTAAAGGCAGGGGTCTCTCACTGAACACAGAATTCACCAATTCAACTAGACTGTGTGGCCAGCAAAGCCCAATGGTCTACCTGCATTTGCCTTTCCAGCATGAGACTACAAATACAGTCAACACTGGCTGGATTTTTCCTTGTGTGGCAAGCATTTACTTCCTACAATACTTCCTTAGTTCTAGCACAAGCTTCCTGCCAGGGTCCTTGTGCAGCCAAGGGGACCCACAGAACGTGGCACCAGCTCTGAGTACAGAGCTCACCCTAGTCAGTGTCCCAGGTGCTTCTGAGGTTGTCCTTTGAAATCTCACTCGGCTGAGCATGGTAGTTTGGGTTTTTTACGGGAAAACATCTGGAAACATCAACATATGAAAGCTTGGTAAGTAACATGGGAGAGCATTTGTTTCTCCATGATGAGCAATAGAGGCATAGAGCAGTGGGCTGCTTATGTCTTTTTGTAGAAAATATCAAGGCCTAAAACCTGGTTTTTAATCTGATGTCCTTAATATTTCACTCTACTAACACTTTAAAAATATTCCTTGGTGTGAAACTCGATCCCTTTCCCCGCATCCAATCCTGTATCATATCAAGTGTTTTTTAAGCAGAAGAGAAGAAATTTATTTTTAGACTCAGCTTCCCATTATGGCAGGGCATATAATTTAGATAACACAAGTAATGATTTTGCTTGGTGTTTAAATTACTGGGCATAAGCCACGGCTAATTCTGTTTCCTGAGCTATGTATTTGGGGGCAGGAAAGCAATCTATTTGTTTTTCCTTTGGTCACAATAAGAGGTGAACATTAATAACTTCAAGGCAGTTAGAGCTTGTACCCTGTCTCCTTGTATAGAGAATCTAAAGAACTATTGTGAATCCTCCTCAGAGAGCCTCTATAAGGCAGTGAACTACGATGGCAACTCTGTCACAGGCGATCCAGAGGGAGTAGGCCTGCATGAGGCAGCCCAAGGGCAGGAAGGTCTTTAGGCCAAACAAAAATAGCATAAGAATTTTTTACCAACTTAGGTTTAAGGGTGGGTACAGTGTGCAGCTTGCAAGCATAAGGACTTGTTAGTTAACCTTGAGTGGCAGCATGTGTCTGTAACCCAGTGAACTGGTGAAAGACAAGTAAAATCCCTTGGGAAAACATGACCTGGAAATAAGGCAGAGTAATAGAGGCCCGGATGCTAACCCTAGCCTTCACATGCACATCTAATGGGTACTTGAACTTGTATGTATAGAACACACACACACGCACACGCACACGCACACACACCTTAAAACCAGAGTGAAGCATAAGGAGAAGAGGAACTGGCAGCCTGCATTAGAGATGAGACCTCAGAATAGGATGGGCTTGACTTATACACAATCAAGGAAAATGTCTACGGATCATTTTTCCTCACAATGTTGAGTGTAAGTGGCATGCAGACCAGGACAGTAGAATACGGAGTCACTAGAAAAGGACCAAATGCTTAGGCATGCACTTTGTTAGTGTGACATATTGTGAGGCACCAAACCACAGACTGTGCTCTAGATGGTCCTGCTGAAATGTAAGGTGCCCTGGGCCATGAGGCAGATAACAGAGACTCGGTTATGCAATGTCTAGAACTCATGCTATCTGTGGCAGGCTCAAAAGATTCTCAAGTGGAATGACTGATTGAAAGGCATTGAACCCCACGGGTCATCAGGTGGCCTGGGAAGATGACTCAGTCAGTAAGAGCTTGACACACAAGCGTAGGGGCAAGAGTTCAGAACCCGGCACCACATGAAAAGCCAGGTAGTATACATCTCTAACTCCAGAGCTAGGGAGTAGAACAGTGAGATCCGTGGAGCCACATGGCCTAAATTAGTGAGATCTGAGAGTAGAGAGACCCTGCCCTAAATATAGTGGGGGGGGGGGGGAGGATACCAAGGGAGACACTTGGTGGTGACCTCTGACCTCTACACAAACACTCACACATGTGCAAGTACATTCTCTCTCTTGTATGCACACACACACAACACATGAACCAAAACCTCAGTGCTGTACACAAACCCAATGGATTTGCTGTTAAAAGGCTAATGGCATGTGGCCATGAAAGGTGGAATCAAAGCCACACTGTTGTAATAGTCCATTTGAGTATTTTTTGGCAACCCTCATTAGCTGAATATATGCGTCTCCACTGTCTTCCAGCCCCAGACAGGAATCAACATAAACTGTAAGCTATGTGCAGCAGACTTGCTTAAGGTGCTGGAGGAGAGACGAGCAGCTAAGAAAATTACATTTCTTACAGAGGGACTGGGTTAAGGATGCTTATTCTAGTTCTGGGGAGTGCGATGCCCTCTCTTGGCTTCTGACTGGACCTGCCTGAATAGGCTACATGAAATCACAGCAGACAAGCACACACATATGCATAGCTTTAAAAAAAATTACATGAATATCTGTGTTTTGTTTTATGAGGTTGTTTGGTTGTCTGTTTTGAAACAGTGTTTCCCTATGTAGCCCTGGCTATCTTGGAACTCATTCTGTACCAGGCTGGCCTCAAATTCAGAGATCCACCTGCCTTGCCTTCCACGTGCTGGAATTAAAGACATGAGCCATCTTGCCCAGCATACATTTTAAAAGTTTTTTTTTTTTTAAAGAAAGGATTAAGATGAAGAGTCCATCACGAATATCCATGAGAACCTCAGACAGAAAAAAAAACGCGGCTTGTCAGTTTTAAAAGTTAAAAAAATATGTAAAGTCTTACAGTAATCCTACTGAATGTTAGCAGTGATAAAAATAGAAAAAAAATCTGCATTATACCACAAAAAATGAGAAAAAAAGTGAGACATAAGAGACATTTTTATGATTCTATTATCTGAGGAATCAAAGAAGAAATAAGAGCGGGATACTGAGATGGACATCGATAAGGAAAGGTGCTTGCTCCCAAGCCGATGACCTGAGTACAATCCCTGGGACCACTTGAATGGAAGAAATATTTTAAAACTCCATGCCAATGTGGCCTCGTCAAAAATAAATGAATTACCTTTTTTGTAAAACAAAAGGAAGAGATAAAAAGTGTCCAGTTATTTCTTTGTACTCGTTTTAGATAGTATAAGTGGGTAAGAGGGAAGGGGGCTCTGGCACTAATGACATTTTACTTTCTTGATCTGGGTGTGTGCACTTGGGATATGAATACTGAGACATCAAAATGTAGTTACAGTCTGTGAACTTCTATACACTTAGAGACCGTCACTAAGTACATTTTACCTCAAAATAATATCAATGAATAGTACAGGGTGGAAGACTGATTATTAAAAAATCTGAAAGGCTGCCTACACAAAGATGGACATCTCCAGTCAAGTACAAGTGCAATTTGGCCCAGTACTGGAGACCCCAATGTCCCCACAAGGCAGTGAACACTCTTGTCAATCTTTCTTTGTCTCTCATTCTCTGTGCATCAGTGAGCTGGTAGCTTGGCCTCTGTTTCCCAATCTTCTCATCTGTAAAACTGTAATATCTTGGAAGGTCTTTGGAAAATTAAATGAAAGTGGAAATGTGTCTTAAGTAACTCACTGGAACAATTCTTAGCATGAAGCTTACCGTCAACAAGTGTGCTTCTTTGTGACTGTCTGACTAAGGACATGATGGTGAACATTAAGACAGAGCATCTCCGTTTTCACTTGGGAACACCACTGGTATCGTTTTCTTCTGTTCTGCTACAAGAATCAGAAGTCTTCTGTGGTTGCCACAGTGGGGGAGCCCGGAGTACCCAGGGACTTGGTCTCATTAAATAGCTGGACTATGGAGGACCATGTCAACATCCCAGACAGTGTCCAAAGGGCAGGGTGAAGATGGAATGTGACCACAGGTTAGAAGGGTGTGCTGGATGTGAAGAATCAGGATGACGGGTTATGGAGAGGAAGAGCAGGTGAAGTTTAAGTTTCCATATCTCCTCGGGACCTTGAAACCACATCACCAGAGAAAAGGCCTTCTCTCTGGTCCCACAGTAAAAGATTAGCAGCTCATAGGTAGGCCAAGAAAACATCACATCTAAGCTCTTTTTGGAAATGGATGACCTCATAAGAAAGCAACAGGATTTTGGAAAGCATGACTTCCCAAAATGACTTGCTGTTGAATTTTGGGAAATTATCAATTGTTTTTTTGTGGTTTTCATCATAAAAAATTTTTTTGGAAAAAGAAAATATTAGGAAACTTTATTCAAATGGTAGAGCCAGTCAAAATAGAAGTGACTACAGAGGGCCAGGATGAGGAGCTACAAGACGGAGCTGACATCTGACTTGTAGGTGATGGCGACAAAGGGTCTCAGGCAGGGCTCGTCTAAGGGGTCTTCAAGAGAGTGAAACCAAAATGATGAGACTGTCAATGGACTTGGTGCAGCCACATGCTGCCCCACCATGAAGGGTCGTGGGCTTGTGAAAATTAGGAAATCAGCATCCCAGAGTTCTTAGCTCCTGAGAAATTATTAAAAATCAAACACTGCCACAAGAGTTCAGTGAGCTGAGTGAGGACCAAGGTCTAACTCTGATAGTTGCTATGATACAGCAGTCCAGGTACAGTGGACAGCATCGGGACCAGAGAAAAGCTGGATCAGAAGGCCACATGGGATAGAGGGGAGTAACAAATACTAGCATCTGACTCTGGGTACCCCAGTGCAGACTGGACGGGAGTGTACACGTATGCAGGTACATGGACAGGGTGGTTTAAGGACAGCAGCAGACTTTCCCACTGGTCCCATCCAGCCACTATCTGGCTGCTGCTCTTAGTTCTCCTCACTTGTTCAGGCAACCACACCAGTAATTTCACAGCCGACTGGGTCGCTTGGTCCTCAAGTTCCTCTTCCTTGGGGTTGTCTTTATGTGCAGACACACCGAGCTGTGCACTCTAGCTAATGAGCCAAAATATATTGCACCTATTATCTTTGTCTTCGTTCACTAACCAGTCATTCAGTTGGAAAAGTGTGACCAAAGCGTCTAACACAATTTGGCCTTTACAAACCAAACTGTTTATTGATAAGTTCTGTTACTCCCTTGACAGGGATAGATTTTTTTTTCCTGTCCAATTTGGGTTCCAGATACTTCATAAAATTGAAACTAGATTCATTGCTTGATAATTGCCAAGAACACAAACATGGCTGAAAGATGAGGGAGAGAGAAGCAAAGGGAGAGACAGAGAGACAGAAAGAGGAGAGAAAGAGGGAGGTAAGGAGGGAGGGAGGGAGGGAGAGAGAGGAAAGAGAGAGAGAAGAGAGAGAGAGAGAGAGAGAGGAGAGAGAGAGAAGTGAGAGGAGAAGGGATAGAAGAGGGAAGGAGGGAGGGAGGAAAGAAGGGAGGGAGGGAGGGAAAAAGGAGGGGAGAGGAAGGAAGGGAGGGGGGGAGAGAAGAGAGAATATGTGAAAATGCATTTACCATTTCTTTCCTTCGTATCTTGTTTAACATATAATGGAAATCAATTGTAAAACTTTTTTATAGATGATGGTCTTATTTAAAAATAGTTTATTTCTTTTGTGATTTTTATGTGTGTGAGTATTTTCCTGAATGCATGGCATGTGCACCACATGTGCCCAGGGTATAGGGTAGCGAGAGTCAGAGCAGCAAATGCTCTTAACCACAGAACCATCT
Source organism: Mastomys natalensis (assembly GCA_021653895.1). Taxonomy (NCBI): domain Eukaryota; kingdom Metazoa; phylum Chordata; class Mammalia; order Rodentia; family Muridae; genus Mastomys; species Mastomys natalensis. The sequence goes on along the minus strand of JAJTUV010002565.1, from coordinate 69,926 downwards.
CTTCAGTGCCTATGAGACTTCAAACAGACTTTTTAATAATCCTCTTTATTTATTTGAGGTTTAACAATGTATAAACTGCATCTGGAGTATTTCCACCCACCTGTAGAGATCTTAAGACTGAAAGCTAACAGGAAATACAAATGCACTCATATTGCAATGGTCAAATAGATAGAAAACATCACTAATACACAGGAAGTCACAAATACCTTATTTTTATGAACTGTGATCTATGTGTTCCTTCCACACTCCTCCTCTCCCGTGTCACATTCCCCTCTTTACCACTCCTTCTCCCCCGACTTTCTTACTGTCTCAAAAAACAGTAAGCAATTTCTTCTTAAGATTTATATTTTTATTTTTTATGTATGAGTATTTTGCCTACATGTTGCACATGTACTGTGTGTGTGCAGGGGCCATGATGGATACCAGAGAGGGTGTCAGGTCCCTGGAATTGAGTGAAAGATGGTTGTGAGCCACCCTGTGGTGCTAGAAACTGAATCTGAATCCTCTGCAGGAGTAGCAGAGCTCTAGCCATTAAACCATTTCTCTAGCCCCTCGATGGGCAATTTCTTTCACTATGATGTGTTCCCAAGATTCAGAGGTGGGGAAACTATCCATAGAAAAGTCCCACAAAGTCTTATTTCAACCAGGAACAATTTGCTCACATGGTAGCCATGTGGTGAAATAGAAAAACCTAAAAATTAAAAGGGCAATGTCAGCACTACCCAGACAAAGGAACTTACCCTATTTGTTGTGGACAAGGTAAATTAGAAAAAGCCCCTGGAGTCAGGCAGGCATCTAAACTTGTCACATACATGCCTCATTCGGAAATTCTATTCATCTTATCAACAATGTTATATGAGTCACCTGTAGATCCTGAGAATGTAGGACAGACAGGACCTTCAAGTCTCACTCTAAGAAATGGTCTTGAAATCAGGGTGTGGGTTATACTGTTCTATGATGTTTCAGTTCTTCAGTAAGAGAAAGTAAGATGCCAGAACATAGGAAAACAATTATTATTTATCAAGATGTTTAAAAATTCTTAGGGCACCATCTAAAAGCATTGACACAAATATTTATAGGTCTGTTTATTTTGCAAGCTTGCTCATTGAGTGTGACGAAGGATTTAATTGAACCCACACCAGTAGTTAGGTCTCAGCTTGTGTTCATATTTTTTGCTAAATTATTCCAATATTGCTTCTCAATTGCTTTTCTGTATTGAATAACAGCAGACAGGAGCGGCCTGCTAATTGAAAACTTATCAATATTATGAAGCTGTTTTAACTTAAAACTACAAGAGACAATCCACACTGGAAAACTTGAGTAGCCTCACTTTATACATTATCTCAACATCTGAATCCAGTTTAGTCAACAAAAACATTGATACAATGTATAAACATTTAGAATAGCGAGAGAAAGGAACAAAGTAACAGTAAACTTGGAAGGGGAAAACACATAAACAAACATTTCTCCTGAGAATACTTCTAAATGTGAAAAAAGAAACAATGTGTACTTCTGGGAAGATAAGATAGCGGTCCTGACAATGGAAGCTCTGAATAAAATAGAAAGAAGAAAGAAAATCAGGCAGGGAACTCGGGAATAAGGAATGACACAGCAGTGAGTCCCCTGGGCTTTACATTCTATTTCATGAAGCCCAGACAGAGAGCTAAGCAGACAGCAGGTCAGGAAAATGGTGGATGTGAGAGCATGGCTTTCTTCCCCAAATCCATTCCATGACTCCAAAAAAACCCAGGAAAAGGGCATCTACAGTTAGGTTTACCCTCACAGAGGCCCCAAATGCCCATCCAGAAGGAATTTTTTTTTTTTTTTTAAGAGAAATGTACATTGACCACGATTTCAAGAAATTTCGTCCATCATCATGGTTGGCTCTGTTGATTCTGAGTAAAGCTAAAGTTCACTTTTAAATTGGAGGATGGAGGGGGAGTCTCAGACAACATGACTAGGACACAGAATGTGGTGGAGTAACAGAAATGGACCGGGGATCAGGCACGGTCCCAAGAGCACGCTGTAAGCTATTCCCCCATCCCATGCTACCTTTGACAGTTTACCACTTCTGGGTAGCAGCTGAAATTTGATCGTAAATTTGATTAAAAACTCTCATTGTCTAGCCCATCTCTAAAAACACCCTCACAGACACCCCAAAAAGTTTTCCTTTCCCAGTTTTGGATATTTTCTACTCTAATCAAGTTGATAATCATATTGCCCCCCACTGGTTTTCACAAAAAAGGAAAACTTATTAGACTTTTTTCTTTTTTAAACCCATCACTCACTATCTCTGGGCCCACTACAATTCGTATCAGCAAAGATAGATTTGGGAAAAAATTTTACATTTCCCCTCCAAAGTAGATTATCATGAGGACATGTGATTCCACCATCAAAGTGGCATCTGGAGCTTAAAGAAAGCAAAGTGAAACCCGGCGGGAAAAGTCCAGTGAGACCCATGCAAGACATACCCAAGACAGTCTAAAGTTTAAAAAATAAAAACAGAAAAAAATATCAATAGCCACCATAGACAAAAAAACACAAAGTCAGCTTATTTTCACAAACCATATAGGACAAAAAAGGGTGATGTAATATTTATCGAGTATGTAAAGGAATTATGGGCCCTCCAAACTCAAACAGATAATACAGCATCTTTCAAAATGCAACAAAAAACCAAGATGCTCTCAAAGGGAAATTTTGGCAGCTGGCTTACCGACTAACGTTCTAGACATGTGTAACAGTGTAACCTGTCATATTCTAGTCAACCGTATCACGTGCAGCTCTCGTCGTGCTCTTAGACACGCATCAGTGAGAGATGGAGCTCGCTCTAGCAGTGCATGGACTCCTAGCTCGTCTACACGAGTCACCGCCTAGCTATGAGCAGATATGCCCAAGTCAATGACGATCTAGATAGCTCAGGGCATGAAATTACACACTCCTAGCCAAGTCTATTTTGAGTCATTCCTGTTCTACTTCTTCATAAAACGCTCGTGTCTGTTTTAGTTGTGTTGTGTTAAACCCAGTTGCTCGCGCGACATCAGCAGTGAGTTTCATGTCGAGTCACCTGAAAGACCTACATGTAGACATAGAGCTGATTGAGTAGTTATCGCAGACGCTCTCTACGCCCGCATCACAGGGTCAGATAACGGTATCTATGATCAAATCTATAATCATATGTGGAACCTGAAGCATTTGTGAATAGAGATATATAAAAGAGCGCTCTAAACAAAATGTCATATATAGAACTCTACTCCGTGAATGAACCGATAAATAAGAATGCTCATAGTCCATAGAAGATAGGAAAAAGGAATACGTAGAGACTGCCTCCAACTCATTCTAGGATGAAACCTGTTCCACAGCTAAAACAGTGGCTCATGTGAACATCAGCTTTTCACATATGAGTTTTTAGCGTAAGTCGTCGCCTCAGTGTCGCACCTTGAGCCGCTATCCTAACTAATAAAAAAGGGACTTCACCGACGCATGTATTACTTTTTAGTTAGTATTTTGAATATATTATTGAGTATACAGTTTATGTTAGTGTCATATAAGCACTATTGTTCTTCATCGCTCTCCTCCCCAGATCTTACATAAGAGCCTCTATCTCCTCCACTAACCCCCACATATAATGTGAGACTGTAGATCACTCACCATATCGTTCTGTTTCGTGCCTCACTGTCATTCCCACCATCTAAGGATCATCTCTTTATGTTCTGTTCTTTACCCACTTATCTAAATCCCCTTCCATATTATAACAAATATTTTGTTTTTAAGAAATCAATAATTTTAATATGATATATTTGATCATAGATCCCTTGCCCCTAGTTCTTCTAACCACCTACCTACTATCCTTAGTCATGTGACCCTTCCACTATAGTGTGGGCCTGTTTACATGTTGTGATGCTCATACCCTTAGAGAAAACTTGGACTCTCTTTCTCAACAGTCATTAAGCTACAATGCTCCATGGCTAGGAGTGAGATTTCATGCCACAGCTCCCATCTCCATGCTGGGGATTTGGTTAGCTAGGCTTGCCACAGGTCTAATGCACGCTATCACAAACACTTTGAGTTCATACATGCTTTGCCTTGATATTCATGAGGACACTTTTTTTGTTAGTCTTCCCATTGTTCAGGCTCTTTGGGTTTTCTGTACCCCTCTTCCACAATGAATTCCCTGAACCCTTAGGAGGTGGGGGTGTGCTGTCTCTGTATATGTTACGTATAGTGTATGAGTGGTGTATGAATTTTCTATGTATATATATGTTTGTGTATGTATGCTACATATGTATGTATATAAGATGTTTATTATATAAGTTTTGTATTTGTGGATAGATAATAGGTTGGTAGGTAGATAAGACTAGATAGATAGATAGATAGATAGATAAGATAGATGATTTATTGATTTACATTTGGGCTACAATTCTTCAGTTTTTTTTTTTATTATCTATTATGTGGACCTAGGTAGTGGGTCTCTGTATTCACCACCTTCTCCTGGAAATGGAAGTTCTCCTGTTAAGGGTGCGTGTACTGCAGTGGTATATAGATATAATGATCAAATCTCTGAGGAGTCAGTTTAACTACTTTGTTCCATTTAACACAATAGGGTAAGAGAGAGAGTGTAGTACCTGTCTTTAAAAAACAAGGTTTTTTTCTTTACATAGTAATAGTGACAGTGAAATTGGAATAATTAGATCAATTCCTAATAGAATAAGTACAAGGATTACACATTTAATTTCCAAATCATGTAGCAATGATTGTTGCGAATTGAGTTGGCAGAGAAGCCAGTGACACAGATAGAAAAGATAGGACACCAGGACCGCTTACCACAAACACCTTTATAGCTGTTTTGATAAAGTTATAGAAAGATCCGTGGAAAAATAACATGTTTCCAGTAGATGATGTCATAGTTACTGAGATATCATTGTTAAACAAAATGACACAAGATTGGACGCAAATACAAACAACACTTTAAGGCCTTACTTAGAAATGAAGCTTTTTGGGTCCCCAACTTAAATCTTACATATGAAACTAATTAAGATTTGGTCTATGAACAAGAGAGGATCTTTGGAATCTGCACCATTCTTCTATGATACAAATGGAAAACTGATAAACTGGACTTCATCAAGGTTTGAAGTCGCTCTCCCAAAGCACTTATTAGAGGAGGAAAATGTAAGCTTTCAAAACAGGAAAAAAAATAAAGACAAATCACACTTGTGATCAGCTAGCAGGTTTGGAATAAGCAGGCAACTTCAAAAGCTACTGGAGTACTGCACATAATTCAAGTATATAAAATGGGGGTGAGCGAGCAGATATTTATATTAAACAAAGATATATCAGATAAACAAAAAGATATCCAACACCAGATGTCCACCAGGAGGAAAAACGGGAAAAATTAAAAACACACAATGAGATACTTATCCATCTATTCAATGGCTAAATGAAAATGGGGTGAGGTTGGGAGATCACTGTCAATTGTAAGTGGCCTGATATGGAATGTAAGATGGAACAACCCCCGCTCTGGAAATGTCTTGTCAGATTTTCTGTTACAATTACATGAGTAGGCACCTGTTCATATAATCCAGAAACTGACATCTTGGTCATTTATCTCAGAAAAGACTTTTTGCTGCACACAGGAAACTTAGAGATGATTGTTCATGTCAGTTCCATTCCCTACAGAATTGGAGTTTAGTAAATTGTAAATGCCCTTTAGTTGACCAATGGTTAATACAAAACTGTGTTACAAACATTGAGTAGTACTTAAAATTAACAGGAAGCAAACTATTGTAGATGATAGGTAGATAATGGAGTGATAGATGATAGAATAGATAGATCTGAATCCTCTGCAGGAGTAGCCAGAGCTCATAGCCATTAAACCATTTCTCTAGCCCCTCGATGGGCAATTTCTTTCACTATGATGTGATCCCAAGATTCAGAGGTGGGGAAACTATCCATAGAAAAGTCCCACAAAGTCTTATTTCAACCAGGAACAATTTGCTCACATGGTAGCCATGTGGTGAAATAGAAAAACCTAAAAATTAAAAGGGCAATGTCAGCACTAACCCAGACAAAGGAACTTACCCTATTTTGTTGTGGAACAAGGTAAATTAGAAAAAGCCCCTGGAGTCAGGCAGGCATCTAAACTTGTCACATACATGCCTCATTCGGAAATTTCTATTCATCTTATCAACAATGTTTATGAGTCACCTGTAGATCCTGAGAACTGTAGGACAGACAGACCTTCAAGTCTCACTCTAAGAAATGGTCTTGAAATCAGGGTGTGGGTTATACTGTTCTATGATGTTTCAGTTCTTCAGTAAGAGAAAGTAAGATGCCAGAACATAGGAAAACAATCTATTATTTTTCAAGATGTTTAAAATAATCTTTAGGGCACCATCTAAAAGCATTGACACAAATATTATAGGTTCTGTTTATTTTGCAAAGCTTGCTCATTGAGTGTGACGAAGGAATTAATTGAACCCACACCAGTAGTTAGGTCTCCAGCTGTGTTCATATTTTTTTGCTAAATTATTCCAATATTGCTTCTCAATTGCTTTTCTGTATTGAATAACAGCAGACAGGAGCGGCCTGCTAATTGAAACTTATCAATATTATGAAGCTGTTCTTTAACTTAAACTACAAGAGACAATCCACACTGGAATACCTTGAGTAGCCTCACTTTATACATTATCTCCAACATCTGAATCCAGTTTAGTCAACAAAAACATTGATACAATGTATAAACATTTAGAATAGCCGAGAAGAAAGGAACAAAGTAACAGTAAACTTGGAAGGGGAAAACACATAAACAAACATTTCTCCTGAGAATACTTCTAAATGTTGAAAAAGAACAATGTGTACTTCTGGGAAGATAAGATAGCGGTCCTGACAATGGAAGCTCTGAATAAATAGAAAGAAGAAAGAAAATCAGGCAGGGAACTCGGGAATAAGGAATGACACAGCAGTGAGTCCCTGGGCTTACATTCTATTTCATGAAGCCCAGACAGAGAGCTAAGCAGACAGCAGGTCAGGAATAATGGTGGATGTGAGAAGCATGCTTTCTTCCCCCAAATCCCATTCCATGACTCCTAAAACCCAGGAAAAGGGCATCTACAGTTAGGTTTATCATCACAGAGACCACATGCCCATCAGAGGAACTTAAAGAAGAAATGTACTTTGACTCACGAATTCAAGAAATTTCAGTCCATCATCATGGTTGGCTCTGTTGATTCTGAGTAAAGCTGAAGTTCACGGTTATTGGAGAAGATGGAGGTGGAGTCTCAGACAACATGACTAGGACACAGAATGTGGTGGATAGTAACAGAAATGGACCAGGATCAGGCACAGGTCCCAAGAGCACGCTGTAAGCTACTTCCTCCATCCCGATGCTACCTTTGACAGTTTACCACTTCTGGGTAGCAGACTGAAAGTTTGTATCTGTCAATAGATTAAACTCTCATTGTCTAGTCATCTCTAAAAACACCCTCACAGACACACCAAGAAGTGTCCTTTCCCAGTTTCTGGATATTTTCTACTCTAATCAAGTTGATAATCATGATTGACCACCACTGGATTCACTAAAAAGGCAACTATATTAGACTTTTCTCTATGTCAACCATCACTCACTATCTCTGGGCCCACTACAATTCGTATCAGCAAAGCTAGAGTTGGGAATTTACAGTTCCCTCCTAGTAGAGTTATCATGAGACATGCTGATTCCATCATCAAAGTGGCATCTGAGAGCTTAAAGAAAGCTAAGTGAAACCCAGACAGGAAAAGTCCAGTGAGACCCATGCCAAGACATAGCCAAGACAGTCTAAAGTTTAAAAAATAAAAACAGAAAAAAATATCAATAGCCACCATAGACAAACAACACACAAGTCAGCTTCTTTTCACAAACCATATAGGACTAAAAGGAGTGATGTAATATTTATCGAGTATGTAAAGAATTATAGGCTCCAAACTCTACAGATATTACAGCATCTTTCCAAAATGCAACAACAAACCAAGATGCTCTCAAATGAAACAAAATGAGAAATGTCATCAATGTCCACTGCAGAATTCTCTCTACAGAATCGTTGATGGAGTTCTCTACAGAAAAGACGCAGAAGCAGGAGTCTGGGAAAACGAACAAGAAAGAATGCCAACAGGAAAAATAAGAATCCAAAGCACTTTCTGTCCTGTGTTTCCTAAACTCTGCTTAACGGCAGAGGCAAACTGTAGACTGGTATCTGGGGTACCTCTACACGTACATGGGGAAAATACCCACCAAACGATCTGACCTGCTCAGGACAGAGATGGGCCCTAGCATGAGGAAGCATTTCTACAGTCAGTCAATGCAGAGAAGGCTGACAGAAGCAGGCTCGTTGTGTCTGTTTCATATTTAAACATTGCTGGAATCAGCAGAGTCATCAATCCAAAAACAGACAAACAAATCATCAGGTCAGTCCACGGAGGAACAAGCTTTTGATAAAATACAACACACTACTCGTGACTAAAAGTCTCAAGAAAATAAAAAAGGAAGGGCTGCTCCACCTTCATGATGACTTTCCACAGAAACTTACCACTGACATCAGCTTCACCATTTTTAGCAAGGTCACAGCAGGACTTACACATTTAAAAGTGATTTTTCCATTTTTATCAACTTTTTTACAATTTTTATTAATTATTCCATCTAAGGATACATTTATAATTATTAACTTAATATAAATTCATATAAAAATATTTTGTTAATAAATCAATAATTTCATATGATATATTTGATCATAGATCCCTTGCCAGTTCCTTCTACACCTACCTACTATCCTTAGACATGTGACATTCCACTAAAGTGTGGCCAGTTTACCTGGGTGATGCTCATACCCTTAGAGAAAACTGACTCTCTTTCTCAACAGTCAATACTCACCAATAGCTCCATGGCTAGGAGTGAGATTTCATGCCCAGCTCCCCTCTCCATGCTGGGATTTGGTCTAGCTAGGGCTTGCACAGGTCTCATGCACGCTATCACAACCACTTTGAGTTCATACATGCATCTGCCTTGATATGTCAAGAGGACACTGTTTTTTGTAGTCTTCCATTGCTTCTGGCTCTTGTGGGTTTTCTGTACCCCTCTTCCACAATGATCCCTGACCCTTAGGAGGAGGGGGTGTGCTGTATATGTTACGTATATGTGTATGAGTGTGTATGAATATATGTATATTATGTATGTGTATGTATGCATACATATGTATGTATATATGCATGTATATATATATAAGTATATGTATATGTGGATAGATAAATAGGTAGGTAGGTAGATAGATAGATAGATAGATAGATAGATAGATAGATAGATAGATTTATTGATTTACATTAGGGCTACAATTCTTCAGTTTTTTATTCTCTATATGTTGACCAGGTGTGGGTCTCTGTATTCACCACCATCTCCTGAAAATGGAAGTCTCCCTGATAAGGGTGGAGAACTGCAGTAGTCTATAGATATAATGACAAATCATTAGGAGTCAGTTTACTACTTTGTCCATTTAACACAATAAGGGTAAGAGAGAGAGTGTAGAACCTGTCTTTAAAAACACAAGTTTTTTTCTTTACCTAGTAATAGTGACAGAGAAATTGGAATAATTAGAACAATTCCTAAATAGAATAAAGTACAAGGATTCACACATTTAATTTCCAAATCATGTAGCCATGATTGTTGCGAAATTGTGTTGGCAGAGAAGCCAGTGACACAGATAGAAAAGACTAGGACAAAGGACCGCTTACCACAACACCTATAGCTGTTTTGATAAAGTCTAGAAAGACTCCGTGGAAAAATAACAATGTTTCCAGTAGATGATGTCATAGTAACTGAGTATCATTGTTAAAACAAAATGACACAAGATGAAGCAAATCCCAAACAACACTTTAAGCCTTACTTAGAAATGAACTCTATTTGGGTCCCAAACTTAAATCTAACATATGAAACTATAAGATGTCTATGAACAAAGAGAGGATCTTTGGAATCTGCACATTCTTCTATGATACCAATGGGAAACATTGATAAACTGGACTTCATCAAGCTTTGAAGCTCGCTCTCCCAAAGCACTTATTAGAGGAGAAAATGATAAGCTTCAAAACAGGAAAAAATAAAGACAAATCACACTTGTGATCAGCCTAGCATGTAGAATAAGCACGCAACTCTCAAAAGCTACTGGAGTAACTGCCACATAAATCAAGTATAAAATGGGGGTGAGCGAGCAGATATTTATATAAACAAGATATATCAGATAAACAAAAGATATCCAACACCAGTGGTCACCAGGAAAACGGAAATTAAAAACACAATGAGATACTTCATCCATCTATTCAATGGCTAACATGAAAATGGGGGAGGTTGGGAGAACACTGTCAATTGTAAGTGCTGAATGGAATGTAAGTGGAACAACCGCTCTGGAAATGTCTTGTCAGTTACTGTTACAATAAATGAGTAGGCACCTGTCATATAATCCAGAAACTGCATTCTTGGACATTTATCTCAGAAAAGACTTTTTGAGCACACAGAAACTTAGAGATGATTGTTCATGTCAGTTCCATTCCCTACAGAAACTGGAGTAAATGTAAATGCCCTTTAGTAGACCAAGGGTTAAACAAACTGTGTTACAACATTGAGTAGTACTTAAATTAACAGGAAGCAAACTATTGATAGATGATAGGTAGATAGATGAGTGATAGATGATAGATAGATAGATAGATAGATAGATAGATAGATAGATAGATAGACAGATGAACAGGCAATACAGAAAATGATAGATAATAGATCTATAGATGCTAAAGGGAAGATATATCAATGATAGGTTATATATACAAAATAGATGATATTCAGATAGTAGCTATATTGATACAGATGGTGATGACAGATGATAGATAGATGATAGATGATAGATATAGATGATAAATTTTAGATTGATCATTGTTTAATTGACTATTAATAGATACTATCATTGCTCTATCTCCAGATAATTACACTGAATAACAAACACCCAATCATGAAATCTCAAATACCACATGACTCCCTGACATAGCATTCTTAAAACAAGAAAAACTCATTAAATAGATTGAAAGGTGAAGAGGGAGAGGGAGCCAGGAGATGTGGCTTTGGCCATGGAAGGACAACACAGGAATGTTCTGGCCCTGGATCCTCGCTGAAATCCTCACTGAGATGCTGTGCTGTACTTTCACGGACATCATCAGAACTGAGCAAAAAGGACAGGTGTATTATTTTATCATTATGGGATTTATCCCACATTATCTAAAACCTGTTGGAAGTTTCGTGGCTCCATTTTTCTGGCTGAAAAAATGCATGGAGGAGACCCCAGCCAAGAGGACAGCGTGTGTGGTTTAATTTACTTTTATAAACATTCAGAACCTCTACAACATACTCTTTCACAGGAACAGTTTTCTCTCCCTCACCCAGATGGGTATTCAACTCTAAAGCAAATGGAAGAGTCCATATCATCAGAGCAAACGAGATCAGAGGAAACTCACTTCATCATCACACAGTTAAGGAGCCACTGGTGCAGACCACACTGAGGTCTGGTCCTGCAGTCCATGTGCTGAATACCCAGTTTGTATTCCAGTCTCCTCGCCCCATCAACCTTACTTGGGATCCATTGTCCTTTGGCTTGCCATGACTATGCTTTTTCTCATTCAAATGTTTGACTTCTGATTTATCTCCACGTGCAGGAATATGGCAATCATGAACCTGAATGTGATATTCAATAAATTATTTTCAGCCCCTGGTGGCTGTATTATCTACCTATCTTGCTGGGACCACAAAAAATAAAAAATCTGACAAAAGCAACTTAGGAAGAGTTCATTTTGGCTCATAGGTCAGGAGCATATTCTATCATGGGAGCGGGCACATGAGGCAGCTCTTCACAGCACACAGCCGGGAGGCAGAAAGCGGAGAATATGTACACACAGCTCCCAGCTGCCTATTCTCCCTTTTATTCAGTCTGGTCCAAAGCCCGTGGAGTTGTCCTGTTTGTATTTCTGGTGTGTCTTTTTGTCTCAATTAGCCCATTTTAGAAACTCCCTTACAGACATGCCTAGAGGTTTGTTTCCATGGTAATTCTAAGTCCTGTCGAGCTGATAATCAATATTAAATATCACAATGGTCAGCAAACCCCTTTTAGCTGTTCTACCATTAGCCATAAGTAAGACAATAAGGATTAATTTGGTGGCTGTACCCAAGATCCATTTGGCCACTGCCGGCAAATGGATAAACGTCAGGGTCCTTTACCACATCTCTTGATGCAGTGGAGTGTTTCTTGTGTTTCAACTGTACATAGAGCACACGCCAACATGAGACCACTGCCCACCTCTGCAGTGCTGTATCATTCTGTGATGTCTTAAATGCTAGTGCAATTTAATTGATCAGTGAAAATCAAAAAAGACAACAGAAGAGATAGCATGTCCATGATAAAATGGAATGATTACAAATCTCTGCTTTTCCTATTCTTTTCACTGATGTGCCTTCTCTTGGGAGTCGTCTGCCATACTACCAAAAGATATGCTAACCATCATTTAAGAATTAAGATCAGTCCAAGGCTCTCCCAGTGCCATTTTCTCTTGATTGCTCTTGCTCTCTCTCTCCTTGAGTAGGAGGAGAGGAGCTGGCGGGGCAGAAGCAGTCGCTCATGTCCTCCGCCCTGCTGTCTGTGGGGAGCACATTGTTAATAGTTATGAAGACTGCAAATCGTCAGAGTGTCGGAGAGTTGTGATTTTGTAGTTCGTTTTGCTTTCTTTTTAATTTTCCACACGAGTAATTTTTTAATAAGGAAGAAGGCGAGGACAGATGAAGAAAACCAGAGAAGTGTTCCCGCATCTCCATTCCCATCTGAGATGGAAGGATGGTGGGAGAATATGTCAGTAATGATTATCCAGATGATGGGGAACTCAGATAACGGCATAAGCCAGGCATTTATTTGTTATTGAGGAGAAACAGTGTCTCTGGGAAGCAGTGGGGGTGGGGTGGGAGTGGCTACTGTACATGAGTCCTTGCACTCTTGTAAGGCCAAAGGAGAATGTCATATGTCCCACTCTGTTACCTTGTTTGTTCCCTTCTGACAGGATTTCTCACTGGGCCTAGACCCAGACATCATCCAGCAGTCTTCTTGCGTGCACCCCCTACAGAACTAGGATTACAGGTCCATCCAGCCACATCTTGCTTTTGTGAGACCAAGGGTTACAGGGACATCCAGCCATACCTTTTTGTGTGAGCAAGGATTTGAACCCAGGCCCTCAAGCTTGCACTGCAAGTGCTCTTACTCACTGAGTAATGATGCCAGCCAAACGGGGAATGACTTTTCAAAAATAATTAATCTGTCTCCTAGGAGAGCGTCAGTATAGGCTGATTATATTAAGAAGAAACTGACCTATTTTGAAAGAGAAAATTGGCTCCTTACATGAATAAACTATTAGATTAATGTCACCAAGTTCCAATGACTCAGCCGTAGGCAACTTGTTAATGAGACTAAAAACACCTTCTACAGAAACGTTTAGTCCAGATTATTTATTACCAAGGGCTTTGGAAAGACAAATGTCCATTTGAGAAGACATGGCTAGTCTTCTTTATTCAAAAAGCCATTAAAATTATCTACTGCCACCAGATACATGATAAGGAGTGAGCAGAGGTGAGGAAGAGAAAGAGAGAGGAAGAAGAGAGCAGATGAGAATAAACCTGAGAAATATTCTTCCAGAATGTAAGGTCTAAGGATGAAAGTTAAAATAATAAAATCAGTGACAACAGGGGTATCCATGAAGGGTGCACAGTGACAGGTCCCAAAGAGGCACATTTAACACAAAGGTGAGCAAACACCAACATCAGGACCCTGGCTTACACGCAACCCTCTAAATGAATGCTAAACACACACACACACACACACACACACACACGCCTATGCAGCTGCATGTGTTTGTGTGTACATGTCTTTATACGGTTGTTAGAGACTGACCCAGTTGTCCTCTGTTGGGTGCCTCTCTATTTACTGTTTTAAGACTAAGACTCCCACTGGGATAGACATGTGATGATCAGGCTGAGCTGGTTGACTAATGGTCTCTAGGAATCTATCTGTCTCTACCTCCCCATTGTTGGGATTAAAGCGCACAATTAGCACTACCTCCTGGCCCCGCCCTCACAGAGACCCGCCCCTATCTCCCTCTCTCTCTCCTCTGAGAGGGTGCCCCCCTGGGGTATTTCTTCACCTAACACATCAAGTCTCTGTCAAATTAGGCACATCTCTCACTGAGGCCAGACAAGGCAGCCATGGAGATTGAGCTACCTGTCTGTTACATATGTGCGGGGGGGGGGTCTTCATTCCAGCTCCTGTATGTTCTTTGCTTGGTGGCTCAGTCTCTGAGACCTCCCAGGGATCCAGCTTAGTTGACTCTTTGGTCTTCCTGTTGGGTTCCCTTCCCCTTCAGGGCCTTCGATCCTTCCCCCAACTCTTCCATAATGGTCCCCGACCTCTGTCCAATGTTTAGCTGTGGGTATCTGCATCTGTTTCAGTTTGCTGCTGGGTGGATCCTCTCAGAGAACAGTTATGCTAGATTCCTGTCTGCAAGCACAACAGAGTATCATTAATAATGTCAGGGATGGATTTCCAGTTGGGCCTGTTATTGGTTGGCCATTTCTTCAGTTTCTGCTCCATCTTTATAGCTGCATTTCTTTTAGATAGGACAAATTTTGGGTTCAAAGTTTTGTGGGTGGGTTGGTATCCTTATCCCTCCACTGAGGGTCCTGCCTGGCTGTAGAGGTTCATGTGCCCATTGTTCAGGTTCCATGTCCCCATTGTTGGGCATCTTTAGCTTTCTTGTGAGTTCTGGAATCAAACTCTGGTCCTCTCACTTGTGTTGGGACACTTTATCGAGCTATCTCCCCACCCCCAACAAATATGTATACAAGATACTATTTTTTCCTGGGTTCCTTAGATAACTTAAGTGGCAAATGCTCATAAGAGCTTCCTTTCTTCATAGAAATGTTAAAAGACTGCATCAGCGTCCTCCGTGTCTTTCCCGGTGAGGATGCTGTTCTGTGCCTCTGTGTCTACTGGGCTTAGTCATGCTCTTCCTTCTCCATCAAATTTCCAGTTTCAACAATCTTTAAAGAAAGAACTTTGTAGGAAATATTTCCCCAATTACTTTTAGGAGAAATAACAAGAGGCTTTGCTTCGTTTCTGAAGACACACATACACACACACACACACACACACACACACACACACAAGAGAGAGAGAGAGAGAGAGAGAGAGAGAGAGAGACTTCAAGTTCCTTCTGTCAGTGGGTAGGAACAAGAACAGGAAAGAAAAAAGACTCTGAAGACAACAGATGTTGAAGATAAAATCCATAGTGTAACTATTCCCAGGAGCAGCAGACCGATCCAGCTGTGCAAGACTCGCTCTTCCCACTTTAGCAAGGCAAAGAGTCAAACCAAGCAGGTCTCTTGTTTAGTTTGGAGGCAGGGCCTAATGTAGCCTAGGCTGGCCTCACATTCAGTAAGTAGTAGTAGTAGATGACCTTAGACTCCTAATCCTTTAGCCTCTGTGTCTTGAGTGCTGAAATGACAGGCCTGAACCACCACACCTCAGTTATACAGTGCTGGGACTGAGCTCATGGTTTCTTGTCTACCAAGCCAGCACTGCTACCTGAGCTATACCTTACCTCCTCCTCTGAAGATCACTAACTGGATCAAGACCCAGTGTAAAAGGCAATACTGTACACAACATACAGATAAGAAGCCAGACACATTCCTGCAAGTGCCTATTGCAGATTTTACATATAAATTAAAATGTTCCTGTATATATTTAACCATCTAAATAAAATCTATTTTTGTCCTCTGGCTTCTTGATTTTGTGTCTGTCTTATATTTTATCTGTACTAGCTCAGCTTTACACTCCAGAAATTCATTTAATTTACATTAAAGTATTCTGCAACATAAAAATTATCATATTTTTGAATAAATATATAGCTTTATTCTTTCTCTGGATATCTAGTGAATGTTTTCAAAATCATTTCTTTCTGATGACTGAAAAGTCCAATTTATTATATACTAAATTTTTATGAGTATTTGGATCCATTTTTTTGCAAATATTGCTTCATCTCTTCCATGGCACCAGCCATCCATGCATGGGACTAACTCCTTTAAAGAGCAGTTTGTTTTAAATATTATCTCCCCTAAAACTTGAAGTTCTTCACTCAAACTTTTACAATTTTTAAGTTGCTTGTTTGTTTTCTTGGCTGCTATATGTTTTGTTTTGCTTTGTTGTAGAGTTCTATTTATGATTGGTCAACTCTTACAATCCTGACTTTAAGGATATGTTCAGGATTTATATGAAGTTTAATAATTAGATCCAGAGTCTGGCTTTTATGGCACACACTTATAGTCCTAACATTTGGGAAGGGGTATAGAGGCAGAAGGATTAAGAATTTGAGGTCAGCCGAGGCATAGCAAGATGGAACCCAGTGTGAGCTGCATGAGACATCTCAAACTAAACCAAGCAAGAGAATGAATTTATTCAAATGAAATGCTTAGTGTCAAAACCTATCCCTTACCTCTTACTTTCCTTCTAGACTTAAAAAATTATAGCTCCCAAATTACTTTAAAGATCTTTAGATTATCACGGAGAGGGCCTCTCCACTGTAGTGTGAAGTTTGAAAAACAGGAAGACACCCTTGTTGATCAACGCCAGCTCAACGTGGACTCCTGTTGATAGAGAATCAGACCAGCTCCTTAAGCTCTAAGCTCTTTTCAGAATCTCTCTCTCTCTCTCTCTCTCTCTCTCTCTCTCCCCTCTCTCTCCCTCTCTGTCTCTCTCTCTCTTTCTCTGTCTCTCTCTCTCTCTCCAACCAAATCATTAAGTAATATAAGAAGACCTAATATCTTTTTAAAAATAAAAATATAGCATGTTTGTAAACTACATTTTAAAGGGATGTAGGAATGACAATGATGTGTTGGTTGGTTTTGTGTCATCTTGTGTTGTTGTTGTTTTTTGTGTTTGTTTTTGCCCTCTAGGGTCACTTGCCCAGAGTGGCATCATGCTCAGTAGGCTGGGCCATCCCACATCAATCATTAATTAAGAAAATATACTACAGACTTGCCAATAGGCCAGTGTTATGGAGGAATTTTTTTCTCAATGGAGTCTCTCTTCCCAGATGACTCTAGCTTGTGTCAAGCTGACACAAAACCAACCGACATATCTACTGACAAACATCTCTTTGCTTCCATCTCCAATCTTTCCAATATACTGAAATTTAAATTTCCAGGCTTTTCTAGTCTCCAGCAGAATCAAAACCCAAAATCCTCAGCACGGGGTTAAAATAATCTGTTTGCTGATGATGTTCATTGCTTCCTTAACCAACTCCCACAAACGTTAAAAAAAGATTCATTTGAAAGCTATGACGTGACATGTAATAAGCCTTGCAAAATCACATGCAGGCATGCACACTCACAGGCATTTGTGCGACTCCTAATGGTGGCAATAAATCAACTCAGAATCATAAAAAAATGTAATTAAGCCCAAAGAATTGCCCCGACTGGATGTTGCTTTCTTCTTAATATAACTCTAACATGATTCTGTATGCATATCTAATTAGATCTACATCTGATGACCTATGGTCTTAGCTTGATGTCTGCATTACAAATAGCCTGACATTTGATTAGTTTGTGTGATTAAATTATATAACTGCCTGGATGGTTGCAAAATGATGAAAACTGTTTTCTACCTCCAGTTTATTCTGCCACTAGTTAATTATTTCTGCCTACATACTCAGCATGTGAACAGACACAAGTATATCTTTATACACTAAAATATGCAGTTATCCAAAATCAGAATGGAAAATATACTGATAAGTTCATACTACGAGAAAGAGAAGGCATGATACAGGACTTGAACCATCATAAAAACTTGAAGCTGAGGATGGAGAGAGGGCCGAGCAGTTATGATTCCTTGCTTCTCTTGTAGAAGACCAGAGTTCAATCCCTAGCACTTTTATCAGATGGCTTAAAACCTCCAGCTTCAGGGGATCTGGTGCCCTCTTCTGGTCTCTTCAGGAATGTGCATGAATACACACACATACACATAAAAAATAATAATAGTTTGAAGTCCAAATTCTAACTACAGAAGATCTGAAAAAGGAGGCCTCCTGCAATTCATTCTCCTTTCATTGTCAGACCTTGATGTGGTGCATCTTGTAAGCATGATGGCTTTATGTAAGTTCTAGAACAAATTTGGTCTGTAGCTGCAATATCAACCTTATTTCTCAGTTTGCATCCCAAGCCAACCATGGACTCTTTCCTCTTCGTCCCAAGACTATAACATTTTTGTTCTCACAGCTCTGGTACAAGTGTCAGTGGGATTTAGTTGTTCCTAATCTCTGTAAAATATGAGGTTAAGTTCTAAGCAGTCGGTGAAGAAGAGCAAGGGGGTGGTGACAGAGACTACCTCCACTGACCCAACCAAGTTGGATTTAGCAGATAACAATTATAAGTGTGTATGAAGACATTCATATGCTAACCAAGGATGTCCCTTTGAACCAAGAGGCATGGTACAGTCGAGTCTCCCTGACCTTTATCCCATCTGTAGACATGTCAGGAAGGTGTGCACCAGCCCCTAATTACTCAGATAGCAGTAAGAGACGGATAGGCAGAACTGAAACCCATAGTGAATCCTAAGATTCAATTGTTCTGCAAGAATTCCTCCATAGCAGATAACAAGAAAAAGAATTGGTTGTTGTTTGAATCCCATACACACCAAGCTATGAGTATAGAAAAATGCAAGATTATAAACACAGGTTTGTTTTAGCAGCTGGCTACTTTGTAAGGACTGGCCACGTGACTGGTTAGTGAGATTTGGTGAGTTATGTTTAAGATAGTAACTGACTTAGTGTCTACAAGGCAGAAGTAGGTAAGAAAATGCCACAAGGAAGCCTGTTTGTTAACCGATTTAAAATTAAAAAGAGAATAAATTCAAAAAGAAAACAGGAGTGAAAAACCCAAACTGTATAAATCAACCAGTTATCTTTATTCTTGATTTGTTCACAAGATGATATGATTCTTACAATAATCACTATGTGAAGACAATGTATGTGAGACATGTCAAAGTCAACCAATGAACTGTTTCTATAAAGACTTGGGTGCGACTGTGCATATAGCTGCACACAGTTATGCCACGGGTATAGCATCAAGGAACAGTCACAGACAGGAAGGACTGCACGGCTACAGCAGCCCCCACATTGATCTCCCTCCACTCTGTCCACACACAGCACTCCCATGTTCTGAATTCATGGCCAGCCCTAACCTGTTCTTCATCTTTATCCTTATTCCATAAATGTTTTTCTGCATAGAACACAGCAGTGTTGAGTCTGAGGACTGGGAGATATTTCATAGAAATGGGATTGTGTATTTATCTTTTCATGACTGGTTTATTCACCAAGCACAACACATCAGTGACTTCTCTTGTTCCTGTGACAAAATACACAACAAAATTGACTTAAGGAAGGGAGGTTAGTCGTGACTCACAGTCCTAGGGTGCCACCCATCTCGGTGGTGAAGCAGACTCAGAGCTTAAGGCTGTTGGTCACATGACGTCCTCAGTCAAGAAGCAGAGTGATAAGTTCAGCTCCCTTTCTCCATTAAAACTTTCATTTCTGATTATTACGTGTGTTTGATATGTGTATGGGGTTTGCATGCACCAAGGCACCATGTGGAGGCCCAAAGACAACTTCGTAGAATCTGTTCTCTCCTGTACCTCCACATGGGCTACAGATTATTAAGCTCAGGTGGTTCAGCTTGTGTGGTCAACCCGTTACCTGCCAGCCTGTTACCTGCCACACCACAAGTCTTGCTTTCTCCTTTGTATTCTCCTGGGTCCTCAGTGCCTGGGATGGTGCTACACACATTCAAGATGAATCTTCCCTCCTCTGTTAAACCTCCTTCAAATGCACTGAATGCTCAGTGGTGTATTTCCACGGTGATTTGACATATAAGTTGATTTGTCAAGCTAAACATAACTTTATTATGTTATCTGTTTGGAAGTCAGTTTGGTATTTCTCTGTCATTCTCTTGAATTTTTTTCCTCCCATATCTCATGGTGTGTGTGTGTGTGTGTGTGTGTGTGTTGTGTGTGTTTATATTACACAATGACATACACTTATGTTTTGTTCACAATTGAGTGATTTTTATCCACTATACAATAGGATCAGAGTCTGTGGAGCTGGCATTAGAGGGTTGTGATCTGCCCAGGATGTGTGTTTATAAGTAAATCCAGGTTCTCTGCGAGAGCAATAAACGGTCTTCACTCCCAACTCATTGCCCCAGCCTTTCTTACAGTAATCGGATCTCTAGACTTCATTGTATCTCTCGAATCTCTAGACTTAGTTCTGATGCCTCCCTTGTAATTTCTCACTTTAGCCTCCTCTATTTCCTTCTCAGTTCATCTGACTAAAAGTTTGCTGCTTTTATTAGTCTCCTTAGGCAAACAATTTTCTATCTCATTGGGTTTCTCTGTTGTTTTCTACTCTCTCTCTCTTTCGTTGATCTCTGCTCTAGTCTTCATCACACCTTCTTTCTAGTTTTGGTTTAGTTTGTTTTCCTAGCCTAGGTCTTTAAGTTATTAATTCAGGCTGGTACCTGGAGGTTTTTTGGTTTACATTATAAACATTTATAGCTACAAATTCGACTTGTAGACTATAGGGTCTTGATCATAAATATTCAGCTCTACTGTTGCAGGACAACAGAGAAAGACACTGACAGTATTTAAAAGAATGGATGTTGGCTGTATTACATTAACACTTCACAAGCAGGTACCTGGCTCCTGGCTGCAGTCTGTCAATGTCTACCATTAGAGATCATTACGCTAACTGCTCTGCTAGGTCAGCCACCATAGATCTTGGACTTCAAGTCAATAGATAAGCAAATTAAATCTCGGATCTAGGATGATTAAACAATAGTGTCAGCAAAGGCCTATCATTTGTTATCTCTCATCTCTAAGGAGAAAAATTCAAAGGCTTGTCCTTCAAGAAACTGTGGTTTCTAAAATAAGCATTGATGTCTCATGTCAAGTTGTCTTCTTCCTGCTTTTGCTCTGTGGTTATAATTACATGAATTCAAGCCTGAACTTTTGTGTTTTCTATTGACCAAATAGCCAGGCTTTCCAAACATGAGAAAACCCTGATCTACAACAGATGAAATTACCCAAGAGTGAACAAAACAGACATGCATATCATTGCTTAATATGGATGCACAAATCATTAGACATGTGAGAAGGAAACTCAAAAGCATGATGCAGAAACTGGTCCCAAATTGATAATACTGTAAGATAATCTGGCAAGCAAAGCCTAACTTTAGAGTCAGATAACATTGTACATAGAAATAAGGAAAGAAAAGTGAGAACCATTTTTTTTTGTGCTTTGCTTATGTTTATACCACAGACAGGCGCTGCCCCAAGCTATAAGCACAGAAGCACTTTTATTTCGGGGTGGCAGTTAATGGCGAGACTCATGGCTGGTCAACATCCTGAGAATGAGTAACTGTGGAATGTTTGGCCCTAAAACGAACAATTATCTGTCATCCTCCAAGGCCCAGGTATTACCATGGAAGAGGGACAGAGAGACTGTAAAAGCTCAAAGATGGGAGGGTACCATGAATAGCATCCTCTAGATACAGCGTGGCCATTGGAATCACCATGGATGTACAGTTGCTGTGCATCCCTACACAAGGTAGGACCCTTCACCATTTCATTGTGAATGAGGGAGTTGCTTCCAGTACCCCAGTCAATCCTGAAGAGTCATTGACAGTTAGCCTGAGCTGGGACAGGCTATTCTCTTCAGTGTTGTAACTACTGAGCCACTGTCCATGCTGCATATCCATGCAGTCTGAGCCAAAGGTAGAGCCTTCGTCCTTAACCACCCTATTCATGGTGACACAGCCACAGCAACCTTGCA
Organism: Mastomys natalensis; assembly: GCA_021653895.1. Taxonomy (NCBI): domain Eukaryota; kingdom Metazoa; phylum Chordata; class Mammalia; order Rodentia; family Muridae; genus Mastomys; species Mastomys natalensis. The sequence continues at coordinate 47,957 of JAJTUV010002565.1, read as the reverse complement.
TATACTCAGTGGGTCAACAGTTTTTCTTTTAAAGTAGGATGGTGACTAGTTGGGAAGACTGGTTCAGATGGAGCGAGGCAGGGACCAGTGAGGGAGTGACCACAGTGTATCAGATGCATGAACTAAACTCCAGTTCTGGGGTCCAGTCAAAGCTCAATTAACTCTATAGTTTGGTCTCTGGTGAAGGAGCTTGTGATTGACAAGAGACTGAGTGTGAGCAAACAATCTGGTCTTAGATGCAGCAGAGACTGAAAGAAGACAAAGGTGATATTCAACAGTCACTTTTGAGGTGCTAAGGGATCTAAGAACCTCCATGAGGCCCTACTTCACAAAGACTCCGCCATCTCCCGACAGTGCGGCCCTGCAGGTCAAGCCTCCAATTGTGAGTGTCTGGGCTACAGTCTGCCAACATGTAAAACACACATCTCTCTTTTCAAAAGAGTGTTAATTAATTATGGCCCTTGGACGGAAGCAGCATGAACAGGTCTCAGATTCCAATAGACTCTCCATGCAGACTGAGCCAAAGGTGGAGCCTCTGTCCTTAACCATTTGGTTCAAAAGTAAACACATGAGAGAAAAATCTATGAGACAGAGAGAAGAAAAGACACTTTTCCTGACGTGTAGGTAGAAATGTGCTTTTAAGTTTAAGGGGCTTAAGGAGTGCCAGGAAGATGAAAACCCAAATCCTAGACTTGGAAAAGTTCTCATTAACTTGAAACTTCAAAGATACCCTAAAAAGATCTTTGAAGAGAAGGAATTCCAAGTAAACAAGCAGGTTGCCTGTGCAAGAATCAGATGTGCAGACTCTTCATCAGCCCTTTTTGATCAGTGGAGAAGTGACTCCAAAGATACAATAAAAGTAGTATTTGAATTCCAGAATTCTGTAGCTTGACAAATTATCAATCACATGAGTCTGTGGAACAAAGCCGTTCTTAGACATAGGCACCTGAAAAATGTTCCTCGTCCTTTTGGGGAAACCTCCAGCAGAAAAAAAATGACTCGGGGAGGACGGGGGAGAAAGGAGCTTCAAGACATGAGGTTCTGACCCAGAGGGACTGTCAGAGTGACAGCTTTGCAGTATGGTGGGACAGCACACAGTTCCAAGTGAAGCCAAAGGATAAAGTCCTTCTAAAACTATGGCTCCAGGGAATGGAGGAAAATTCTAGAATTTGATTACTATTCCAGATTGTCTTGAGAGGAGGCTAAAGGCACACTATTCTTTTTTGAGCAATGAGAAGACGGCAAAGTCAGTTACAAATTCTAAGACTCACATGTGAGAGCCAAAGCACATGTACACATGCATTTTCTTATGATTTTATACTATTAATTCCTATCAACAGGTCATCCTAGGATGTGCTCTGAAAAATTCCTAAATTTGACAGCCCCATTTCTTATCAGTTTTTACAAGTATTTCATATGTGCTTAGGAAGAGTGGTCACGAAGAGCTCGGACATGGCTTAGTCAGTAAAGCGTTTGCTTCACAAGCATGGGAACCTGGAACTCATGTAAACAGACAGACAGACAGACAGACAGACAGACAATCCAGCCACCATGGTACACACTTATAATCTCAGATCTGGGGAGGTAGAGGTAGATAAATCCCTGAGGCTTCCCAGCCAACCCAGCTGAGTCCACAAGTTCAAGCCAGTGAGAGAGCTTGTCTGAAGAAAACAATGGGGACAGCACCTGAGGAATGATGCTTGCGTGATCAGTGGCATCTGCACACACACACACACACAACCCACACAAACACACACACAGAGGCATGCATGCATGCACATACATGCACACACATGTGCACAAACACATGCATATACACATGTATGCACTCACACACATGCATACAAACAGGCTCGCATAGAATGTTATTCCATATTTGTTGGGCAAATGTTTTTTAATCCATTGAGTAAAACTTAATAGTCACTTATATTTTCTCTATCCATAACCAAATAACTAAAACTAGTCAAGCTCTCCCACAATGGCTAAAGCCTGACTTCTCCTTTGTCATGTCTATTTTCTCTATATTCAAGGTCTTGTAACAGTTTCACTGCAGGGCCTTCACCCTTCTCTCTAGAGCCTCACCCACAGCCAGGCAGGTCTCCATTGGTTCCTACTCCTTCTCCATGGCCCTGTCGGCAGTTTCTAATGTCTGTCTTACTTTGCTGTGATCTGTATAGCATTTTCTGACCTCTCTCTTCATTCAGAGATTCTCTCTTCTGCACTGCCCTGTCTGGTGCAGGCGGCACCCAGGCAGCTATTGTCTTCTTCAGACATCACCACATTCCTCTCTGCTCACATCCAATTTGTCTTCTAAGCTCCAGCTTCCTGTTTTATTTATAACTTCTCTTTTATTCATTTAAACATAGCAATCAGTTTGAACCCAACAATTGCAATATCTACATTTTTGTGACTCTTTCCCATGCCCTGTGGTTTCTGCTGGTAATTGTGGTGTCTGAGTGTTACTTTTGATGTCTCTGGAACATCTTATTTTTAAATATTTTTTTCATTACCAGGAGGCATGCATATTGGCCAGCATCCTTTGCTCAGACATCATCTTCAATCTCTCTCTTCTTACTCCACATTCCTGATCAGCACTGTGTCACTCCAGAATTGCTTTGCAAAAGTGCCACAAACTTGATGATGTAACGGAGATCTGTGTTTCTTGCTTCTTCAGGTCAGAGATTTTCTTGGAGCCTCCTAAGAGAATATTTACACCTCCCAACCAATTCTCCCCAGGTTTCTGGAGAAGTGGTAACTATCGTTGGCACTGCATAGCTAGTGGTCCCATCCCTTCAGGCTGGTCTGACATCCTTCCTCTCTATCTCCTCACACTGGTCCCATCTGTCTGCATCTAAACCTTCCAGTTCTGAGTCACCAGCCATACTGATTTCACTGCCACTTAACTGTTGTGGATAGCCCACGCCCCCCCCCCCCCAGCTTGTATTTTGGATCCAGTTTTCCTAGTTCCCAGTGGATAGCCCCAGGCTTGTATTTTGATCCTAGTTCCACCCTTCTGGGAGGGGCTGCAGAGGACGATTGAATCTGTACACAGATGACATCTTGTAAACCTTCTGTCAATTAAAACCTGTAAAATAAAGACTAGAGCCAGAGATTGGGCAGTAGAAGGGGAGGCGGAGAAAAAGGCTTAGGGGAGGAGAGAGTGAGAGGAATTCAATATAAAAGGAGGTAGAAGTAGAAGCCAGAGGGAGAAGAGAAGGAAGTCACCGGGGGAGCAGAAGCAGAGGCAGAAGCAGAGGAGAGCAGGAGGAAGGAAGCAGAAGGAAGCTGGCGGTAGAAGGAAGCCAATGACGGAGGAGCCAGAGCTGGACAACCACGAGGCCTGGATGAACCGCAAGTTATAAGGGATACTCATAGCTGGGGATTAGAGTAGTGTAGTGGAAAATCTGACCAATCTAGGTGTGCTATTTATACCATAATTATTGAGTTGTGTCTTCCTTTACTGGTCGCCGTTGGGTAGGAGAACCTACGGCGGCAAATTTGGGGTTTAAATAATCTCATCTACTACACTTAACTAACCCATAAACCCTTGCTTCCTCCCTCCTTCCTTCCTTCATCCTTCTTTGCTTTGCTCTTCCCCATTGCATCCTTCTTTCTTTCCCTTCTGCCCCCCTCTGTCCATCCATTCATCTTCTTCCCTCCCTCCCTCTTTCCTTTGTTCACAACCTTCCTTCATTCCCTCCTTCCTTCCTTCCTTCCTTCCTTCCTCCTTCCTTCCTTTCTTCCTTCCTTCCTTTCTTCCTTTCTTCTTCCATTATACTGCTGGGAATTAAGCCCAGAACCTTGCACCAGCCACCACACTTCCCACCAGGATGGACAATACTCAAACCACACACCAAAATAGACTTGTCCTTCCCCCATCTCCCTTTGTTGGACATCTTGGGACAGTAATGAGATAAACAATGAATACATCTGCTAAAGAAGATGGCTCAAGATTGGACTGATAAATGACTCAAGAGATCAGAGGCCCTAGTAAATATAATCAATATTCATAGCCAACAAGTTTCATTGGAGTTATAAACAACACCTACTGTTTAGCTGGCTGGGTTGACTTCTTTCCTGGCAAAATCTCCTATGCCAGGAATTAACTTGAGGAGCAGGAATGGTCATCTGTACAACGGCATGCCTGTGTAGGTCAGAGGGTATCGCTCAGATTCTCCTCTAATTCTTAGGAGATTCTAAGTTCTCTCCTTCACTGTGTGTGTCCTGAGGACCAAATTCAAGTTGTCAGCCTTTGTTGTCAGTCTTACCCACCAGTCTCACCTGCCTACTACCCCTGTAGTTGATATTAAGAAATTGAGCATTCACAAATAGTCTCTTTCTTATCTACCACATTCATTAGAAGCAATGAAATTCTGATAAAAGTCTCTGCCTAGAGAGCAAAGCCCAGCTTATCCTACACTACATGATCTCCTTTGCAGCAACCATCACAACCCCAGTATACAGTGGGACTTTAGAAGTCATTGCACGCGTGTGCACACTGGAGCTGAGGAAGCCAAGGAAGGCAAGTGGGAGAGGTACCTAAGTTTGCTGTGCTAGTATTCACAGTGTGTGCTCTGTCCACAGCAGGAAAAGTGTATTAAGAACATTCATGTTTAAAGAGTCCCAGTGAGCCCCAGTGAGCAGTATTTATGTACAGTTGTGCTTAGAAACAGATAGACTTTGGGCTGGGAATCTAGCTTGGTTGTGGGGTGCTTGTCTCACATTCAGGAAGTTTTGGTTTCATCCTCTGCACCCCACAAAATCAGGTGAGGTGGCAGTTGCCTGCTACCCATGCCCTCTGGAGGCTGAGACAAGAGGATCAGAAGTTCTAGGTCATCCTCAACTACATCAAGAGTTCAAGATCATTTGAGCGACATGCGACCCTATCTCAAAATACAAACAAAAGAAACAGCTAATGGCTATTTTCAGAAACAATAACAGCACCAACAACTCTCAACATAGTTTAGCCCATTTTTCTTCAGGCATCCCTGGTAACAGTGTTCCTAGCAAAGTCTTCATGGTCCAAGGTCAACAGCTCTCTCTCTCTGTGTTTGTGTTTGTCTGTCGTTTGCTCTCTTCTGTGTGTGTGTGTGTGTGTGTATGTATGAATGTGTGTGTCTGTATGTGTTTGCGTATAAACAAAACTATACATAGATATAGGATAGTTTTACTGCAAAGAGCTACAAATTTATGTTTATGTAGTATCCATGCCTTTTTGCTGCAACAGCAGAATTATCAGTCATGAGAGTCTAAGAAATTTACAGAATTATAAAAAGAGGATGAGGAGTTGGTAGAGAGACATGTTGGGGAACAGGGGAAGTTAGAGGAGTCATATCTGATCTAAATATATAATAAACCTGTTTGGAATGTTCAAAGAATACATTTTAAAGCATGCTACTTTGGGGGCTGGAGAGATGAACAAGCATCTGACTTCCCGAGGCCCTGGATTCAATTCCCAGCATGCACATAGCAGCTCACAACCATCTGTAACTTCAGCTCCACGAGATCCAATGCCTTCTTCTGGCCTCTTGGGCACCAGGCACACTCATGATGCACAGACCCTTCCCCCACACATGGCAAGTGTGGTGGGCATACCTCTAATCCCAACACTTGGGAAGCAGAAGCAGGAGTATCTTTGAGGTCAAGCCTGCTTTACATAGTGAATTCCAGCCAGGCAGGATTACAAAGTAAAATTCTCTCTCAAAAGCACAACACAATACTAACTTTTAAATTGAAAATATTATTCAAAAATACATGATTCCTGCCCATTGCTTGTTAGCCTCAACTACAAATTATTGCAGGATGTTTGATTCACCTGTGAACTCCAAGATTGTGTTGTGTACTGGAAAAGCCTGTTTCTAGTTGTGGTGTGGCTCACCCTTACCACACACCTTTAATACCAAACAATGAAGATAAAGTTAGTTTGTAGAAGGAAGCACCCATGTTTGAAAATGATGTGTAGTTGAGTGGCAGACAAAGTGACAAATCAGAGAAAGATCTGAGAGAATAGGATATGCAAACATCCCAGGCTTAGATAAGATTGTTCAGATGTTAGAGGCTTCTAGGCCTAGGTTAGCAGACAAAGGCAGTAAGACTTAGAGATAACAATGCCTTTAGGAAACTGAAAGTACATTTTACAATAAAAGGTACCAGATGCACTGAATTGAGTTTGCTTTGTAGACAAGTCCAATCACAAAATGGTTTTATCCAAATGTTTTTTTTTTTTCCTTTGACCCTATTTGGCTATGCAGAATTTCATTTCAGCAACAATGGTGAATCTGAGGGCTGGGGAGATGTGTCGGTCAGTAAAGAACTTGCTACATCAATGTGATTACCCCAGTTTAGACCCCTCAGCACCATACAGAAAGCCTGAAACAGCAGTGTTTGCCTGGGGAGGCAGAGTCGGAGGGATTGGTTCTTGCAGTCAGTCAGTCTATTTGAGCTGGGAAGCTCCACACTGAGAGACCCCGTCTCAAAATATAAGTTGGAGAATGAATGAGGAAGACCTTCACACACATGTACCTGCACACACATGCACACATGTGTGACTACACACACATGCCTATAACACACACACACACACACACACCATACACACAATTTTTTTTTAATTGAGAAATGGGCAAATATCTTTCCATTTAAATGTATCTTGCCTCATTGGCCTTCTGGGGAACCAAAAGGGGTGATTTTCTATGAAGGCAGAAGTACACTGTGACTAGTTTCCCCCAGCCCCCATTCCAAATCTTCTTTTGGGAACTGGATAGCCTTCAACGTCACCATGTCCTACTGAAGAGTAAATCTTCAGCTGTGCCCTATCCGTTGCTCCACTGTCTGGCTTGCTGCCCATTACTCTGAAGCTCCATACAGGATGTCTTCATTTTTCTTACAAAGTGCCTTTGTGGAGCCAAGTTACCACTAAAATCAATGTAGCCAGTCTTTGTCTTATTAATGAGTGAGCCTTTCTGCTAGCCTCCTTTTTATCTACACAGAGACAGAAACATAATACAGATTTACATTGTTTTAAGAGTGAAAATTGAGCCAGATGCATACACAATTACATCGTATATACTTGAGTGTGAGCAGAGATTAGAGCTGTTCAAGGCCAGCCCTTGTTATTGCACTAGAGTTGAAACATAATTAGGCTATCATGAGTCAAAGGTTATGAGCTGAGTAAAAAACAAAGGAAGAGAAAAAATGAAAGAAAGTGAGCAAGAAAGAACAAGAAAGAAAGAAAGAAAGAAAGAAGAGCAAAGAAGAGAAAGAAAAAGAAAGAAAAGAGAAGAAAAGAAAGAAAAGAGAAGAGAGAGAAGAGAAAGAGAGAAAGAAAGAGAAAGAAAGAAAGAAGAAGAAAGAAGAAAGAAAGAAAGAAAGAGAAGAAAGAAAGAAAGAAAGAAAGAAAGAAAGAAAGAAAGAGAAAGAAAAAGAAACACAAAACTAAAACCATAAAGCAGGAATCCATCCACCCAGCAGCCTTCACACTATCCCTCATCATAGGTGACATGCAGAAGTGTCTGCCCAGATGTAACTGCAAAGCTGACTGTTGTCTATTTTAGCAGCACCGTAAACAGTTGCCTTAGCCTGATGGAGACTTTTAGAGAATCACCACAAAACATTTTTCTTCCATCTTCCCTTGGTCTGAAAGTGTTCCCTTCTCACTTTCCAGAAGTGGGGGAAAACTCAACAAGGCCAGTTCTGTGAAGTCATACATCCTGTTTAGGGTCACTGTTGCTGTCATAAAACTCAAAGACTAAGAGCAACTCAAGGAGGATGGAGTTTATTTGTTCTGAATCACAGTCCTCCAAGGAAAGCCAAAGCAGAAACTCAAACCTGGAGACATGGAGGCAGCAGGTAATGCCAAAGCCATGAAGAGTCTGTTTACTGGCTTCTTCTCATGGATTGCTCAGTCTGCTTTCTTATATAATGACCAGTTGTGGGCTGGACCTTCCCCCATCAATCACTAAGAAAATGCCTTATATACTTGCCTGTAGCCTGATCTGGAGGCCCTTTCTTAATGGAGGCTCCCTCATCTTATGTGACTCTAGGTTGTGTCAAGTTGACATAAAGCCAGCCAGCACATAGTGTTTTGCAGAAGAAGGAGCAGCAGAGGTGGGGGGACAGCAGAGGGGTCAGGGGTATTGTGAGTGTGAGTTGGGGCATGCAGGACAAGCTGGAGTGGACAGCCCTTCCTCACAGTCATGCAACTGTGAGGACTGTGGGAGGGAGGGGCAGAAGGGGGCAGCAGACAGACAGACTTCTAGGGCTAGAGGAGGCATTGTCCATGAGGACCAAGATGGGACACGTGAGCCTTTTCATCTGTGAAGAAGACAGGAGACAGGACACAGCATCTGTATTGTTCATGACACAATCTCCATCAGGGCCTAGATGCACTCTCCTGACAAATCGGCAACAGAGAGCATTACATTGGAGTCATTTGAGGAAGAAAAAGTTATGGGATTAAAGTTATGGGATTGAAATACATTTGAACTCCTAATGGAAATGAGTAACAGCTCAAGGATAAATGGGACCAACAAAGGAAGAATACACAGATTCCCACCAGACAGGTACTGTGCAGTCCCTTTCTCCTTCCAGCACAGCACCTAGAAACTGCATTATAAATACAGTACTCCATAGACACAACTGCCTTTCCCGAGACTTGGGATCATTCTTATATTTAAGCTCCTTGGTTCTCTCTCCAGGAAGTGTGCATTTTATCACGAATTGTACCATTTCCTGAGCTGTTTTATTTAACCTGTAATTTTCCTGGAATCTGCTGGGGAGCCTGATGTGCATGCTAAAGGGGGGTACTTCCACCTCAGGAGGGTTTTCAGTTTAATTTTCTTCTAGCTAATCTTATCCCATTGTGTGTGTGTGTGTGTGTGTGTGTGTGTGTGTGTGTGTGTATCACACCCCTATGGTGCTGTAGTTAAAAATATCCCCCTCATTGGCTGTAATTTCATGGAGTAGAGAATGAAATAATTTGTTTTTAAACTAAACACACACACACACCACACACACACACACACACACACACACACACCACTACACACACCACAGGGACAGAGAGCTAGAAATGAGACATACAGGTTAGAAACAGAAACGAGAGACAGAAAGAGACCACAGAGAGAATTCTCATTAGCTAAATGGCATGTGTTACCTCAAGACAAGAACAGAAAAAAATGGATGCAAGGACAGGAGAGATAACTCATCAGTTAAGAGCACTTGCTGCTCTTGCAGAAGGCCAAGGTTTGTTTCAAGCATCTGCATAGTATCTCATAGATACAGTGCCCTCTTCTGGCCTCTGTGGGAAATGCACACATAGAGTGCAAATATACACACAGGCAAAAACACTCATGCACACAAAATAAAATCAATACATCTTCTGGGTCTGGGGAAACTGCTCCATCAAGAGAGCGCTTGATGTGGAAGTGGGCAGGTACTGAGTTCCAGTGTCAATGCCCACTTTTAAACAGCCAGGCGTGATGGTGCTTATTTGCAATCCTACACTGGGAGAATGTGTCGTCTATCTTGCCAGCCTACTAGTGTAGCCTACTAGGCAGGGCTCAGATCAATGGCAGACAGCATCTAAAAACTAAAGAGGGAGTCTCCTGAGAAATGACACCCAAGTTGACTTTTGGCTTCTACACAAATGTGCACACATATGCACATTCACATCACATATGAACACAACTGCAACATACACATGTACCTACAACCTGTACACATACACATAAGTATATAACCTCTTTGGATCATAAACAGCCACACCCTTCTTCGTGTTTACTGTGAACTGGACACAACTAAAATCTCCCCTTGATTTTATTGTGCATCTCACTTGAAGAACTATAAAGATCAAAATAGGTCTGTGGCATGCTGTGAGAAATTGTCCTGCATTCCCTCAGTGTGACCTGGAAGTTGCCATCTGATAATATAGTAATCATATAATAAGAACACTATGGTAAACCTTTTCCTCTGTTAAGTAACTATGATTATGGGGTTTATGATAGCAACAGAATCAAACCAGAAGAAGTTACAGCCAACAAACAGCCTGTGCAATTGACAGATACCTCTGTCAACAGCATGCCTGCAACCAGGATTTGGGGAAATGTCACACAGTGCTACAGGCTCATAGGTAGCCTACATAGTTTCCTAAGAGCGGAGTTCAGACTGTGCCCCTCTGTCAGTCTCTATATCCTGTTCTGACTTACCTACGAATCAACTGGGGCCCTAGGAACTTTCTTGGACACTAAGCCAAGTATGCAACTTTCTGTGTGTTTGAGAGTGATGTCTTTGTTGTTGTTGTTGTTGTTGTTTCCATTAAGGAGGCAACGCTGTAACAGTGAGCAGTCTAGCTAGAAGCTACTGAGCTGAACTTGTCATAAGGATCATTACAGTGACTCATAGAATCATCATGGGAACAAAAGTTGGTTCAGAGTGGAACTCAATCTCGAGGAACTTTCGGAGTGAGGGGACCACACCTGTTTTATCACCAGCTGTCATCTTTGTTTGGGATGAATCTGAACTGAAACATTAAATGTTAGCTGTTCTGTGTGACCGCAATGTAACACGGTGTGAAGTGAACAGTACCTGAAGTAGGTTTGTGGGTTGGATTCCTCCAAGTGTCTGTGAGCAAAAAACAATGTTCAATGAAATGTGGTTAAAAAAACCAGGCTTTCTGGATAATTTCTGAAGTGCATCTCCTGTTTCTACAGTATGGCATGACAATGCGCTCTACCGACTGTGCTATCTCTTCAACCCTCCCTATGTTTTATATGGCATATTTTGGTGGCTCCTTATATAGTTAGAAATACACTTTCCTTCAAATTCTACTCATATGCAGAGGCAATCAAGAAAAACAATGTTTCCATTTTCATGTATGTGTGTTATACATAGTGTTGTGTGTGCATATTCATATGTGTGTGGGCACATGTGTGTTAGTGAAGTCTGAGCACCTAAGTACCTGTATGAAGGCTCAAGGTTATAGTCAACATCACTTCCACCTGTTCATTGAGACAGGTCTTTCAATCAAACCCAGAGTTCACCGATGTGTCTGAGGCAGCATGGCCTGGGGAGCCTCTGTGTCCACCTTCCGAGGCTGGAAGTACAGGCTGACCGCCATCTAGGGATCTGAACTTCAGTTCATCACACTTGCATGGCAAGCCCTTAAACACTGAACCATTTCCTCAGCCTGTGAAACAAATGTATATAAGAAAGATAAATCCAATAAATACTTTTTAGTCATGATCATATTAAAATAGCAAGATAATTAGTTTGAAACTTTAAGATGCATTAAACAGATCAGAGGGCTTGGTACAGAGACTCCTATTCACTACAAATAAAGGCTTTCCTGATGTGAGAATTGCCAACAGCAAACCATTTGCTATATGAGGAGGTCAAGTTGGGAAATTATTCTTATATCTGTTATTTAAGCTCACCTACACATTCAAGCTGGAAACATTGTTTCTCTCACTGAGGTCTCTGTAATATGGAAGTCCCAACCTGTGTGAAACAGTAAAGTATTTGTATGTGCATATTTGTATGCACACATGCATATATGAGTATGTGGAAGCATGTGTGCATATGCATGATGCATGTGTGTGCAAGCATGTGCATTGCATGTGCGTTTGTGTGTGTGTGTGTGTGCATGTGTGCCTGTGAAGGAAAGAAGCTCCCAGCTCTCCTGGGATGGAAAATCACCAATCTATGAGCATTGGAAAATGCTCGAAGGTGGTGCATTAGTTTCCTCAAATTGGATTTCAAAGCAACAGTCTGGTCGTTATGAAAATGGTACATATGCCAGTGATGAAAATTCCATCTGCTGCTCCTCTGGATAAAATGCCAAATCAATGCCAAGACTGGAAAGATAGTCTTCTCGCTTGCCCTCAAGCCATCTACCAGGCAAGAAGTTTGAGAGAGGAACTGGAGAAATACAATGTCTGGCATTGCTAGTATTAGATATTACATGAAGGCACTAGCTCTTTGCTCTTGAAATACTTGATTTTACAAGACTGGAGCAATGGAGAACATGGAGGTTTTGTGAGCTGTGCTACAAATGTGGCTGCATATCAGGGCAGGGACAAACTTATCCCCTTCTTAAACATCCATTCGTTTCAGAGGCTGGGGAGATGGCTGGGTAAGGTACTTATTTGTGTGAATGTAAGGCCCTGAGTCTAAATCCACCACAACCCATGCAAAGTTGGATGTCTCCTGTTGTCTGAAGTCTCAGAGTCTCAATGGCAAGATGGGGAACAGACATAGAATCAGGGGAGATGCTAATCCAGCTATCTTAATGTATAACAGCTATGAACACCATCAAAATAATAAAGATCTCATATCAATCAGGCAGAAGGTGTTATCCTGTGAATGTCACATACATGCCCCAGTATGGCACTGCAGCACTCACCTACATACATGCACATATGTGTGCACGCACAAACACACACACACAAAGGAAGACTTGTGTATAAATGTAGATTCAATGAGTCCTAACACAGAGAGTAAAAATATGAAAGTGACCAACCTATATTAAAGATGCTTTCCATACTTAATAGCCTGGGGGAAGGTGCATCTGTTCAGACTCTGATTCCTGTAGAAAAGGATACATGGAATGGATGGATAGATGATATAGACAGATATATTAGATATATAAATAGATACATAGATATTTGATAAATAGACAGACTAGATACATGGATACACAGATAGTAGATGAAAGATAGAAGACAGACAGACAGACAGACAATAGACAAAATATGTAATAGGTAGGTAGATAGATGATAGAGAAATAGGTAGATATAAGATAGATGAAAGATAGATAGATAGATAGATAGATAGCTGTTAGATAGATAGATAGATATAGATAGATAGATAGATAGATAGATAGATAGATAGATTGATAGATAGATAGATAGATAGATAGATAGATAGATAGATAGATAGACAGACAGGTGGATGTAGAGATTCCATATCAATACTAGAAAATGACTGGAGAATTAGCTGACTCGCCAGGTCCTCTTCAAATTCAACACAGCACACTTCAGTGACGTCGGTCACCACAGGGTATTAATTGCTGCACGAGAGTTACACATGAATACAACCTGGATGCCAAGAGGATTTCAAGGAAGTTAAGTGGGGAAGGTATAGAGGATGCTGTGCATTGTGTTCAGGTTTGTGGGTGGTCAGTGAGGTGTGTAATTGGTATTGCTAATGTTACAGCTCATTCAGTCTTTGACATATTGTATGAATTTAATAAATATCTGCCCTCCAAACCTGCATGAGTCCAGATTCAAATATCTTTAATGCAGAGAAAAAATATATATAATTTCTTCTTCCATGCAGACTTTACTTTCTTAGAAAACTAGAGATCTTTTAATGTATTATTTTGACTCTGGATATATGTGCTTGCACATGCGTGTTCCTGTGTGTGTACACATGTGTGCACATGCATATAGAGGCCACAGGTTAACACCAGGTGTCTTCCTTACTCATGTTCACCTTAGTTTTTAAGACAGGCTCTCTCACTAATCATCAAGTTCTCTATCTAGATGAGAATCGTTCAGGACAGCAAGCCCAGAGGACTCTCCTATCTCTATCTTTGCAGTGCGAGGAGTACAAGGGACTATGCTGGGCTTTTCTTGTGTGGGTTCTGGGGATCTGATTTTAGATCCCCATGAGTATAAGGCACGCAACTTACCAGCTGAAGGTGTCTCCCTAACCTGCTTTGACTCCTTTTCCTCTCTTCTCTCTTACCACCAATACTTGAAAGTGGTCCAGGGACCAGCAATATCAGTGTCTCCTGAGAGTTTGTTAGAAATGCAGAATTCCAGGCTCTTTCCACACTTACAGAACCAGAATCCACTCTTATTAATAAGACTCCTTGGATGAGCCATATCCACATTAAAATGTTTGCATTCACACTAAGTTGGTTTTTTTTTTTTTTTTTTTTACTTTGGTTACAACTTTTTAGTGCTGATATTTTTATTTTTTTTAATTTAGTTATTTAAATCACATTGTAATTTACTTATTTACACAGAGGTTATAAACACAAAAAGGCAGGATGTGGGGAAGGGAATGGCAGGGGGGCATAGGTGTTCAGGGGGAGTACAGATACCTTTCAGAACAGGGTATCAGCTGGGTGTAGGTTCAGGGGACAGGTCACTATGGCTCTGCCTATGATTCACTTGTCCTTATCTAAGTTGGTACTGTCCACCGAGGGTGCCTATTTATTAAGACCTATGACTACTAGGTCTGGTAAATTCCACAGAAGCCGCCTGTTTACAATAGCTTATAGCCTTCTGCTTCAGTGTTTTTCCACAGAGACCCAAGACTTTGTGTTAGCATGCATGTATGTCAGGCCTAGTGCTGACTTATGCACATTAACATTTATACATTCACACTAAGTTTTACAAGCCCACGTGGAATCAGTAAAGAAGAAATAACTAAAATTGTCACTTGTGAGTAATTACCAGAAATCTTGGTGCTTCAACAGAATTTCAGCATATGAAATTAGATAGATGATAGATAGATAGAATAGATAGATAGATAGATAGATAGATAGATAGAAATTTAATTCTAAAGAGCTTCTTGCTTTATTTTGTCTTAGGATCGCTAAGTCAATGTGAACAAGTTGACTATAGACACATTTATTGTTTTTTTGTTTGTTTGTTTGTTTTTGTTTTTTTGGTTTTTTTTTTTTTTTTGGTTTTTCGAGACAGGGTTTCTCTGTGTAGCCCTGGCTGTCCTAGAACTCACTCTGTAGACCAGGCTGGCCTCAAAGTCAGAAATCCACCTGCCTCTGCCTCCCAAGTGCTGGGATTAAAGGCGTGCGCCACCACCGCCCGGCCACATTTATTGTTTAAACACAAAAGCTGGGGTATGCAGGGATGGTTCAGCAGTTAAGAATGCTTGCTGTTCTTGCCAAGGACTGGAATTTGGTTCTCAGCACCAACACTGGGTAGCTACAATCATTTTTTTAACTCCAGTTCCAGGGCATTTGGTGCCCTCTTCTGGCTCTTATGAGCATTGCACACAGTGTAATGTATCCAGAGAGACATACCTATACACTTATATAGCCACAGAGAATATCTACATTCATATAAAACACTTTGAAAAACCATAATGATGCTGTTTTTTGCAACCTTTTGTTGTTAAAAATAATACCTTATTTGATAGAATGTCAGATAATGCTGTCATGTACATACAGTGTGGATAGGAGGTGTAGGTGTGTGGGTATGCAGGAGTGTCCAGCAGATAAGTCACTTTTTCCAATCTTATGGTGACTTACAGTATGAACAACCTTCCTAGAGGCAATTTAAAGTAACTCGTATGAGGGTAAATGGTCGCAATGCTGAAAACAGTGTGCAAATCTGCTCCCAAAGGCTGATGTAAGGCAGTTTCCACATAGTTCTGCTTTCTTCTGTGTACATACACAGTTTGACCCCTGTCTTAGTTGCTTCTCCTGTTTCTGTGATAAAAAAAAATAATCTACCAAAGGCAGCTTGGGCGATAAAGGGCTGAGTCTGACTCACAGCTCAGGGTCCAGTGCACAGCTTAGCAGAGAAATCAAGGCAGCAGGCGCTTAGACAGCAAGGTATGCTGTGCCCAACAGGACGAGAGAAGGGTACACTCTTTCCAGTGCTCAACTGCTTTCTCCATTTACCCGGTTCAGGCTGTTCTGCCTGGAGAGTGGCCAGCAGCTCTACATTAGGATGATTCCCCACATCAATTGACAAAATCAAGAAAACCTCTCACAGGCAGACGAGAGGCTCACCCTGCAGGCATTTCTGGATTCTATCACGTTGGCAGCACCGACCATGATGGCACGGACAACAGAGACTCCATAAGACAGGTGACCATAAAATGCTTTGCCTTTCATTTCCTTGATGTCCACACCTGTTCTGCCTGCCCTACCTGCCTTGGCATTGAGTCTCATGCCTTAATCCCCATGCTTCTGACTTCCTCAGTCCTGCCCATGCTGGTGACTGGACTGTACCAGTACGCATCAGTTTTAAAGCACTAGGGCTGGTAGATTAGTGATAAAGTGTGCAAGGCCACAACCTTTTCCTCTCTGTACAAAATGTTAGTAACTCAAACTCCTACTACACAGCATTCTATTAAGTTCCTGGTGAAAATTCGTTTTTATGTTCTAGGGGGAGAAAGGACTGAGTAACAGTCTGAGACTGCGAAAGGCTCAGGTGTGTTTTGCCTTCGATGTGTAAGTCATAAAATAGGAAGGAAGAAGATAGGAAATCTCTTATTCCTTGTCCTTTCTCCCTGGAAATGACATTTCCCCATCTTGGTCTCTTCCCTCTAGTCCAGAAATTTGGTCCTGCCCCTCAATTAGGAAATAAAACACTAGAAACAGATCTTTCCTCTTTGTTTTCTTTGGAATTTCTTCCACATAATGATCCAAGGCAAACCAGTCCTAGGCTTCATGTTAAGTCTTAGGATGGTGAGGGGCAGAAAGAGGTGGTCTCAGGTATCAGCCCTGTTCCACCATGTCTCCCCAGAAAAACTCAAAGTGCATTTATTCATTCATTGTGTGTGTTTGTGTGTGTGTGTGTGTGTGTGTATACAACTTGCAAGAATTGGCCCTCTCTTATTAGAGTGAACATCTGAAATGACTTATTCAGCTGGAAATAAATAGCTGCCACTAGATCTTTAAATCCATCAGTAAAACATGATACAGAGATCAAATATCCAGCCTCCTGCTCCTGTGTGCGGCTGACAGCTGATGACTTTAATTATTTGGGAGTTGGGCGATCCTTTTATGGCACATTTTTTTTTTAATGAAAAGATTTCCTCGCTTCCCATAAAATGCCTTTAAAATTCAGTCCTATTATATTTCATGACCCATCTACTGGTTTCTTATAAAAACCATCCTCCTGTCCCTGATAGGAAAGAGCCATCATGAAGAAAGAGAGAGAGAGAGAGAGAGAGAGAGAGAGAGAGAGAGAGAGAGAGAGAAGTATAGAGGGAAGAGAGGAGAGGGGAGAGAGGGATGGAGAGATGGAGGGAGAGCTGAGGGAGGCACCACATGTATGCAGTGCCTGAGGATGTCAGAGGAGGGCATCAGACCCCTTGGCACTGGAGATGCAGATGGTTGTGATTCGCTCAGTGTGGATGCTGGGAATTAAATTCTCCTAACCACGGAGCCACCTGCTCTCTCCAGCCCCTAGAATCACTCTTTGTGATTTGAGGAGAAGCTTATGCCAGCGACATAGAGAAGACAATCCAGTTGGTGCCTTGACCATGGCTGGATAATCCAAGTATAGGCTAACAAGCTCTATACAGCATAGTAAGTTATGTTGCTAGCTTGCCAAATCCTGAGCCTAATGGCTGAGCACTACCCCAGAGTTAAGCTATGCCCAATTTCATACTCCAATTAGCTCAACTGAGGCCAGTTCATGCCTATCCCAAAGATAAAAATGAATTGTTAGAATCATGCATTTGATTTAAAGGCAAACATATGACCAGTCCCACAACCAGCAAGAGACACAGGCAGCAGTGTCCTGTGAGGTACTTACTATAATGGGGTTGTAAATTTAGGTGTAGAAACCTGTGGTCCCATCACATTCATTGTCTCACGACAAGCCGCCACACAATTTTCTATAAATACATCATTTGAGTTAATTATCAATGAAAACACACAGTTCCATTCATGACTGGTAAATTGATGCCCTTATATAAAATAATAAAATGTAATGATCTGGGCGGCACGGTTTGGCAACGCTGGCACTGTTAGCTCAGACTTCACCGAAGCCATGACTCAGTGATGGCTTGTATTAAAATCATTCCAACTAAATGCACAGCAGTCAGGCCACAGATGTTAGAGGCCACTGTGAGCATATGACAAAAGCGTACCCAGGGCACTGCCTATGAGCAGGCTCCCAAGAGCGTCAGCCTCTGCTGCCAGAACGCTTTTCCTCATCTTCTCTGCTCCATCCACTCGAGTTCAATGAGAGGGAAAGGGTGCCCTGCCAGGGTAGCTAAGTGACACTGTTCACTGGACTGTGATCTATGTTGGCTACACAGTCTAGGGGATGGGACAAGTGACCCAGGTTTCTGTCTGTTCCTACCCTGTGAGACGTCCTGACCTCTTCACCTGATGGAGACAAGTCTCCTCCTCAGTGTACCGCTCTGGGCTTGAAGAGACATAGACCTGCAAAGTAACTATGGTACCCAGTCCTATTTGAGAGTTTTTTTCTTAAAAAAAAAAAAAGCCATAGATGAGTTCTCTTTCGCTCTGAAAACACAAGGAGCAGAGTGTATTCTGTGTCCAAAGCCCGCGGAAGAAGCAAAGCAGGCAGGAAAATCAGACTGAAAACCAAAAATTAAACTAAAGGAGAAAGGGAGTGTGCTAGAGACTCCAGAGGACAAGGAATCATGCTGCCAAGAATGCTCTCACAGCACAGGAAAAGAGAACTACCGGAGAAGCATGTGTGCAAAACTGTAGACACTACCCGGACCTCTGGCCCGTGCCTGCTCTTAACTCAAGCTAACTGTCTCTCCCTCCCCCCTCTCTCTTTCTCATTTACACACACATATCCCACATAAACACATGCACACCCCTCACACTGCACACATGCCACATACACACATCATACCACCACTCCACACACACACCACATAACATGCACACACCAACATTACACACAACCATACCACACACACCACATACACACATCATACCACATACCACACATACAACACACACAAAACATGCACACTACTCACACCACACACACACACACACCAACCACCACCACCACCACCACCACATAACCCCACACACAAGATAATAAATATTTGAAGAGAGAGCCCTTTAAGTATGAAGATAGACATATTTTAATATAAAAGGGAAAGAGGCAGCACATGACACTCTAGGAGCCTATGTGGAACACAGACAAAATAGCTCAGACACAGCTTACTAACAGTAAGAGTATTTTTTAGTGTATTTCTTTCAAAGTTAAATGTTCTTCTACCTTTGCCCCAGAAATCCCATTCCTAGATACTTACTCAACATTAATGAGAACCTATACATACAGTCACACACGAGCCTTATACAGAAGTCCTGCCACAAGATTTATTTGTAATATATGGTATCTGGAAAGGCTTAATTGCCTCTTAACACAAGAACAAGGGATTAAAGAGTATATATCATGCCACAGGAAGCCCTCAGTGATAGGAAGGAATAACTACAAGATACTGCAGTCATAGCATAAATCCCAGCATTACCCAGAGAGGCTTGAGAAACTAGATCATATAGTTCTTATCATATACATTTTAAACATCATTTATGTTATTTTACGTGCATGAGTGTTTCCCCTGTATAATATATGTGCACCACAGTGGGCTAGTGGCTGGAGGCAGGAGGAGGGCACCAAATCCCCGGAACCAGAGTCGTCATAGATGATCATAGGCTGCCTTGTGTGTGCAGGAACTGAACTCAGGTCTCTGCAAGAACAAGCAGTCTCTAACCACTGAACCGTCTCTCCAGCCCTGTCATATACATTTCCTAAATAGAGGGTTGAGGGGTTTCAATTATGAAGAAACTAAAATCGGTGATTTTCAAAGTTAATTAATTAGGTTTTAGGAAGGTGGAACAACGTGACTGGGAAGGACATAGGGGACTCGGGCTGATGGATGAGCTCTCTGTCTTCCCAGAGAATGGATGACATGAGTGTATTCATTTGTCAAAATGAACCAATCTGCATGCTTAATAACGGTGCATACACTACATGTAAATTACATCTCAATATACTTGGCATTTGGGTATAAATAGCATTTCTACAAGACTATGAAATCAGCAGGCATTTATGTAAATTGGCTATAGTAATACATCAACACTTTTCTGCTGAGAAATGAAGGGTGTTGTTTGAACAGGGGTCCCCTTCTCAAAGCTGATTCCACTGGCCCTGCCACCCCCTGTGCAGCTGGTTGGGTGGGACACTCCTGTAGGCAGTAGACACTCAGCTCTATGCTGTCATCTCTGCTGTCCTCAGATGGATCTCAGCTGAGTATCTACAACCCTAAGTTTTCTACGTAGCTTACACAATACCACCATGTATGAACAGAAGCCACTCACGGAAGAATCGTGAGTGTGTGTGTCCATATGTACAAGTGTGGGTGCACCTGCAGAGGGCAGAGGAAGAGGCCAATTGTCCTTATTCCACTGAGATAGAGTCTCTCCCAGAGCCTGGAGCTAGGCTGGCTGCTAGCAGGCCTTGGTGTCCCTTGGTGTCTCTGCCTCCAAGAATGCTGGGGTTACTTACAGTCATAGACAGCCATGCTCAGCTTTGTACTACGGTGAGATCTAAATTCAGAGCCTCATGTGTCTTAGCACTCTCGAGCACACTAAGATATTTCTCTGAACCCCTTCTTTCCCCCAACTCCATAACAGTTTTTCCTTTTTGCCATCCACCTCCCCCTAGTTAACAAACACTCTATGTAATAAAGGCAGCCACATCCATGGAATCCAGTTATTAAATAAGTTGAAACTTCCTTGCTGCCTGCTCTCAGAAGCTCACTTTACTGGCACAGGATGGAGCTTGTCCTGAGTCACAGTGTAGACACAGTGTTTTGAGGTGCCAACATCTGAACAGATATGGATTTGAGGGGAGGGGAGAACACTTTCCAGACCAGTTCTTACACACTAAGGCAAGCCAGCCCCAGAATGTATACATACCTTAACATAATAGGAAAACACTGCAGAGCACAGATAAGTTGATTTGAACATAAAGGACGTGGGGTTTGACCTCTGACCTCTGACCTCTGACCTCTCATCACACTGTCCAGTACAGGATGATTCGAGGAAAAGGAGGAAGTGGAGGTAGAAGTGTCTTCACAGGGCTCCACCATGTTCAAAGAGAACCTTGGCAGAGATGACATTAAAGGTGGCTTGGCATAAGAATTTTGGTTTCTTTAAAAGTACAGAAATAGTATGAGAATATGTTTTCATTTGAATCCCAGGTGTGGGAGATAGGGCTGCTTCAGATTGTACACAGCAGCTGCCTATGATTTGCCCCATGCTCTAACAGGGGCAAGATTTTGCCAGCTGCAGATAGTTTTTGCAAGTGTATGATATTTAGAATTCTGGGGACTTTTCAGGGGCTATATAAATATTAGAGTCCCAGTAGGGGGTGGCTGGTTGTCCAGCTGGTGGTTGGGTGGGACAGTGGTTTATCAAGTGGTTACATGCAAAGAGATGAAAAGAAGAAATGTAGATATCTTGATGGTGAAGATCAAACTTGCCCGCCCTAAGGACCTCAGTGGCCCTCATCAGCAGACAGTAGTCTAAGGATATCGTCACTCGCTCTCCTTCTAACCTTCTCTCTTTCCTACCTAGTGTTGGGGGGATGGGAAGAAAGAAGTAAAAGGGTAGAGAAGGGTAAAAAAGAAAGGAACCCACAAAGTAGCCAAAGGTCTGGTTACAGTGGCTCAATGGATAAGGATGCTTGGTGCCAGGCCTTTGATTCCTGCAACTTACACAGGAAATGAAGAAAACAGACTCTCCTAAGACCCACCTCTGGACCTCCACTTACATGCTGCAGTGTGCACCTATACACATCCACATAAATGTACACAGTGCATACTACATATCTATATCTACCTATATGTGTGTGCATAATATGTATATGTTTTTATATAACATAATAGTTTATTTTTTAAAGACAGCCTCTCCCCCACTCCCCCACTGAGCCCTGTATCCCCACTCCTGTTAGCAGCAGTAATTCTCAGCATACCCAAAGGGGACTGCACATGACAACCCAACTGTCACACTTGGAACAGGGCTCTCTCTTCTTCCACATTGTAACAAACGACAAGTATGCTGTCAGACTCGGGAAATAACACACTTTAAGATAATAAAGAGCATTAGACAACAATACCAGAGGCAATATTGAAGTGTCAAATAAAAATATGTACAAGAATAAAACAAAGCAGACATTCCCAGGTGCTCGGCCTGTTCGAGGGAGAACGCAGATTAAAGCAGAGATAACCAGGATGAGCCTGACTGAGGCGCTACATCTTTACATGTATTCTGTGCAAGGAGCAGCATGCTGAGATTTGGTGTCTGCATGTCCTATCCTTTGTGAGGAATCTCTGGCCTCGGTGGCATGGGTACCACAGGCATGTGAGATTAATTCCCTGCTCCAGTTGGTTCAAAGAGGTGCCATCCTCTAAAGGTTAGCAATTAATAAAAATTCCAATTCAGTGTAAACATGTGGCCTCAAAGGCCGAGGGTCTAGAAGGGTGATCTGTCCCAGAGGACTGTGCGACCTCTACTCCAAGGCCTACTGTGTATCACAAAAAGAGGCAACAGGGCTTTTAAGGGATAGAATGTTAGGAAGCTCTTTCCCTGACGAAGAATAGCTTACATCTAGATTCTAATAGTAGACTGGGTTAGCAGACAAGTTGCAAGGTTCAGGAACCTAGGGTTGTGTTACAACTTTAAAGTGATAATGGGGGGTGGGGTTCAACAGATAAAAGAGCTTGCTACCAAGCCTGACAACCTGCCTTCAATACCCAGAAGCCACATGGTAGAAGGAGAAAGCCAGATCCCTCAAGTTGTCCTCTAACCTCCAAATGGGTGGGCATACATGTGGACTCATGCATATTCAGAAGAGAAGGACATACACAACACACACACACACACACACACACACAGACACACAGACACACACACACACACAACACACACAGCAAGCACACAAATATGAAAACATTTAAAAATGATATATTTGAGTGTCAAATTGCTAGACATGGCTAATTAAGGTGAAATGATCCACCCTAAATGTAGGTGGCACCATTGCATGCTCTGGGCTCCCACGTTGAATAAAAAAAGAGGGGATGACTGAGTCTTTGCTTCCTACTGCACAAGCAATGAGAACAGCTGTCTCCAGCTTTCGCCTCCCCATCCCCCGGCCATGCGACCAGCTGCCTCAGGCTCTTGTCTTCCCCACCTCTGCCATGCGACCAGAGGCCTCAGGATCTTGCCCTGCCATCCCCTGTCATGAGAAACTGTGCACCCTCAAACTGTGAGCCACACAAATCTTCTTCCTTTGTGCTTTGTGTCAGGTATGTTTCCTCACTGCAACTGGAAAAAGTAATTAACAGAGGTTGAATTCCCATCATGGCGATTACAACTGTGAAACTTTAGAGAGCAGCTTGATAGGTCGTGCCTCGGTTTCTCCATACCTATAATGAGGATTCCATCACAGCTATCCTATACGTGCATACGCCTGTGTTGTCTTACAATATGAATACATATAGGCACATGTATGAAGGTACTCAGTGTTCTACTGTATCCCTCAGTCCATCACTGTGCCTGTGACTTCCAACTGCCAATCATTTTGCCAGGTCTCTACATTTACCCTAGAATTCCAGAACTCATCAGCAGGCATCCATCTGGAGGCTCCACTGGAGCAAGATACTCCTGTAAACAAGCGGTGAATAACCCATGAGGCTCACAGCATATATGCCCTGCCTCTCACCTGAGCAGGGTGATTTGGAAGTTCTATTTGCTATTGTGTTCCAGAGCTTGCTTGCTTGCTTGCTTGCTTGCTTGCTTGCTTGCTTCTACACATGTCGTGGAGACTTGCTTGGTGATTCACACAATTCCCGTCCTTGCCTTGTTGTATCTCTCATTCATGGTTAGTGTTTCCTGAGGCTCATAAATATGCCATTTGTGTATGAGTATTTCTCTGTCCTAAGGTCAGCTTCAACTGCATGTGTGTGTGGGAGGGCTACCTGTGAGGGGTCCTATTGTTACCTTGAGCCTAGCTAGGCTCGTGGGAATTTGGTTTAAACATACATCAAGCTAATTTTCAACTCATAATATTTATTATAGAAGAAGTGGTGATGGTGATTTTAAAGTACAGAACACATTTGCTTTAGGGTAATAATATTTTTCTTTTGTTTTAGATTGGGATCATGTATCAGCAACAGATAGACAACACTGTTTGACAATCCCATGTCAACCCCATACTTTCTTGCTGTTAGGCAGCCATTTGTCCTAGTTAGCTTTAACTGTAACCTTGACACATTCTGGAGTCATCTGAGGAAAGCATTTATGGATGAGCTTCTCAGATCAGATCCGCCCATAGGCGAGTTTATGAGAAACGTCTTGATTGTTTATTGATGTGAGAGGGCTCAGACCACTGTGGGCGGCACCATTCCTAAGCAGCCAATCGTAGGCTGTATCAGAAAGGCAGCTAAGGAAGATCTAAAGAACAAGTCAGCTAGAGGTGCTCCTCTACTATTGTTTCTGCCTTCAAGTTCCTGCAATGATGAACGGTGACCAGAACATATAAACATATAAGTAGAGTTAAAGTTGTTGGCTGGATGTTTTTGGGTTTTTTTGTTTGTTTGTTTTTTGTTTTGTTTTGTTTTTTTTTTGGTTTTTTCGAGACAGGGTTTCTCTGTGTAGCCCTGGCTGTCCTGGAACTCACTCTGTAGACCAGGCTAGCCTCGAACTCAGAAATCCACCTGCCTCTGCCTCCCAAGTGCTGGGATTAAAGGCGTACACCACCACCGCCTGGCAGGCTGGATGTTTTTACCATGGCAATAGGAAGGAAATTAACACACCTTTCTTCCAGGAACCCACCATGACCCCCGAGGCAACTCAGAGAATGAAGACGTAGGCTGATAACATTCTAACCAAAGAAACAACTGGACTCCTAGTCACACAGAGGGACAGAGTTACAGGTTATGCTTGAGAAATGGGCCTTCTAACTTCCCTTTCCTGATGGGAATAAATACCGAGATAAATACCCTAATGGAGCTGGGAAGTCACCTTGAAAGCATGCAACAACAACAAAAAACCCAACCAGCACAAAGATACAGCGGCAAAATGTGACACTGTCTGCCTGTGAAGGCATCAGCCAGCTCCATTTATCCTCCAGTCTATCTTGCAGCTGGACTTACAGTGTGAAGAAAAACAAATGTCCTTGTTTGTGATAAGCCCTGTTACTTTCAATCAATCACAAGATAAGTAACTCTGTACCTTCACCTGGGTGAAATGGATACAAACTAGAAGGGACTTAGATTCTTGTCTCTCACAAGTTACAAAAATCAGCTCGAAAAGAGCAGACTTAACTGTAAGGCTTAAAATTATGAAACTCCTAGAAGAAAACATAGAAAAATGCTTCAAGACGTTAGATCAGGCAAGTGTGTTCTTTTTGTTGTTGTTGTTAATAGGATCCCAAGCTCATTGGCTATAAAAAAAACAGAATAGATAGAAGGGATTGTATCAAACTGTAAAACTTCTGCACAGCAGAGAAATCTATCCACAGAATACAGACATAAGCACTGAATGGGAGGACGTGTTTGCAAATTTTATGTCTGGTGCTGATATCCAGGATATATAAAGAACCCATGAGCCCAATAGAAAACAAATGCACAAATAACCTGCTAAGAAATAGGCAATACAATACAATGACACAAATGTATAGAAATACTGTGATGAAACCCATCAATTAGTATGCTAACCTTAATTTTAAGATAAATTTAAAGACCAAGAAGTAGGAAATTGTAGGACTGTGAAAGAACAGCATGGTTTCTAGTCGAGCACTGACTAGAAATCCCCGGAGACCCCAGGTGATCCTAAGGGACTGCATACATTTCGCCACGCTCACAGACTTCAGGCTCCTGACACAAGGCCACAGACCTCCATGGATCCAAGCCTTTCAGGCATGTAGGACAACGCCCACTAGGCCCTCCACAGGTAGAGGGTGTGACTACAAGCCCGGAGCTGCCCAATCTTCCACAGATGACCTCTCTACGTTCTCAGCCACAGAGGCCCAGCCACCCAAGCAAATAAGAAGAGCAGCCAAGACCCAGCTGAGCAAGTCACCGCGACCAAGACTCTCATCCCCTCAGGATGCAGCTGGAGCGCACCCTTCCCCTTCTCTTCGGCTGTGGGCTGATCTAGCCTGTACATCCCCACTTTGGTCTTGATCCTTCTTCTGCTTCCAGCGGCACCTGAGAGCCCAAGTGCCTGAGAACAAACTGATTCCTAGCCGCCTTTTGGCCTGGAGACCCCCAACCCAAGAGCTCTGACTCTCCGCAGGACCTCAGACTGTGCTCTCCCACCCAAGTGGAGTCCTCCGACTTCGCATAGCCTGATGTTCACCGCGGAGTGAACATGGTCAAAATTCCCGCACCTCTGTCCTCACAAGAGGCCCTAACTACATAGAGAAACAGAGGCGAGACTCACACATCAACCCAACAGGACCCACACACACTACAACCCAACAGGAAATAGCTCTAAATCGACATCTCTGAAAAGAAGACAATCAGAAAATAGACGTAAGAAAATTCCGTCAGGATCTGAATGTACCATTTAGGGCTGAGCAGCCAACAGCCACTTATTCTCAGCGCCCTGACCAGGTGCCCGAGGCTCCTGGAACATCTCAAAGCGGGAACAGAAAGCAAGGGCCTGAGAATGGGCAGAGGCTGTGAAATGCTACGGTCTGGACAGGCCACTGCTACTGTATTCGTGAACTCACAACAGCTGTGGCTACCCTGTGCGAGGTGAAGCCAGTCAACATTCCAGATGGAGGGGGAGGAGCTTGCATGGCCCTGCCCCAGCTGAAGAGCTATTGGTGGCTGATGGCATTTCCAGGAGGAGGAATCATTTTTGAGTGTGTGTTGCCAACGCTCTGGCGGATGGCCTCACATCCTTGTAGCATGATACTGGAAGCTGGAAGCTGGAAGCACAGTTGGATTTAGAGGGATGGAAAGGAAAAGAGAGGAGAGTGGGAGAAGGAAGCCGTGGAGTCCGAGAAAGAGATAGATGTGTCCGATATGTGTGTGTGTATTTGTATGTGTATGTATAGATGTATATATTGTATATGTATATATAATACACACATATAAACCTATATACATATATTTTTTTTCCAAAAGTGATAATTCTACAAACTCAAGATCATTAATCATCACGGCAGAACACATCAAAACAAAAATAAACTATCACCTCACCATAATACCAATGAATATTATCAAAAGACTAAAAATAATGTGTGCCAGCAAGGATGTAGAGCAAGGCAAGCCTTGGACACTGTTGGTAGTGATGTGAGCTCGTTCAACATGTATGGAAAGTAATAAATATGGCGATTCAAAAAACAGAACAAAACCAAACCAAAAACTTACCATCTTGTCCCAGCAATTTTTCTGCTTGGGTATATATACAAAAGAATTAAAGATGATGTCAAAGGGACATCTGGGCTCCCATGCTCACTGTGGTAGTATTTACAATAGCCAGGAACAGAAGCAATCTAAGTGTCCATCAAAAGGTGAACACAGGAGAAAGGGGAATCATACACACAGGGAATACATCACCACCAAGGGATGAATGCCCACTGTGCACACCACACAGCACCCACTGTGAACACCACACAGTACCCACTGTGTGTACCAGTACAGCACCCACTACGCACACCAGCACATCCACACCTGTGTTCCCCAGATCACAGTGAGTCTTACCAGCCTCCTGTCTGCTGCTGGCAGCAAAACCTGACCAGCAAAGTCATTGTCCTCCTAATCCCACTTCTCAGGCTGGCAGAGATGGCTTTGTGGGTAAAACCATTTGCCCTGCAAGCCTGACATTGTGAGTTCAAGGCCCAGCAGTTACTGAGGAAGTAGAGACATGGCTCATAAGAGCTGTCTTCTGACCTCCACATGTGTGCTGTGGCACGCACGTGCACTTACGTACACTCATTGCACACACCCTCCCTGATAATGATAATTAATAATAATAATTTATAATAAATAAACAACTCCACCTATCCTAAGGGTGAAGCAGGATCACAAGTTCTAAGACACCTGTGGCTATATAGTGAGATCAAGTCTAGAAAGTAGAATATTAAATTAATTAATATATAGATAAGTAAATAAACAAAGCAGCCTTCCCAGATTCCTGGAGTGACCTACAGAAAGGCCCCTGCAGGCAGCAGTAGGGTGGTCTCCTTGGAGTACCAGCCTGCCTTTGAAGTACCAATTTCTACTGTGCACAAAGTTTTTATATTTTCTACCCAGTTCCATCCTTTTGAGAGATTAAAACAAAAGTGGGTATAATCTAGAGATGTAGGATTCTTGCTGCACACTTACTAAAAAGCCTGATGATGTCTTGAAAGTTTCAAATCAGTTCAAACCTGACCTTGACCCTGCCCTGTAAGTGATACCTCGGCAGTTGGAAGTCTTAAGTCCGTCTTATTCAGACTGCTTACAGATTTGCTATTTCTCCATTTCCTCCCTTCTCACTGGACAGAAACCTGAGTGATGATATGGTTTCACTTTAACGTATTCTTTTCTCAATTTTCCAGAAGCCAAAGTGTGCCAGGTGCATCTGGATGTAGAAAATAATGGCTTAGCTTCAGATGACACAGCCTCCCTCTGCAGTGGTGAGTTATGGAATACTGCTTTTCATGTCAAGGTAAAAATAGGTTTAGTCTGCACTGAAAAACCAGACACAGACACAGCCATGTATCAAGCAGTATCCCCTCCATCATCACTGACCTGTCTGCAGACTTTGGCCAAAGACAAAGCGTCTTCGAGGTACGGGATTCCTTGCCTGCTAAATTGTAACCAAGACATTAGATGTCTGGAAGAAGTGCCTAGGAGGAATATTACATATGGGAAGAGAATTCTGTATGTCAGAATAAAAAAGGAAGCCCCACTGAAAGCAACATTAAGAGACAGTTTTGAAATGCAGCTGAAGGGTCATTGGGGGTGGGGCTGATGTGTAAGTCATGTTACAGTCTAGAAATGCAGTTTCATTCACCTTCAACCTTGACAGCAATGGCAGCATGTGAGCGTGTGTGTGTGTGTGTGTGTGGTGTGTGTGTGTGTGTGTGGTTTATGAGTGTGTGTCTCTGTCTGTGTGGTGTTGAAGGAATTTCAGGTCTCAGTTTAAATTCAAAATAGAAAGAATCTCAGATTAAACTTAAAAATTAACTGCCGGGACACATCCTGGGAGGAGCACATTCCAAAGACTTACACATACATTCCAGGGGAAGGGCCCAAGATAAGAGGTAATCAGGAAGCTGGGCCCTTAACATAATAAACCTGGGTAAACAGAAGACACTTAGCTAACACTCACCGTTATAAAGATAATGTGCAAATCTGAGTTACCTAGAAACCGGGCCTGGAAACAGCTGTTGAGATCAGCCTTTGTGGTTATTGTTTAAGAGATAATTGTAAAACTGCCCTCATGAACTCTGTAGAAATGGTATAAAAACTGCTCTTAGCTTTGGCTCTGGGTTCCTCTTGCCTGTGTGCGAGGGAACCCCAGTGCATTGGTTATCAATAAACCTCTTGTTATTGCATCAAATCCACTGTCTGTGAGTGCTTCTGCAGGAGCCCGTTCCCCCCCGGCCCCCCCCCCAGGGCCCCGTTTGGATCTTAGAGTCCAACAGTGTATGAGTGTGTGTCTGTGTGTGTCTATGTGCATGAGTTTGTGTGTGTAGTGTATGAGTGTTTGTCTGTGTGTGTCTGTGTGTGCCCATGTGTATCTGTGTGTATGTGTCTCTGTGTGTAGGTGTCTGTAGAGACCAGAAGAGGTCATCAGCTATCCTAAAGCTGGAATCACAGGTGGTTGTGAGCCATGCCATGTGAGTACTGGGAACAGAACTCTGGTCCTCTGCAAGAACAACAAATCCTCTTAACCTCAAACTCTGCTTCTGGCCCCTTCACTTACTTTTAATTGTAGCTTTTGAGAGAACTTAAGGGAGCTTTTCAAGAGCAACACAAGATAAAAATATAAATAAATCCCCACACTCTCAGATGTCACACCGAGATCAGCTTCAGGCATGCTTACAAATGGTTAAGCCACACCACGGCATGAATAAATTTGCCCTGATTCCTGTGGAAGGCTCTTTGCATGGCACAAGAGAACCAGTGTTGGTCATGAGGAGTCACATCAATAACCCATGTCTTGGACATCAGTAATTACCTCATGTCTGCATTAGGAAAATGGGAACCATTTTCAATCAGATAACAGATGGAGAATTAAAAGTCCAGTGGGGTCTTCGATGCAAAATAAGAATTGTTAACCAAATACCACAGTCTTCTGTCCTATCTTTTTTTTTTTTTTTAATTAGAATTTTCATTGATATCTGCCTCCCCTGTAGCCACAGTACCTAATCGACATTTTTTTACTTTTTACATCTACAGGAAGCTACTTTGGTACAATTCTATTTTCTAAAAAGTTAAGTAGAGTTCTTTAATCTTTTTAACGTATGGGAGTTTGGTTACCATATGAAGAAATGGGTTTCGTTGTGCATTTCCCTAATGACTAAAGATGTTTAACTTTTAAAAACATTGCTTCTCAGCTGTTTGCATTGCATCTGTTGACGCCTAGTTCCACTCCCCATGTTTTAAAATGGGTTGTTTGTTTTGATGCTTGCTTTTCCAAGTTCACTGTATGTTGTAGATACTCTCCCTCTGTCAGATGGGTAGCTGGTGAAGATGCTTTTCTGTTCTGAATCTTTACTTGCATGACAGTGTTTTCGTGCTGTGTAGATGTGTTGCATTTCATGAGGTCCCATTTATTAATTGTTGGTTGTCACATTTGATTATTGGGTGTGACAGGCATTCTCACTGCCAACTTGACTATATCTGGAATTAACTAAAACCCAAGAGGGCTGGTACACCTGTAAGGAATTTTATCTTGATGAAATTATTTGAGGTGGGAAGACTCATCCTGAATCCAGATCTTTCGAAGCAGGAAGATCCTCCTTAGATCTCGGCCATGTCTTCTTGTGGCAGGCTATGTAAAGGACATGGAGGAAGGAAGCATTGCTCTTTGCCCAAGTGCCCTCATTCTCATTGGCAAGTTCATTCCTTCACTGTAGAACCTAATCTGGTCTTCAGTTTATCCTACAGGATTCTAGCATAAACTGAAGATCAAATGAGACATTCAGCCTCATGGACTTAACAACTTCTGGATTTTTGGATTCTCAATTGATATACAGTCATTGTTGGACTAGCTGGACTATAGCCTCTAAACCACTCTAAAGAATCATATACATATACATATACATATACATATATGTCTATAAGTTCAAGGCTGTTCCTTATTTACCCCTCTATCAGATTTAAAGTGTCAGGTCTTAATGTTGAGGTCCTTGATCCATCTAGATTTGAGTTTTTTCAAAGAACCAAAGAAAATATTGTTTTTAAAATATAGGCACTTACTTTTTACTTTAAGCCGTGACTTGTTCAAAACTTCACAGTGAAACAGAACCCAAGCTTCAGAGAGAAAAAGTTTCAGGATGAGAAAAGGAAAGTTGGACAAAAGCCGAGAAGACACCACACACAGACCACATGGCATAACTTTTGTGCTCACTACTTTAAAACTATCCAATGTAAGCCGGGCGTTGGTGGCGCACGCCTTTAATCCCAGCACTTGGGAGGCAGAGGCAGGAGGATTTCTGAGTTCGAGGCCAGCCTGGTCTACAGAGTGAGTTCCAGACAGCCCGGCTATAAAGAGAAACCCTGTCTCGAAAAACCAAAAAAAAAAAAAAACTATCCAATGTAATTTAAAAGAAATGGCTTCACCTGACAGTTTCATACACATATATATTGTGTTCTTAGTCACTCCTCCTGCATCTCCCTGTCCATGTCTCTATGCCATTCCCTCTTATTCTTCCTTTTCACTTCCCTCCATTTAGACCTATTTTTCTTCTCTCATAGGAACTTTTCTACTCTCACATCTTACACACAGTCACAAACACACACACACACACACACACACACACACACTCACTCATGCTCACGGACACATACATACATAAGGCATTCATATATACACATATGCACATCCACACAAACATATACATTTAAACCTAGATTCTACTTATGAGAGAAAACATACAATATGTTTCTGTTTTGGTTAAGTGGAGTTCTGGAAATGACTTTTATGTAAGAAGAGAGTACTGACCTTCAGAACCAAGCAGTAACAATGATCAAAAGTAAGTAAACCATCAACAGTTAGTGGCCTCTTGAGGAGGGAGAGTCTGTTACCTCCTTCAGGGATGTGGGTCTTGAGGGACAATCCACACTGCAGTACATAAGCCCACATCCATGTGCATATAGTGCAGTATTAACTGAGCTCAGTGGATAAAACAATAATGGATGGATGGATAGATAGATAGATAGATAGATAGATAGATAGATAGATAGATAGATAGATGGATGGATGGATGGATGGATGGGTGCATGGGTGGATAGAAGGATGGATGGATGGGTGGGTGGGTGGATGGGTGGATGGATGGATAGATGGATATAAATAAATGAGAACACATGAGGAGCAAACCAGGGGAGAGGAAGGGGAGGGGATTGGATTTGATCAAAATACATTATATGCACACATGAATATTAAATAAAATGTTTTTAAAAAGTAAACATTTCTATGTTTTTAAAGGTATCTGTTAATGTGGCAGTTACCAGCACAGATGGCATGAAAGACTCCATGGTAAATTAATAAAAATAGAATGAAATTGAACAATAAGATCCTCTGCAGGACTAGTCACTGTATCAGCAGCCACAAGTGACGTGTTTCTGCCGTATTGGACATACAGCTATAAAATCTCTGTCTCTAATGAAAGCCCTATGGAGCAGTGTGGCTTTGGATATAAGTTTCCTTCAGCTCACATGGTGACAACATTTAATAGCCTAAGTGAAAGCAAGTTGACCCAGTCAAACATGTACCATCCAATAAAATGATGAGGACACATGGTACTTTATAAAAATCTGTTTATTATCAATATACCTAAACTCCTGCACACTAGCAGTTTGAAATAACTCTATGTCATACTTGTCATTAAACAGAGCATAATGATAATAACATTGCCTGAGAAATAATGGCTTACTTCCTATGACTGACATACCAGACTTTTCAGGAATTTTTAGAGTAGACAAAATATAGGACATTGCTGTGCAGATGTGAGAGATACAAGTTCTCAGGCTCCACCCCAGAACTGCTGTGTTAACTCTGTGCCACTGAAGTCTGTGAGGGATTCGCAGGCACACTAGAACTCAACACAATGACACGGAGCTTCTCCAAAGCAGACGGCTCAGAGGGAGCCTGTGAAGTTGGCCAATTTGATTGCTCCATCTGCTCCTCAGATCTCGTCGGTGACCCACACATCAGCTATTCCCCAAGCCTTTCTGCCTCATCTGTCTTCCACTAATGAGGATTTTAAAAGCCAAATACTTTCTTTCTCGGCCTTTCTTCCAGCTAACAGTCACGGTAACCAGTTGTGGAGTAGGAGGCGTAACGCGATCTCTGAAAGGTGGCTTCTGGATGAGATTTTCCTCCCTGATTAAAGCAGAGGGAGGGAAGTACCCCCTTTGTGCCATGCAGTCACATCTTTTTTAGCTCAATATTTCATTGTGAGGGGTAAGACATGTGCTTGAGGTCAATGCAGTGGCTCAGCCAAGCCCGACAGCTACAGTGCAGTGTGTAGGACCCATCCATACAGTGGAAGGAGAGAACTGACCTCAGCAAGCTGTCCTCTGACCTCCACATATATACATCCATCCCCATTCCAATACATGAAAAATAGAATTGATATTTAATAAAGAAGAATAAACGTGTGAAATTCTTAAGAATAAGTGTTTGTTTACAAAGGACACTTAGAACTGTGATCAGCACTTCAGGATGAACAAGGGAAGCTAGCACCTATAAATATTGACACAGAGTTGGAAAGAGCCTGGGACCTTGATAAGATCACTGGGACCGTGCAACGACCAAGCTGTCTGCCTTTTACGTCTGTTCTTTGATACGCCTTACAAGTCATTTGGTCTCGGTCAGCATTCTAGTAGCTGCAGCTGATGACATCAGTCCTAGACCTCTGTGGGGGAGGAGCACAGCACTGGAGGAAGAGAGAGAGGAGATAGACTGTGGTGGGAAGAGAAAGTTCACAAAGAGGTATTCAAGACTTCTCAAGCACTTGAATGGGACTTGATGGGAAAGTGGCTTCAGATCTGAAAGTGGACAGGGCCTGTGTACTTTTCCTCTCATGCTGCAAGGAACTTGATGGTTGGTAAGCCTGTAGGTCACACAGGGTTGGGCAGAGAAACAACTCAAGTCACACACAGGGATGAGTCCTCAACTCTAAGATCTACTTCCCTCAGTCAGCCATTATCAGTGAGACCTTGGGTACCTGTTTGATAAGCAGGGTACTTTGAACCTTGTTGCTGCTGATTCTTTCCCACACCTTCTGAACCCCAACTAAACCTGTTTTGGCTCTTCAGAAACAGCACAATGAATAGGTAATGTTTTCCAAAACCTAGTGTGATTAGATGTATTTACTAGCAGGGCACTTATTCACATTTGCTGTTCTTTCTCCTGGATCAATGATATCTCTTAAAGACAAAGAACCACACTGTTTTGGACTGGAATTGAAATGTTCTGTACATTTCAATCATGCCTGGCCAGTACAAAACAACCCCAGGGCTGGTTTTGTGCAAAAGGGAACATAAGGAAAGGCATAGATTACCAAAGTTTTTGAGGATTAAAGTTTAAATCTTCTAATCATATAAGAATATCCATTGCCTAATCAAAGAATATGTTCCAAGACTTGTGTGTGAAATTCTTCATAACTTAAGAATGCATTTACATTTTGAGTGTAAGATATGAATGAAAATGGCTCTTCAGGCCCTGTGAATGTCCCCAGGCATTATGCTAATCAGTTCTGCCTGTGCTATAAAAATTAAAGCTAAAGGTGGATGTGTTTAGGGTCACTGCTTACCCAACCATCCACGTGTGTTCCTTCTGTCTGGAGTTCGCTTACTTTGGAGATTTAAATTTGACCTTTTATATCTTTCGGGGGTGAACTCCTCTGTCCTCCATTCTTCTCCAAAGGTGATGGCCATCAAATGGTTCATATAGATAGACTATTACAGCATACTATCACACACTTGATGTGAAGGCACCCATACACAGAAAATGAGAATTGCCTAGCATGTTGGTGATTTTGCAGATTCTGATTCCACAGCCTGGGGTGAAGCCTTAGATTGTCTATGTTTGGTTTTTTTTTTCCCCATGTGATGTTTATGTGGGTGCCTGAGGTGCCTGTGGGATCATCCTCAGCTGTTCTTCCACCTCATCCATTGAAGTCAGATCTCCAATAAAATTCAGACCTCATCTAGATGACAGCCTCATGAGCTAGCTTTCTCTGGTCTCCCAGGCTGGGATTACAGGAAGGCCGCCAGCTCCATTAGCTTTTCTGTGAGTTTCTAGGGATCTGAACACCAGTCTTCATGCTTGTGTGGCTCCTCAACCTGTAATGTTCCAGCTCCCAGGTGATGCTAAAGTTGATGGACCACCACAGGTCAGTCTTCTACACACAGAGGACGCAGTAACATCATCCACAGAGAGGACTCAGTAACATCACCTGTCTTGTCACTGAAGAAGAACAAGTTCCTGATATCTTCAAGGTGTTGTTCAAAATTGTAAATAGGGAAGTTGAAACTCTAACCCATGAAGTCTGACGTGCCTACTTCACTGCCTGTTTCCTAGGCAGGCTTTCCCTCCCCTCACCCATTGGAGGCTAGTCCTTCAGGCTAAGCCAGCACATACTTTGTAGTCTTTCAATTTGTTCAGACTATTACCAAGTCATTGAAAATATTAAACCTACGAATTAACTCTGTGGGATACAGCAGAAGGATCAGCGTAGTTTTACTTACATATGAGGACACATTGGGATTTGGATTTGTATATTAGAATGCTATACAGAGAGAAATGCCAGCTTAGGTATATTATGCACTGTTAATATGCCAGCTCCACACAAAGATGTTCATGTGTCTACAGACAGTGGAGGGCTGGGTAGCAAAGGTTTCTTATTCTAATTTGAAGAAGGATTTCTCAGTAGAGGAAAAAACAAAATTAGGGCATAATTCATCTTCTTCCCTTTCCTATCTTCATCCTCTTCCTCCCTGTCTTGCATCTCATTTCTTCCTTCCCACTGAATGCATCTCTATAAAACCCTCTGGGATCTGATTTTTTGTTGTGCTCAGCTGACTGATAGAAGATAAAGTCCTGAGAAATCCAGAGAGCAGCACTTACCAGGAGCCAGGAAGACATCTGCTGAGCTGGTACTCACATTTCAGCAGGCATCCTTTCAACAGTCACCCAGAATGAGCATATGGGGGACCCCCATTTGAGATCATTATCATTCAGTCCTTGTTCATTATGTAGGTGTTAACATTGACAACACCATTTGACTTATGGGATGAGATTTCTATTTGATTCCCCATTATCTATTTAAATCTCTCAGCTCTTACAGAAAAGACCCACAAATAAAAGTCATAGAGAGATTCAAAGACCACCCACAGAACGCTTTCCCCACCGTTTCCAAGATCCTATTCCCCATTATCTATTTAAATCTCTCAGCTCTTACAGAAAAGACCCACAAATAAAAGTCATAGAGAGATTCAAAGACCACCCACAGAATGCTTTCCCCACCGTTTCCAAGATCCTAAGACATTTACTATGGAAAATAATGTCACCAAACTGCTCATGTGACATACCTACATCTTTAACAGTGTGCTACAAATGAGTAGTCACTTTTTCTATTTATAAATTAGTGAATACAGTCAATAGGTATAGGTGGAGAGAGACATCTAGTATAGGCATCTTACCAGATAAAACACAACTTCAGAATATGAGGGGCTGTAATAAAAGAGCAGACTCATCCACATGACAAGTGACCTTCTCTGAACATCACCTCTTCGTGAATAATCAGCAAGTAGGCTGAATACAGGAGTCAGCAGGAACCTGCTTAAAGACAACTGCCCTAGTCACAATTTCAAATATTGTTCAACTCACAAGATGGAGACAGGTTGAGGAAGATTAAAGGCCAGGAATCTTCCAAACATTGCCTGATCCAAGCCTTAGCCCTGAGGGCTCATTCAAACAAGATACTTAAGGGTATCTAAGGGTGTCTCTCTCTCTCTCTCTCTCTCTCTCTCTCTCTCTCTCTCTCTCTCTCTCTCTTTCTCTCTCCCTCCCTCTCTCTGTTTCTGTCTCTCTCTGTCTCTGTGTCTCTGTCTGTCTGTCTGTCTCTCTGTCTGTCTCTGTCTGTCTCTCTCTGCCTCTCTCTCTCTCTCTCTCTCTTTCTCTTTCTCTCTGTGTGTGTGTGTGTGTGTGTGTGTGTGTATGTGTATGATAGAGGTACACATTTATGTGTATCTCTATGCAGGCCACAGGACAATCCTGATATCCAGAGGACATTCCTCAGACACCAGCCACCTTGTTTTAACTCCTTTCAAACAGTCTCTTACTGGCCTGAAGGCTGCCAAGTAGGTCTGGCTGACTGGCCAGTGAGGTCCAGGGATCCAGCTGTGTCCACTCTCCCAGCTCTGGGGGTCTGTCTATAAGCATAGACGATCACACCCCAATTTTAATATGGATTGTGGGAAGGGAGTTCCTAACACTTGCAAGGCAAGCACTGTGCCAGCTTAGTTACTCCCCCACCCCAGAGCCCACAAGTCACCTCTGAACGGGGTTTTCTGTGACTCTAAGTCTTCCTGACCCAAGTGACCAGTACAGTGTTGAAATACAGCCAATACTGGATTTACTAAAACTGAGACACCAGTGTCTTCAGTGGTTTGTTTTCAAAGTTCCAGGTATCTTTCTAAAAGTCTAAGCTGCACAACCCCATTGCAAGTGCAACTGTAAATGCAGCAGGGTCCATCAGA
The DNA here is from genome assembly GCA_021653895.1 of Mastomys natalensis. NCBI lineage: Eukaryota > Metazoa > Chordata > Mammalia > Rodentia > Muridae > Mastomys > Mastomys natalensis. Next base: position 10,253 of record JAJTUV010002565.1, on the reverse strand, counting down.
GATCCCACTGCCCCCCATCTTGGATTTGATTCGAGAAGTCTATCTCTGCTTACCATATCACTGTAAGGGCATCGAGAATTTGTTCTCCACAAGGCTCTCTTCACAGCCGTCAAACGGAACACGGTTACAGCATTTGTTTTTGTGGTTCTTCTCATTCCCAAGGCTTATGTCATCTCTCTGAGAAGATGGGCAAGGTAATACCGTCATTCACACTGAGGAGTGAGCACTACCGCTAAGCATGGCCCTGCATCCCCAGGGGCTGTGTGAGTACATTCCATTTGGGTTTCATCAACTCTAAGTGAATCTTACTGCTAGGGATGTTTAGTCTTCATTGAAAATAAAACTATAGAAGTGTTGTTTAGCAGGAAAAACTGGAGCAAAAATTAAATAATAGCTTGAAGACCAAAGCTTCATTGACTAAGTGTATTTTCTTCATATTAAAGTTGTATATAATCCACCCATGCTTAAGTTTAATTATAAATAAATGTATTCCCTTCCCAGTAACAATGTTACTCTGTGGCCATTAAAATTATCTATATCCCTGTCATTTGACATATGAATTAGATCACAAATCTAATACACATTCATAAAATCTATATGTTGACTTTATGATCAATGCAGCCCTAGTGAATAGAATATTTTGGAAAATAGGGTTTTATAGAGCTAATCAAGTCACAATGAAGTCATTAACTATGTTCTAAGCCTAGGTGATGGCATCATCCTATATTCTATAAAGAAGGAAATGTACGTATACACAGACATAGAAGAAAGGGTGTGATGAAGAGACATATGGGTGGGGCATCCTTTAAGTCCATGAGGCCTGACCTCAGACGTACAGAATGGAAGGGTGCTGATGCTGATCGGTGACTTCAGAGGGAGCAGGCTTGGCCAGCCCTTTCTAGCTTCTAGAACTGAGATGGTAGATTCCTGCAGTGCCAAGTTACCCAGGCTGTGGTATTGCTTCCTTACAGAAATCATATAGCAAGATTCCTCTAATCGCACAGCAGTCTACGCTCACCTTGCCCAAATCCCCATGAAGCCACCCTGGACCCACAGGAAATGCATAACCACCATAGTGTTCACAGTGGAAGTCAAACCATGGAGGGCAGGCTCAAGAAGGAAGAGGAGGGGCAGGAGGAAGAGACAGAGGAGAAGGGAAAGAAAGTGATGAGGAGGGAGACTTGGCAGAGGAAGAAAGAAAAGCAGGAGGCAACCGAGAAAGAGAGAGAGGAGGAGAAGGAAGGAGAGGATCCAGGGAATGGGAATAAGCTAATTGTCTAGGCTCAGGCAGAAGAGAGAATGTTTCTGACAAGATAATCTGAAGGGAAGAAAGATGAATTGAGCAGCTGTGTGGGTTCAGGATAGGGCAGTGCCCCCAAAGGAGTATGTCTAGCCATAAACTTGAAATATCTTAAAGGCTCCAACAAAAGAAAAATAAAATAGAAAAATATCAAGATGATTCAACATGAAAAGGGGCCTGCTGGCAAGGCAGAGCTCAATCCTCAGGAGTCACGTGGTGAAAGGAGAGACCTAACTCCTGCACCTTGACCTCTGACCTCCAAAGGCATGAGGTACACAAGAACCCCATGCACACACATAAACAAATGGAAGGGTGAATTCCATTTTGCTACTGGAGGTTAGGAAGCACACATCTTTTGGCCCCAGCTCGAAGTCCAATCGTGTGACTGACCAAATATAACCACTAGTAGATGGTATTAAACTCACAGTGTCTAGAGACACAGCCTGGTGCCTAAGCAACAGACTAAAAGAGAAAAGCATCACCCAAAACCACTGCAACTGCGTTTCTCCTGAAACCATAAACTTCTCACTAAGAATAGAAAGGCAAACTAAGTTTAAAAAACAACCGAAAACATCTTAAGGATCTAACCCTAGATGGGACAACCCCACAAAAACACAAGGATAGTATATACATATATGTATATGTATATGTATATGTATATGTATATGTATATGTATATGTATATGTATATGTATATGTATGTATGTATATGCAGAGATAGACTTCTCTACCATTGTATAAGCATATTTAACCTAAAAATAGGAATTGGCTGGAAGTCCTCTTCATGGGTGGACAATGCTCCTCCCAGAGGCCATGGGTTGATACAGAACTCTGGTGCACCAGATGCAAGGTACCTCCTTGTGAGTTGCCTGTCAGGGAGGCTCCAGACCCTCAAAAACAATAGAAGCTCTTTTTTTTTTTTTTTTTTTTTTTTTTTTTGAGACAGGGTTTCTCTGTGTAGCCCTGGCTGTCCTGGAACTCAACTCTGTAGACCAGGCTGGCCTCGAACTCAGAAATCCACCTGCCTCTGTCTCCCAAGTGCTGGGATTAAAGGCATGCGCCACCACCACCTGGCTTAGAAGCTCTTGATATTGATACTGATATTGATATTGTATGATTTACCAGAACTTGATGGTGAGACTCTGTTACTGAAGATCCCACACACTCTGATATTAGGATGTGAAGAAATCACACCACAGCAGGTTTGGGAGCGTCTGCCTTGCTCACTTGATTTCATGATGCCAGAGGAGCTGTGCTGGGGGAGGAGAGTCTTCAACTGTCTTACCCAGCTGTGTGCTGGGGGAGGAGAGCCACCAACTGTCTTAGCCAGCTATGTGCTGGGGGAGGAGGGCCTTCAACCATCTTACACAGCTGTGTGCTGGGGGAGGAGAGACATCAACTGTCTCACCCAGCTGCTGTGATTCCTGTGAGCTACGATGATGACATCCAGGCATTGATGTGCCCTCTTTTGGATCAGTGCTACGACTCTGTGGGGTAACCAACCACTGTCTAATTGGAATGGAGGCCCATTTCCAGGAGGAACTCATACCTGCTCTATATTACTGCCCCAAAGCCCTTGCCTATAGGGTATAGGCCCTCAGAGGAATCTACTGCTGTTGTTTTGCTAAATGGTCACATTATCATACTATCCCTTAAGTAATGTGTTTATAACCTTAATTCGGTGTTATGCCCAGCCTCCATCAGAAGAACTTCCTATTGAAGTGGGCTCTGGTTAACTCAGAAGCTCCAGGTGGCCAGAATGGTGGGATTAAGAGCTCAGCCCTAAATGAGTCAACAATACTACCTTCTCCCAGACTCGGGACCATCTTAAGAGAGAGATGAGATAGAGAGATGAGATAGAGTACATGAGCCAGAGGATGGGGAGATGCACACTCAAGAATTCACTGTGGCTGTGGCTCTGTGAAAGGCATGCACAAACCTGGGCCCATCAACATTTCACCATGGACTGGGCGGGGAGCAAGCAGCCATGGGGCAGCGGCCATAAGGTTTTGCCCTCCCGAGGGACTATGGACAGTTAACAGTTGTTGGTGAAGGAAATGTCATGTCTTCAGTGGTGTCGGCACCAATAAGTCACCTTGCTCCAGTACTAACATCCCCTCTACAAGAACCTCTAGTTAAACCCAGTGAGTCACCCACAAAAAGAAGCATTAGAATATAAGGTGTCAGGAGGGAGAAGGGAATGGGGGTGTGAGGACAATTAGACTCATTAGTAATATAATGTATGGGACTGACAATAGCAACACTGTTTCACTGTATTATAAAAAATGCTACATAGTGAAGAGAATAAACTTTTTTTGAGACCCCCTAGGATGTAGAGGCTGAAGCCAGGCCATCTGCATTCCAGGAATTCCACAAAAGGGCAGAACCTAGAATGCAGGTAATGTGGTTCTTAGGCTCTGGGTTCCAAGGACAGGCTAGCCACATGATAGATGATTAGATAAGATTAAATTCTTGAAAAATAAGTATACAGGGTGTTTTCCACATGATCCTTTCACTGTACTTTTATGATAATGTCTGTTGATGTTTCATGACTTGTTTTATGATTCCCCCTCACCCCTCCCAACGCCCCCCTTCTGTGGTTTTTTTCCCTTTATTAACCCTTCTCAATCAGGCCTCGGGTCGACACTCCTTGTGAGTCTTGGCCTCAGCTGGCTGATTTCCCAAAAATAAAGCCTTATGCGGTTTGCAGCAAGTTCGGTCTCTCGAGTTTCTTGGTAGCCATGAATTTCCACGATTTGAGCGAGGGTCTCCCCTCTCAGGGGTCTTTCAATAGCATGACACATCACTCCCTAAAATGTTCATACTTGTGACACCCAGGAACAGGCCAAGAAGAGTAGTAAGCCAGGAAGCCGCCTCCTGAGATGGAGATGTCGATCATGACTTACCTAATTTCTGTCTAATCTGTCCACTGGAAACAGAAAAATCTTTTATGAATATGATCTAGGAGGAAAAAAATTGATTTGGAAGAAAAAAATACTGTATTCTTCCCAGTTTCAACCCCTGATTCTCCTCAGAGGAGACCGAGCCTTGGTGATTTGACTTAGATTTGACTATGGATCACTCTCGACTGCCCTGGGGTTTCCTGTCTCCGGAGTTCCCGGTATTTCTGAGAAAATGTCTTCTTAGTTTTCTCGGGAATTTTTGGGTCATCTCACCAGTCATCCACACACACATGTATCTGATATTTCAGGGAAAGAGTTTGCTTTTAACTCCAGGTCTTAGGGACTTGCCCATGTTCAGTCATCTCGCTGTTTGTGTTTGTTTGTTACACGATTACTCTTGCAGTGGGTTGGCATGGAGGCTGACTTGCCAGGTAGGCTTCCCGGATGGATGAATTGTAGTTAGGAAAGTGCTGAGCTTCTAGCTGGTCAGTGGTGGTGCACGCCTTTGATCCCAGCACTTGGGAGGCAGAGGCAGGTGGATTTCTGAGTTTGAGGCCAGCCTGGTCTACAGAGTGAGTTCCAAGACAGCCAGGGCTACACAGAGAAACCCTGTCTTGAAAAAACAAAAACAAAAACAAAAAAAGTGTTGAGTGTTGAGCTTCTAAATTTACATAATGAATATTCAAATGCTGTGCTTGTCTACCTCAGGAAAATAACCTTGGAAGCAAGGTGTTTCCTAAACAGGGCTCATAATTTCATGGCATAAATGTGTTGTTTTGTTCAGCATTTAATTATGTGCATAGTAGGTACCATCATAAGCAGTGGATCATTTATAAAATACACAATTAAACTAAAATATCATTACAAATTAAAATTAGACCTGAAAATCCATGGTAATACCCGAATTCTCTGGCTAGAATCAATTGTGCTGCTTTTTGAGACTTGGGCTAATTATTTTTCCTCTATGCATGTGTGTGTGTGTGTGTGTGAGTGTGTGTGTGTGTGTGTGTGTGTGTGTGTGTGTGTGTGTGTGTGTGGTGGAGTACCAGGTGCATATGTGACCACACATACATAGAGGGCAGAGGACAACTTTGGGTGACTGGTCCTCAGGTAGCATCCTCTTTCTCCCTACCTCCCTCCGTCCCTTCCTCTCTCCATGACCCTTTTCTCTGTCTCTGTATCTGTCTCTCCCTCTCTGTCATCTCAGTAGCCTAGAACTTGTCAAGTGAGCTATGCTGACTGGTCAGAAATGTCCCAGAGACCTGCCTGTCTCTGCCTCCTGAATGCTCAAATGAGAAGCATGTTGCCACCATGCATGGCTTTTTAAATGTAGTTTTCAGGACCCAACTCAAGTCATGCCTATAAGGTGAGCACTCTGGAGCCAGAGCCATCTCCCTAGATCAACGTCAGATAACTTTGATACTATAATGCAATTTTAGGTCACTGACCTTTGAAACGTACTTGAGAGGGTAAAGTATAACATATGATTACCTAAACAATTATGGTACAATTAATTGACAGTTGAGGTCACAGCACCATGGTTATTGTAATGAAACACCCTAACTGAGGAGAGGTTTTGAGCTCACTCACAGATTAAGGAGATACAATATATCACAGGGAGATGGGAAGGGATGGCAGTGTCTCCTTGTGTCTGCTTCCTCACACTCAGCAGAAGAAATGGCATGCCTCCTGTTAAGGACTGCCTCCAGTAGATAGTTAGCATGTTGGAACCCTGGAAGCTTTGTTCTTGCTTATCAGAAAATCCCCTGCCTTTCTGTCTTGGTGTGAGGCAGAGGACCTCTTTCTATATAAAGTCTTGACCCTCATGTTTTTAGCCATTCTCAAGAGAATCCACGCCAAGGGCATGCCCACCAGATATGGTGGTCAAACACTGAAATGAGAAGAAAGGACAAGCAAGGCACTGCCTCACCATCCTTCCTTATGTATGAATTACTTCAAGAACACCAGCTCTACTGCTTAAAGTGTAAGTTAATGGTAACTCCACAGAACCCATTCTGATAGGATATCTACGTGTGGGTGACTTTATCGTGTCTGTGATTAAATACTTGAAAAGAATCAGCCTGAGAAGAGGTTTATCCCTAGCTCATGGTTTAAGGGGAGACAGTCTGTCACAGGGAGGTGGGGAGAGACCAGTGTTTCTTTGTACCTGCTTCCTTGCCCTCAGCAGACCAGAAACAGAGAGAAGAGTGCTGACCCTCAGCTGGATGCCCTCTCCTCATTTTTCCCCAGTCTGTATCCCCAACCCTTGAGATGCCACTATCTGCTTTCATGGTGGATCCTCCAGCCTTAGCTAATCCTCTTTGGAAATGCCCTTACAAAGAGATCTGGGCGTGCCTCACTGATTCTGTAGGCTTCTCTTTAATCCAATCAAGCTGTCAATCAAAATTAAGCATCACACCAGGTACTGTTAATTCTTATGTAATCCTGGAAAATATTTTCCAAGCTTCTTATAAGTGATGAAGAGATTAATATGATTTAATAGGCTTATTTTCTACTTTAACCTCTGAGGAATGGTTTCTCTTATATACAACCAAAAACTCTAGGGCAAACCCTAGCCGCACTGAGTCTCCCAGATTCTTGGCACCAAGGCTAGGATTCCCTCTCCAGCTTCTGCTTTTATAAGTAGCTTTTACAGCTCTGCCTTCTGGCTGTTGAAGCTGTTTCAGACACGGGCACAGATAGCTGGAGTACCTGGTAACTGATGGCCCCACCAACAGCAGTAGAAAAAAAGAACACCAAATTCATTCAAGGGATGAAATTTTACAAACTGGGTACAGAAGTACCGTCATTTCCCACGGAAATGGGCCACCATTCTGAGCTCAGGGTATTAGCGGTGTTGATTTCTCTGAACCCTCTGCACCTGGCATATAAACCGTCATCTTTTCCTCATGTTTTTACACGGTCACTCTTTTGTGTGTGTGTGTGTCTTCTTACAAGGAAGCCAATCATATTGGATGGTGGCCCACTCAGGGGACCTCTCATTGTAATTTGTCTCTTTAGCTTGTCTTCAAACAGTGTCAGTTAAGAGGTATTCGAGATTCTGACTTCAATACGTAATTGGGGGAGGGGCAGCGGCATACTACACGCTATGGTAAGAACCTTCCTTGTCTTGAGTACAGAGACTGAGATGAGGCTTACACTCCAGGGCTCTTCAAAGTCAGAGTTTAACGAGGGTCAGGGTGTGGTCTAATCTACTCTGTTACTTCCGGTTGCTCTTGAACTCTGCCCTGTTGCTCGCAACCTCTTAGTATCTCTTCCTGCATGCACAGGAGTTCTCTTCCTAACTTTGGTGAGAGTGGCCTAGGACACATCCCTGTCAAACACTCCTTTGCCTGAGAAGAACCAGTCTTTTGTCCAGGCAGTGGGAGATACTCCATGGGAACCAGGGAGCAAGGACGCCATAGATCTCTCTTCTACAAGAGTGCTGGGAGAGAAATGATCAAAATCGCCTTTTGGCAAATTCTGGACATTATTTAAAGTCAATCTGGGGACTTTGAAAATAAACAGTTTCCAAATTAGAACCACAGTGAAAAGGGGCCATCTAACTGCCATGGAAAGCAGATGAACTGTAAAGAAACAGCTCCAAAGTCCGGCTCCTAGAAATCCTGTCATTTAACTGCTGAGTCATTCCTCCAAAATACACTCAGAGTCTGCTTCCCTTTGACCAAACTCAGACCTCACAAAGGGCGCACTACTTTAAACTGGGGGCAGCTGTTAAATACAAGGAGAAAGTTGTTTAACATCCCAGCTGTAGAACTGGTGATAAAAACTGACGCAAGTAGTCAGGTGGTGGTGGAACACTCCTTTAATGCCAGTACTCCAGAGACAGAGGCAGATGGAGCTCTGAGTTCAAGGCTAGCCTGGTCTACAGAGAGAGTTCCAAGATAGCCAGGGCTACACGGAGGAACCCTGTCTCACAAAACGACAACAACAAAATCAAAGCTTAGACTAACAAATGAACTGATCACGAAAGAAAACCACTAAAGGAGAAAGGGACTGCGCCGGCTGACAGAGACTTTGTTCTTCAACCAGTAGAAATGTAAATGCAGAACTGCCCGATACCAAGGGCACTCCCAAGGAATTGCAGTGTCAAGATTATTCCTGGATTTTGAATAAGGTGCCAAATCACCAGTGCAAGATAATCGAAGAAATTTGACAATGGTTGGTGAAAGAGAGCTGGTACATGACAGCTCTGCACTTTCTCTCAGAGAGTTCTGAGAACCTTAAACTATTTTAATTGCTCTCCCACAGTGTGACGCTGGAAGGGACTAGAAGCGACTAGGGGGAGGAATGGTTTATCGCAGCTTACAGTTCTAGGGATATTGTCTGTCTGGCAGAAGTACTAGGCACTTGGCACACCTCACCCACAGTCAGGAAGTCAGGCTGAGCCCTTTCTCCTCCGTATGTGGCCCAGGATCCAAGCCTGGGGAAACGTACCACTCACTCCACATAAGAGTCTGTCCATCTCAACAGTCTGTCCAGATAGTCCCTCACTAGCGTGGCCAGAGGCTTGTTTCCAAGGTGATTCTAGATCCTGTCAAGTTGATAACGAACAATGCATTAAACACCACCCTAAAATGGATAGAGAAATCAGGTGTGTTAATTTTAAAATCATCTGCACGTAAACTTACACAAATACACATAGAGCTGTTAGTCACAGTAGCTCCAAACAGAATCAACCAAAACATCTGTCAACACACTATCACTATTTAGCCATGAGACGGAGAAGTATAGTCATGCCACGGTATGAACCTGGGATTCTGTTTGGTGACAAAGGCAGCCAGGACAGGACACACACTGTGTGATTCTGATTATCAAGTTTTCAGAATAGATAAAGTGTCGGGGACAGAATGCAGATTGGTGGGTTTCAGCCACTAGGAGAAAGGGGGAGAAGGAGAGTGGTTAGGGGTAAACATGGAGACTGAATAAAAAAAGAAGTGTACAGGATTGATGGTCACACAATTCTGTGAGCACACTAAAAGCCACTGAGTAGCACATGAATGAGTGTGTTACACTAACTGTGGCTTATATCTTAATTTAGATAAAAGTATTAGGTCACCCTCTCCTGAGAGTTTCGAAAGGAAAAAGTATGCTTAGCGAGCCATGTTGTTCAAAAATCTAAAATGCTCATGCCACAAAATCATGCTTACCCAATTAAAGTGGTTAGCCTGGCAAGTAAGAGAGCCATGTCTTATCACCTGTGACTGTATCTCCCCCCACCCCCCACACACACACCAACCACTCAGAAAACTTAACAGGAAGCTGGGGTATATTCTACTGACGGAGTGTGGCTGCAGGAACATCATGCCCCCACATGACTAACATCTGACTCTGAGGCAGCATGTGTTCTACGTTCTCCACGAGGTAAGGCCTTCGGAGCTATGGTTCAGGGCTGTGAGTCCTTTGTAGGAGATGCTGAGGCTGTATTTCAGACTTGTCCTCACAGCCATTAGCCTATCTTTAGTCTTCATTTACATGTGTTTCCCATGTAGAACATTCACTGTGTGAAAACCTAGGATGGTAGTCGTACAAGTTAATGTCATGAAAACCACTGGTCTATTCAGGAGGAGTTTCTGGAAGGTTTCAAAAGGAACTTTCAGAACTGGGGGATGTGTAATAAAGAACTCAGTGGTAGAGCACTTGCCTGGCATGCAAGAAGCCCTCAGTTACACCCCTAGAGCTCTGTGTGTGCATGTTATCCTGACTTATATGTGTCCATGAAAGAAAACTCCCAGTTGTAACATACATGATGTAGGCCCAAATTCCAGAGGACTCCACCTTTTATAAATACTATCATTCTTATCATCATTTCTGACCTTTTATATAAGTCCAATGAGTATTTTAATCTCTACTTTAAAAGTAAGGACACAGATATCGATTGCTAGGAAGTTAAACAGTCTTTGTGTGGCAGGGATAGAATTAAAATTTATCCTGGCTCACATATCTTTACTGAAAAGAGTCTTCTCTTTTCCTCCCTACTGTGTTAGCCACTCACCAAAGTCATTGGCAAGATTGTTCTGACTTTGTAG